>CM053504.1:76257122-76278792 GCA_028627145.1 Eidolon dupreanum | reverse complement strand
TTTGAACAATATGGATTTCTGGGTAACTGCAGAGAAAGAATTTGAAACAAACAATTAACCCTGATTTTTAAGGATGAGGAAAGCTTATTTTATTCAGAAATATAACCATATAAAATATATCTTAAAAATTATGTGATTCTAACATGTATTAAATTAGGAGCTAATCAATTCTAGGAGAATCTGAAACTCTAATAATGGTTTAAGGATAAGAATTATGCAGATATGTTTTTCACATCAAATGATCAGAGAAGAAAAATAGAATGATCATCTCAGTAGATGCCCAAGGATTGTTTAACAAATTTCAGCATTTCAGTCTTGACAAAAGCAGACAAAAAATACACATCTCAAAGAAATAAAAATAAAAGAATAATTCCCAAATGTAGCAAGGAACGTGTACCTCAAAACAATGACCAACATTATATTTAACAGTAAAACATTAGGCACTTTCCTTTAAAGTCAGAAGTGAAGAATGTCTCCTACCACCAATATTATGTAATTTTTTTAAAGTTCTCATTAATATGTATGAATAAAGAAAATGCGAAAATAAAACTAACATTATTTTCATAAGACATGATTGTGTATAAACAGAATCCCATGTGATTTATCAAAATAATAAGAACTTGTTAAGTTGACTGATTGTAAAAATATAAAAATATATGTAACAACTCTTGTTTTATGTGTGTGTGTGTATTAGCAACTGCTATTTACAGTAGTAATTAAGCATATAAAATGCTGTAGGACTTATATAAAGAAAACCATAAAATCTCACTGAGGAACAAAAAGACTACTTGAATAAATGTCCTCTTATAAAAAGTTTTGGTAGTATAAGTTCTTAATTCTCTAAATTTTAATTAAGAGCTTTAGGAAATTTTCTGGAGGAAAAAAAAAATAGGGAAATTGACAAAAACTTCATGTGGAGAATAAATCAACCGAAACAATAAAATGACATTAAATTGGGGTGGGAGAAAACAGGAAGCAAAATATTGGCAGTGATTTTCTCTGGGAGGGATCACGGATGGCTATTTTTTCTCTGTAACTTTCTATAGTTTCCAAATGTTCTAAAATAAATCCAAATAATAATTGTAAAATATATATCTTCTACCCCTTGTTTTGGGAGATATAAGAGGTTATCCATCAGATTACTAACAGATGGGAAATTCTAACTGTTTCTTTTCATAGTCTCAGAAGTTGATTTTTTCTTTAGATTTTTTTAACATAGTTAACTAATTATTGACTTAATGGAATAAACTTATAAATATTTTTGGCATATGGGGACATACTATAACTCATATTTAATATATTATGAACAAGACAGAAATATAATGATGTATATAAGATATTAAAGCAATGACATTGTTCAGTTTGTTCCTTGACATATGAGACATCCTATAAATCAAGGTTATGGTGATGTAGTTAGTCAATTCCTAAACTGATCACAAATACAACTTTCAAATTGTAGAGTGGTTCTTATGTCAGACCCTACCTTTGTATTTAGTCTGTTTGATTTGGTACTACAACCTCAAGTTAATTATAAAATTTCTTTTTCTTTTTTTTTAATGTTAAATAAATGTATATTCATTTAAAAAATTATTATTTTATTTTTTTGATGAAATTGGTTAATGAAATATAGTAAGTTTCAGGTGTACAGTTTAACAGTAAGGCATATATCTATTGCACTGTAGTCAAGGTTTTTAAAAAGTAGTTTCTTATAATGAAAAGATTGTATGTGAAAAACTTGAGTTCAATTTCTGGCTCTGTCACTGGCTCATGGACTCCTAATCTTTTAATTTCTTCATTTGCAAAATGAAAAGATTTTTTTGAATGACAAATGAGATCCTTTATATGTTCTAAGAAATAGAATTTTTACATTACTAAAGTAACACATTTTAAGTATAAGTTTCTCCACCATAAGACATTTTTCATTAATTACTACTTTAAATACAAGGAAGCCAACGAGAAAAAATATTTTCACTGGATCAGACTATGTAGAAATATAAATAATATTGTTGATACTTGTTATGAACACATTTCAAATTGTCTACTCAAATTTTATCTACTTGTACCTTATAGGTTTTTGATATAAATATCAAAATTTAGGCAAAAATCTAATGCAAAATTCCCAAATGATATGAAAGCACTATTTGGCATACAAAATAACTCTCTCAACACTTATGATTACTAATAATCACATCCCAGATTCCATTCATCCAGTAATAGCAAACATCAGAAAAAATTGTGACTTAATTTTCTTGAAGGGTTAAATATTAAATGTTGAAAGCAAAAATATTAGACTCAAAAAAATAAAAGGTATTTACGATATTCACCAGCTCAGTTGTATTTTGTTCAACATCCACAGCAGACTGCCGTTGTTTTTCATCCATCCTGAAGGGGCTGGTTTCTCAAAAGCAACTCCAAAGCGGTCTGTACTCACTCTGTGGATTAGAAGTTAGGAAATACTGGATTTACATTAAATTAATAACTGTGTATTTATGCCATCCAGATTATGTAAACTAATAATCCTCTCTTTTCTGAAAAAAAATCTTTCACATTAAACCCCAAAGTACACAATTTATGCTAATTATGGGAAAATAAACAGAAAAATTTGCTCCCTTTAAAAACACCACATAGAAAATTATCTCAACTGTAAGAACGATTCCAGGATTCTGAGCAGATGTAAACCCTGTCCTCCTATTTCACAAAACTTATTTAAAATCACAAAAGCTTGATTTATCACAGGTTAGGAATTTAGTTTTTGCTTCTAAAAAGGCCCACAAAGCCACTCCTTAATTATAAATATTACAGAATCCTGTGGTTAAGCAAACAGAAGGATCATGGTGATGACTAATGTCAAAACTGTCCAAAAATAAGACAATATTGAGATTACTGGATCATGATAAATTTAGATGAATGGTGACTAAAATCTATTTAAGTCAGTAGCTACATTGAGATGGACGGGAGGAAAGAAACTTTTTATTGCTTTAGCTAGAGTTAAAAATAAATATAAGAGATAAGTATACTTCAGTAGCTCTTGCTTATATGAATCAAGAATTATCCTTGACAGTGAATCTTGTCTCCTTCCAAGGACATTATATCTTGCTTTAGGCGATGTAATAATTATCACTGTTAGGAATCTTTTGGATGAGCGGGAACTGGAAAAAGATTGTCTTTGGTACTTTTCCACTTCTCACAAGGAGAAGTATACATGATACAGAGTGCAAAGTGGTTCTTCACATCAGTCTGAGAACTGGCTGCTTTCTGACTCGTTGACAAAGTGACATGCAGTACAGAATAGAGGGAAAAAAAGACTTTAAAGATTCTTTTTAGTCATATATTTCCTGTAGGCCAATGACTTTGGGTGGGGCATGATTAGTGACATCAATTTTAAAAAATATTGATAGACTTACACATATCCTATCTCAAGAGCAGACATGTCTTCTTGTGTGTAACAGGTATATTCATGAAAAAGAAGTGTTCTGTAACCAAATTCCAAACCTCTGTACTTATTAAACAAATAATAAATGACTTTATGCTTTAAGTCACTTAGTCGTATTTTTCTTTTTTTCTTTTCTTTTTATTTCTTTCTTCTTTCTTTCTTTTCTTTTACCTATGGTAAAAATAAATCCTGTCTCATTAATCCTGTGTTGTTCTAAGTGTATCTGAGCTCACTATCATATAATAGTTGGACCTTGGGCTCTTCAAAACATAATTCTAAATTACTCAGTGGTGCTATAAATCTTAGAGTAACAAAAAAAAGAATGAAAAAAAGTACCTGAAAAAGCTAGCATCGGGAACATGGCTTTCCACTTTTTTTCAGTGTAGACTACTGTATTTTATTAGAATGACATATGACCTCTCTAAAGCAAAGGCAAAAGTCAGAAAATGTTCTTCGATCCTTTGAAAAGCAATTGCTGGCAAGCTAGAATTCTATGCTCAACAAAAGTATCTATCAACTAAAAAGTTAAAATAAGATTATTTAAAGTTATCATTGACAGATGCTCACTAAAAGAAATGCAAAAGCGTAGAAAGGAAAGAAATCTCAGTTTCAAGAGTTGAGATGTAAAAAGAAAAAGTTAATTAAGCCAGAAATATCCATTATGACTCCTGCTCCTCAATATTGTGCTGAAGTTCCTCCTATCCTGGGCAGTAAAATGAGAAATTAATGATATAAAGATGCTAAACTGTTCCTGTTTGGATATAATATGATTATAAACATAGGAATCCAGAGAACCCATAGCAAACTATTAGAGTCAGCATTTAGCAAGATTAGTGGATATGAAATCAGTAAACAAAAATAATTCAACAAACCAATTGTATTTTTGTACACCAGCAACACATATTCAGAAAACTAAAACTTAAAGAGATATTACTGGAAATTTCCAATATCTAGAAATAAACCTACTAACAGAGGTGCAATATTTTTAATGGAAAATTATTATACTTAGTTAAGTAAATCATTACTGAAGTCTCAAGTAAATATACTGCTGGCAGCATTATAAATTGGTAAGACCATTTGGAAAACATTTAACATTATCTAGTAAATTTGAAGATACTTGTATGCAATAATCTAGCAATTCCACTCCTGGTATATTCCAAAGGAAATACACAGATGTGCACGCACACATACAGACACACACACAGAGATAATTGTTCAGAATCCTTAGAAGAACTGAAGAGAATACGTTTCTGGGTTCTGTTGTAAATATCTCCGAAATGAACATTTTATCTGTATGTCACAGTTAGGGAGCCAGTTGTAAATTTTAGAAATGGAATTTCTGGAACTCCATTTGATATTTCTGGAATTCCAACTGGTAATAATACAAAGAAAAAAATATGTTATCTAGAGAGCATGGATATTAGGACCATTTACACTTCTTGGTTCTGAAAATGAGCTAGAAATCAAAAGAAAACAAGATCAATTTCTGATTCTCTTCCATTGCAATGGTGACTTGCCAAATAGAGAAATGTTGAATTTTGAGAAAGTTACCCAGAAGATCATTAAAGTGAGAAAAGAATTGATAAACTAAAATAATAGAAATTAAAACACTAAATAAAGTTTTATTATGTACGTTTATACTAATATATATGCTATGTATATATATATAAATATGCATACATATTAAAATATTAACAATAATATATAAACAAATATAAATAATAACGATATATTTTACATATAAATATATATACAATGTATATGTATATAAGTATACATATATACAAAATATTAACAATTCTAGCATTGAGTAGAATACTCATTCTTATTAATATTATATATACTATTAGCATATATTAGTATATTAATATACTGTAATATATTAATATAGTGTCAGTATATTAGTAATATAAGTAATATACTGATAATATATTTAAAATCACAGAAGCTTGATTTCTCATAGGTTAGGAATATACTAATATTACTAATATATATAATATCAGTAATTACATATATTAGTAATTATATATATAATTCAATCCTTCTTTGTGAAAACACTTGTCTCTTAAAATAATGACAAACAATTGTCAGGGACTAAGATATGTAAATTACTTTAATCTTCAAAACCACCCTATGAAAAAGTATTACGCCCACATTACATGTGAGGAAACTAAGATTGAAAGAGTTTAAGAAATGTTCTTCAGGTTGCAAAAACAGTAGTTGGCGCAGAGCAGAAATTTAATCATGACTCAAAAATGCATGTAAAAAATAGAAAATTGATTCTTCAGATAGATATCTAATAGATAAATCACTTAGTAGTCAGATACTCTGATGTAAATAAAGTGTGAGGTAACATATGTGACTTAGATTCATCTATGATCTTTTGGATATATTTTGTACCTCAATTTTAAAATAATGTCCTATGACCACTACTTGAAAATTTAAAGAAAAACAAGCATCCACACAAGAGGCCAGATTCATCATTCTACTTTAAATCCATTAACCTTAGTTTCCATTACTCTATGCCCCCAATTTACTGCCTTACTTCTCTCATTTCTTCATTAAGTTATAAAACATCTGACTTTGTATGCTTTTGTCCAAATAGAAAAGTAAGTGTATAAATAGTATGAGTGCATTTTGAAGGTAATTCAGAAAATTTAAGGAAAATAATTATCTGTCCACTGTTGAAGTTTTGTAGATTTCTTCTAGACTTTTTTTGATGCATATTCAAGGATATTTATTAATTTTATTCATTTTAGTGTGTTTTATTGGTTAACAGTCCTTTACATAAAAGTACCATAGCTTACTTAACCACACTTCCATGCTTAAGTGTTTAGGTTTTTCTAATATTTTACTGACATAACATTTAATATGATAATCATTTTGAAGATTTCTTTTTTCAAACTTTCTGTTTGTTTCCTTAGGTTTCAATATAAAAAATGGATTATTTATATTAAAAATCTCAATAAAAATTGGCAAAGAAACTTGTACTAGATTACCTACTCACTGCATTCTCTTTGTTTTGACCATTTTTTCAGTCTTTGTTAATTGAGTCAGAGAAAAAACTGTGTGTGTGTGTGTGTGTGTGTGTGTGTGCGTGTATTGTAGTAATTTCCTTTGTTTTACAACTCTGAAATTAAATAATTTAATAACTATTCACATATTATTTGATATTCATATTTATATATGTATATGTTTATTCATGTTCATGTTTATCCATATTCATATTTAAGTTTTGGAAGTTTAACTATTGTGGTTCAATGTTCTTTTTTCTAGTGAACATTTTATGTTTCAAGATACCAATGACTTTTTTTCCCCTATGTATTACAAGTATTTTTTCAGCAATAGTGTTTTCCTGTTCTTTTTTTTTTTAAAGACATTGTTTTGACTTGCAGAAGTTTTTAAAACTTAGGAGTTTAGACTAATTATGTCTGGTTTTTATATTTTCATTTTCAACAATTAACTCTTTAGTGCATTTGAAATCAATTTCTGTTTATCCCCAAATAGTTTTTCCCAGAACATTTATTGTATATTTCCTTCTCTTCCACTTTACAATATATGAGTTTTTCCAGTGTAGATTATTTTGCTCAATTTTTATAACAGTTTAATGTAATTGCAAACTTAATTGTTGAATCAAAAGCCCAAGACAATAAAAAGATGTTTGTTGGATGTTCTGGTTACCATATGCAGGTTATAAATATTTTGACAAATATGTCATAAACAGCCAAATTTTTGTGCTTTATTTGGGCTTTAGGAAATTGATCTACATGTTATATCTTATGAGGGTTATTAATAATTGGTTACACATCTAATGGTCTGTCCTTCACAATCATTTTCCTCATTCTCATCAACTAATGTGGACACTTGACATTTGATGAGTGTCACTTCTTTGGACATCGCCTTTTTCTGAAAACATTCCTCCCTTTAATTACCTTCTAGATTTCTACATTTTTATCCTGTGACTATAATTCTCTCTCTGCACATATTATAGTCCCAGGTGAACTCTGCCATGAGACCAAGCCTAAGCTATTGCAATTAAATATATTGTAATGGCAGTTCCTGGAGGGCAGGGACCAGGCCTAGTTTTTGAAATGAATTTCCTGAGTGGTTAGTACCCAACAGCACAATTTACAAGAATATAATCAATACTGGATGACTAACTGATAAATTACTGGTTTGGGTTACAAAGTTCTGTAAATAAGTATGATAATTACTAAAGAGTCTCTTGTTTGTGAATACACGACACCCAAAAGACTTGGAGGACATGAGTTAATTAGTGCTCAGAGGCATTGGGTGACATTTTTTAGTCTGAGAATTCTACCTACTCTTACAATGAAGGTTTCCAAGTTCTCATTTTCACCAGCTTGATAGTACCTTTCAATCCTGCGTCCTCTCAGATGACTATACTTCAGTATATTCTCCCCACCTTTGGGCTGATCAGCAGAAAATGGAGACTAAATCCCCATAAATATTAAACCTAGAACTTTTGTAACCATTGTTACAATACCTCCTAAAACTACCCCCTCCAGAGTGATTCAAGGAGCCTATTTTGATATAGTGGCATGAGCTGGGAGGAGTAGAAGAGTGATTACATTTGTTAACATTATGAGATATTTAACAACAAAAAAATATAAATAATGACAATATAGACACCTACCTATGTATCTACAGCCAGTCATGATACATAGAAGTCATTAATACAATTGAAGCCCCATATACACTTCCTAGGTAATATCCTCCATCCCCAGAAACAGCCGACACCTTAAATTATGTGGTTATCATTCATTTGTTTTTCTTTATAGTTAGACTTCACACTTCTGTAGCTTTAGAAACATAAGTGGTAAAGGTATTAAACTGTATGCTTCTGGACTTGCATTTGTTTATTTATTTTATTTCTATTTTGAAGTTATTTAAGTCAGACAGAGAAACGTAAACACTATATGATTTCACTTATATGTGGAATCTAAGGAATAAAAAGAACAAACTAGTCAAAAACAGTCTCACAAATATAGTGGACAATTTGGTGATAGAGAGGAGGGAGTCAGGGGCGGGGGCGGGAGAATGGAGTGAAGGGTTAAAGAAGTACAAATTAGTAGCTGATGGATAGTCACAAGGATGGAGAGCATGGCATAGGGAATGCAGTTAGCATTAATATATTGGCTAGGTGGAGGCTCGGGGGGAGGGAGCAATTGGGGAGGTCATTTTACTAACTATATAGATGTCTAACCAATGTACTATATACTTGAAACTAATTAAAATAAATCTAAAAAATGAAATTTCTACTTCAAACAATGCTGCTATGAACAGCTCATTCATGTTTCCTGGTGCTCTAAGAAATATACAATTGACACTCGAATAACACAGGGATTTGGGATGCCAACCTCCTCCCACCCCCCGCTGCAGTCAAAAATATGGGTATAACTTTTGACTCTCCAAAAACTTAACTTCTAATAGTTTGTAGGTGACTGGAAGACTTACCAATAACATAGTCAATTAGCACATGTTTTGTATGTTATGTGTGTTATATACTGGACTTTTACAATAAAATAAGCTTGAGATAAGAATATGTTATTAGGAAAATTATTTAAAACTATGTTATTAAGAAAATTAATGTTATTAAGAAAATTATAAGAATATGTTATTAAGAAAATAGATTTACGGTATTTGTTTAAAAAATTCACATATAAGTGACCTGTGCAGTTCAAACCTGTGTTGTTCAAGGGTCAACTGTGCATATATACATGTGGAGGGAGCGAGAGAAAGAGTGGGAGAGAGAGAGAGAGAGAGAGAGAGAGAGAGAGAGAGAGAGAGAGAGAGAAAGGAGTTGCTATATTACAGAGCATGCACATTTCAAATAGACTGGAAAATACCAAATATTTTCCTAAGCATTTGTACTAGTCTGCATTACTACCAGCAGTGTATGAGAATGACCATTTTTTTAGATCGCTGTCAATACTTGAGATTTTCAGACTTTTAAAAAATATTTTCCAATCTAGTAGGTGTAAGCTATCTCAGCATGGCTTTAATATGGATTTCCCTGGTAATTAATGAAGCCGAGCATCTTAGGATGGGATGCTTATTGGCCCTTTATATTTTCTTACAACATAAGGCAGGGGATGTGCAATGGAGAGTGGAGCTGGCACTGTTGAATAAGAAGAGGAAAGCAGTGGAGGAGTAAATGTGATAGAAAATATAAATCCCAAACTATTACCTCTGTCAGACCTTTCTCTGGAGTCTGTACATCTGGCCCCTACTAGATGCCTACTAGCTGCCTTCTCTTGTATATCCCAAAGACATCTCAACATGCACTGCGTGGATCTTAACTGGACTGGGTATCATAAACTTTGTAACCCTAATATGCATGGTCATGTGCTCTTCTCAAAGAATATTCGCTTGTTGCAAGGGAGGGGTACAGAAGACAGATGGTTTGACTAACCCGAATTATGACTTTCTAGGAGGACAATGGAAGAAAAGGATCCAGATGCTTAGAGTGAGGATGCTGGTCTAGAAATAGATAGGCAGGGAAGTGATAATGCCTGAAGGAGGATGAGTTATTGAGGAACACAAGGGCATTCATGGTCCTAAGGAAGTCCAGGAATAGGTATAATGGCAATCAGAAAATAGAATATACAGAAAAGGAGGTATCTATGATCAGAGTATAAAATTGAAGTTTAAACTTTAGGTGGGGGAGTTGTTTTTGCCCATGACAGGGTCTAGGGTGGGCCTATAGATTATTGGAGGCCAAATGACCACTAACTACTCGAAGTTATGGGCACTGCTATTAAAGCAGTCAAAGAATTATGAGACAGTAGGAATTGAGTAGAAAAAAGGACTGAAAAGGTCTCAAATGAGAGTGACCAGGAGCTGAATAATGACTGCCACAAGGGAGGGTAGAAGGTAGAATAGCCAAATAGCAAGAGCCTCAATTAGTGTGCGTCTTATTGAGAAAAGTTAAGTACTGGTTTGCCAGCAATGATGGAAAACTAGAATGTTCCCCTTCCCCTTCACTCCCCACTGCCACTCCCAATCTTTCCAAAACATGCTACAAATGATGCTGAGTAATGAATAATAGTCACTTAAGAAGACAAAGGGAAGCATTATCCTATGGGAAAAGACAGCATTCATTAAGGCAAAAAGATGGTGGAATTACTGCTGAAAGAGACTGGAAAGGTAGGAGAGTTTCTTTACTTTGTAACAAGGATTCCACAGGGCTCAGCGAGAGAGTTTAGGAAGAAGAGAAAGAATTAAAGAATGAGGAGAGAGTAAGTAGATAGCAAGACAGGCATGAAAGTCAGGTCAAGGGTTGGTGGTGAGAAGGGTTTACTTCCCCTTGAGTGATAGCCAGGCAGAATTTGGAGATATCATCGCTGCAAGAGGCACTTTGGTTAAAGTGGTTTTAGCACAACACAAGCCAAGGCCTGATGTCTCAGAGTTCCAAATCATGAAACACCGACAGAATGAGTCAAGGGTATAATTCAACACTTTCAGCAAACATTTCTTAACCATGTACTGTGAACTTGGCACTAGACTTAAGCACTGGGGATTAAACATTTGTACAGATCAGCTTTAGAACTGTAAGAAAAATTAGCTTGTAGTCCCAACATGCTCACTGAACACAATTGCTGACCTCCCTAAATTTGGTTCTATTCCCAATCTTTAGAAGTTATTCAATTTGCCCAGAGGTGGAATCTCTGAAAAAAAAAAAAAAAAATTAAAGTATCTTGTTAAAAAAATAAAAACAAAACCCTTAGACTCTCTCAACCTGCCTGCTTTGCAGATTCTCCCTGCCCTATTGGAAGTTTAGTTCTCATAAACAGGCTATAGAAAGTACACAGAGATAGAAGGGAGGGTATGGAGAGTCCACTGATAAAAAATTGAGTGAACTGCATTTCTCACATCATCTTATTTCAACTCTTGAAGAATAAGACTACTTCTACCTCAAGTCCAGGATTTTTCCTAAGTGGTTTATATGGAGACTACGAGTTCAAATCCACTCTGCTACTTACATAAAGGAAAATCTATAAAAAACAGTAGTCTTTTAGAGTATATATTGCATGTGACACTATTTGTAATAAACTGGTAATAAACTCATTGTTTCTTGGTAAGTTTTCAGTTTAAGCTATGAAAATTGTGTTCAGTTTGACATAATGGTCTAAGAACTTAGCTAAGTCCTAAAGAGCCATCTAGAAATTGTTCTCTGAAATCATGTATTCTGTCTCCTACCTGGCTATGTTTGTACTGTTAATATTGTGGAAAAGTGACATTGGATCTATATCTGCTGAAATTGCTTTCTCAAATGATTAAAATCAAAAATTAATTGAATCAAACATTTAAATGATTACCATTTTGTCATATGAGAGGCTTGTATATTAGAAATGCCTTTCCGTATGAAATCATGCCTATTTTAATCTTAATATAAATGAAGTCAAAACTATTGCAAAACATACTGGTTTACCAATAGAAAGCTAGGTATTTTCTGAGAGATGGAAAGCTCAAGTATAAGTTAAATGGAAGAGTAAAAAATATTACTTCCACTACTTACTGGATTTGAAGTTATTCAACATCTGTAGAATGTGTCATATTTTCCTTCCATTCTATGGCAACAGATTTCACAATCCCAGCTCTAGAAGTATTTGTCACTTTGTTCAATGGTTTTTATCATTACAGATTTCAGGAAATGCTAGACTTATTAACACTAAGTTAACTATGATCCATCTACTCTGGGGTGGATTCAGTTCAATAATTATGATTTCATATTATCGAGTATACATTTTGAGATAGGCTACTTAGCGTATATATATTCTGTGAAACAATAATACAACCATGCCACCATTTGACTGAAAATATATGCAAGTACTTTTTTATGAACCTTCCTAGCAAGACAATAACTCTGAAATCCAGTATGAAATTTCTTCCATCAACATACTAGTGTGTGAATATTGACATAAAAATATCCAAAAAGAAATAAATAGACCCTTGATTTCGGTAAAAGTCCCACTCTTTTGTATAAATTATTAGGAACTCTACTGGCAACTACCCAAACCACTTTCTTAACTTCGAAACATTGCAACTACCCAAACCACTTTCTTAACTTCGAAACATTGCTTGAATAAAGACATCAATTATCTGCTACTAAAAAAAAAAAGAAAGAAAGAAAGCAAACTTCTAGCTTACCTGTCATCTCCTACTTAAAACCATGCCTCCAGCCTTTTTCTTGATTTCTGTAATTAGTGACCTGTTTTCTTAACTGAAACATGAAACTTAAGGGACCATAGAAATTATCTAGCCCCATTTCCTCATTTAACAGATTTGCAGAGTTGTGGCAAAGTAGAGGGTCCCTGACAACCAAGTTCACCATGTCTCTCTTCTAGGTTTGTTTTAAATGTTCACTAAGACAGAAGTTGTAGTTACTTTGAGAAATCATAGATAAGCAAGTTAGAAAAAAAAATTACTCAGAGTAAATTGAAGATTTTTTATTCTAAATTATCATTCTGCTACTTCATAGTATATGTTAATACTCTTTGTACATGGAATCCAAGAGACCTCTGTAGTTTTCTACAGAGTGTAATTATCTGTAAGCTTTTGTAATTAGTTTCTCCTCAGGGAAAAGGAGTGTACCTCAGCCTCCTCCAAAGAGTATGGGTTGTCCCTCAAGTTCCAAGGACTTACACTCTAGGAGGACAACTCTGTTCCTTGGGGGAATGTCTTATGGACCTTGAATAAGATAAGGGTGGCAAAGAGGAATTTTTCTAAAAGGTGTAGATAGAGCTTTAGGTGCCAGAAGCTCAGAGTTTAACCCTAATGCTGCTATTTATTGCAGGTGAATAATTTAAAAAGCTAGTTTCCTTAAAAGAAAAATCAAAGTTATATGGGCTTACCTTCCTTCGTCCTCTCAAAGAGACATAAACCTAACACAGTGGTGAAAAAATAGCCTAAAAAAAAGTCTTAAGAGTTGTTATATATTTTACTGGGGTGAAATCTGAGCCTTTTGAAAAGAATCCCTTGGCTGCATTAAGTTGCTTCAAAGCATCTGAATTTCAGCCAGCTGTGGCCATGGCCTAGGAAGTGATTGTTTTTATCTTTACTTGAAACTATTTCAACACCAGCTTTCTGAAAGTCAGCTTTTAATATTAGCTTTTAGAAAGAAATTCATGGCAGCTGCTGAGCAATCCTTTGTCCTGATGCAGATAAATTTGCTGTGACTCAAGCAATGACAGTCCTAAATAAATTATATTATATCTTTAGCTTTGCTGAAAGTGGCCCTACCTTTTGCCCTATAGAGGGAACAGAAGTACTGATTGAAACAGAATCCTAGATTGTCAAGTTCTGATGTCATTCTGCCTCTTCTTTGTCAAATGGCTGAGAAGTCATCTTAATTTACGTCATCTTAAATTAATAAATAGAAATGGGCCAAGATTAAGTAGGGTAGAAGTCAATCCAAATCTGAAGGGGAAATAAAAGATACTCCGAGAATATCTAAGACTGTTGCCAAAAATACTAACCCAAATGAGAAAACCAGAAAATCGTACCAAAGCAGATGAAGAAAAAAGAGCTAACAGCAGCATCCAGTAAAACTGAAGCGAAAAATAAAAATCACAGATCCACCAGGTGTGGTCTTGAAACAAAGTCAATTAGAGGAGGTGCGGCCACAGTTTTTTAATATTAGATATCTGTGTGCCATTTATCTGGGAAGCATTGTTTTATCTGTCTTAAAGCAATTGTATTCAGAAGTACTGCCTGACAACTAGCTAAAATCATACTAGATGTTGACTGTGATGAACCCACAAAAAAAGTTTTAAATTTCTAGTAACATTATTAGGTAGGGAAAATACACTGCAAAGTTTCAAATTAGCATATGCTGAGATCTGGAAATAAGTGACAAAGAAACGAGAGAGCAAGGAAGGTGCACAAAGTTTTAGAAGGTAAAGGGTCAAAGACCTGCTTTCTAGGCAAGGAATTGCTGAGAGTCGTGAATGGGAACCTTGATTCAACCACCCCTGGGAAGGAACAGGCTCAATCCCCCAAGCAGCCCCTGGCATCTCTGGACAGGACTCAGGCAAATTATCAGTCCTAGAGCTGCCAGACCAGAAAAGCAGTGGCTCCCAGCAGCTGTCCAGAGCAAGGGATCATGACTGCAGGCAGAAGCAGTCAATCCTACAGCACACGCCAGGGTCTGTCCAAGGAAAACAGGGTCGTAGCCAAGGAAGCCAAGGTTCATCGATGAGATGCCCGTTACTAGGGATGGAAAGAAAATATGATGGAAACAAAAGCATTTTTTTGTTTCAGGAAAGGTTCCGGTAAGAGGATTGTCGGGGAAACAGGATACAGGAAGAGAAGAGCAGAATAAATGCAAGAGAATCTTGAGCCTGCCTCTGGGTCTGTAGTAGGGGAACTGAGCCAGGAAGCCTCAGAGCCTTTGGTCAGTGCTCCGCTGCATGAGGCCCCTCTGTCAGGACCGCACTAGGAACCAGCAGTCATCAGTGTGCCGTCACGGTCCTTTCGGGAGGGTTCAGCAAAGATGGTTCAGGGCCCAGAGCAGAAGATTTGTTCCAGTATTTGGAGCTCTCGCCCAAATGTCCTCTCCTCAACTACTTTGTGTTAAGCAGTGGATAATTCTGCCTCCTCCCCACAGATGACATTTGGTAACTAACATCTGAAGGCATTTTTGGTTGTTACAACAGAGGGTAGGTGTCACTGGCGTCTGATGGGGAGAGAGCAGAGACACCACTAAACGTGCTCCCCGCACAGGACAGGAGTTGTGTCCCCAAATGTCCATAGTGTTGAGGTTGAGAAAATTTAATACGAAATATCCCCACCTTCACCCCCACCACTTACTATTTCAACAACCCTACGGCACTTACTGAAAATGATCTTGTTTATGCATTTGCTTATTTATTGCCTATTTCTCCTATTATAATGTTGACTCTGGTAGCTGCAACCTTGTTCTTCTTGTTTACTGCTCTGTTGCCAGAACCTGACACGTAGTAGGTACTGAATAAATATTTGCTGAGGGAGAAAATTAAGAGATGAATGAATGATAGAATCACTGCATGAAAAAAGGCAAAAATATAAACCAAAGAAGCTTTGACTCCAAAACCTGTCATCCTGAAGTAGGTTCAGCAGAGCTCCTAATTCAGTTCAAAGGCATGCTCAGCAATGCTGTCATTAGTACTTTGCACCTACATGTAAGTAAACCCCTTGAGGTTAGAATCCACACCTTCCTCGTCCCGAGCCCAGAACCGAGCCCAGCTGTGGTGGAAAGAGCACAGGCCTTACAGCCAAGACACCTGTGAATCCTTACTCACTTGCAGTTCATTTAGGATGTCAGCAGAAGTGTCAGATTTGGTCCTAGGGCACAGGAGGAAAATGTGTTTCATGGGCAATTACTGTAGAATCAGCAAGTTTTTTTTACCCTTCCCAAATTGCACCTGAGATCTCATCTCGTTCTTCCCAAATAGAGCATTGTGTCACACCATTTGGGTAGCGGATACTTTGTCATTACATCATTTAACCTACACCGTTGATTTAGCACTTGCATAAAGACCAGTAAATGGGTTTATATTTCCTAAATGATCTGGTGGCTTAAAACTGAATAAAAGTGATGCTCCTTATGTTTGCATAAGACAAGAGCCCCCTGTCATGTATGCTCTACTTCATCCTCCCCTTCGCTTGGCTTTCAGAGTGATAAGATGATACACTGAGATGACCATTTCCAAATAGTTTAGACAGAAAAACTTCCAAATAATGTTATTAAATATATTAATGCTGAGCATGAAAACAAATAGAAGCGTTGCACACAGACTATTCTGTAGTTGTGGATGTATTTTGGAATGAAGGTGGTACTGGGGCACATGAGAGGTTACAAATTTTAAAACAGAGATTCAAATGTACTTACAGTAATATTAATGCAAGTAGAATATGATTGCTTAAAAGGTAATTGCAGTCTAAAGAGAAATTGAAGAAACATAACTTCACCTGAAAGGAAACACTTATTATTATTGATTCTAAAATTTTCTCTCCATAGTTTTTAAAAAATCTTTCCCACACGAAATTTCTGTTTGCTTGCATGTAATTTGTGTACAGAGGACTGCAATGTTCGTAACTGAAACCAATAGATATTAAAATCTAAATGGCTAATTTTATTATAAGGTTTTATATAAAATTTCTTAAAGATTTCCTAAAAGAACAAATTGGGTTACTTTTTCTATATGAAATTGTATTATTTGAAACTATAGAACCAAGAGCAGATTCTTGGTAGCTTGAATATTTAAGAGTTTTAATACTTTTAGAAGTCCTCAGTATTGATTCAGTGAAAGTCAAAGTAATTATTCCATTATTCATTGTCTAAGTTATTGTTATTCAGGTAGTATTATGGAAGCTGCAGATAATAGCACTAGATATAGACTTGGCTGTTTTAGGAGAGGTAGCTACAGTTGGGGGAAGAGCTAGTTGGGGAGAATGATTGTAGGTGAATTCGTTGTGATAATAACTAAAGGTTAACTTGCCATAGAAGAGAACATTTTGATGATTGATGGTAGTTCTATTACCTAAAGTGATAATGGTGCAGATTATAGATTATTGAAGGAGACTGGTGACCATTGTTATTGTAGGCTAAGCAGAAGTTGCAGTCGTTGTAGGTTGAGTGGCAGGTGGCAGTGGTTGCAGATTCAGTCGAAGTGAACGTCGTTGTGCATTCAGTCAAAGAGATGGTGGGAGTGGTGATTGTTTTGGTTGTCAGCTAATGGAAAGCTGTACTAGGATTTACTGCAGAAGTTATAGAATCTGTTGAAGTGGGGGCAGTGGTGGTTTGACTTGAAGTTGGAGTGGAGGCTGCTGTAGCTGTAAGTTCAGGAGAAGGTGTGGAGGCTGTTGTTGGAGAGGCGGTTGTGGCTGTTGTGGTTGGAGGGCCAGTGGATGCTGCAATGGCTGTAGATGCTGCCGAAGTGGCTGTAGTTGCAGGTTCAGTTGACGTGATGGTAAATTGAGGCAGCGAAGTATTCGTAGTTTCACGAACGATAACTACAGGCTCCCTATCATTTGAGAGCAGCTTGATAACAATGGAAGAGTTGTTGTTTCCTCTATTATTCACCAGGCATATTACGAGGACTCCAATTGCTGTTGTGATCACACAGGCCAAGAGACAAGCCAAAAAGATGCTCCACAGAGACCAGTTACAGCAGCCATTTCCTTTCACCTGAGAGTGTCAATGAAAACATCAGTAATGAAAAACAAAATGCTCGTGAATTATCTCTTTTGTGTTATTTATAACTTAGTGTGTTAATATCATCTGAATCCCTATATGTCTCTGAAGGTACTTAGGCTTCAAATCCCAGTTTTAGGTGAAAGTAATTGCATGCTTTCTCTAACTTTAGAAGAAATCAAAATCTGCCAGTATGTCATCTTTTCCTATTCTATTTTCCAGTGATGGATAGTGTTTTCTTCATCTCTTCATATAAGCAGAACATTTTAATGGTAAATTCTGTTATACACCTGATCCTCCACCAGACGTTGTCATTACTAACCCAACTGATCCAATTCCACAATCATTTCCCCAAGAATCCTGTGTTCTAACCAATTTCTCTTCTCTTTTCCATCTTGTTTGTTCAAGTATCCCCATAACAACCTTTCTTTAGTTTTATTAAAATCTTCAGCCCAGCCACCCTTGCTTCACTCACATTCCTCTTTACCCACCCTTTGTTCTATGGCTCATTATTTCAGTAACACTTCCTAATCCCCCAAAATCTCTTGCAGTTTCCTCTTCTCATTTCCTCCAGCTGGACCGGCCCTTGAGCAGCCGCACTGTTGGGGAAGGTCAAGCACCCAGGCTGATCAGTGTCAGTATAAATGTATGATCACCACCCTCGAATGGATTTTCTGTACTGCTCTACTATCCTATTATATTTCTCTGAAAATATATATGAATATATATCTTCTCTCTCCTATAACCTCCTGTAACCTGTAAACTCCACCCAACTAAACAGACCTCCACACACAGTTTGTCCCTCCTCATTCCTATCAGATGCCTTCACCTCCTTCCCAATGAAACAATTTTATTAGGAAGCTTGAAACCATCTAATGGAAACTCTTTCAAACCCCCACTAGGTACCAAACCTGCAAACCTCTGTCTTTCTGGGCAACATTTTTCTTTTGATTTTTCTTCTCTTAGACTGAATACTTAACTACTTCTTAAATGGCTTCTTCTTTTTAACACTTAAACACACTCAAATCTCACCTCATCTTAAACAACAACAACAACAAACAACAACAACAAAATTCTCCTTTGATGGTGCATCCCCCTCCTATACTTATCTTTCTCTGGAAAATGAAATTTTCTGATAATTTTCTAAATGTAACACCTCTGTTTACACACTCTTCAGTCTAACTCATTCTGGCTTCTGCTTCTGTCATGCCATGAAATATCTCTTGATAAAGTCATCAATGACACTCATTAAAATATAAGTGATATATTTTAGCCCATGTCTTAATTAATCCCTCAGTAGCATTTGCCACTGGAGACCATTCTTCCTCCTCTTTTGAAAAATCTCTTCTCTTTGCTTCTGTGATAGTCCATTCTCAGCGATTTCCTCCTAAACTCTCAGAATCCTCTCAATTTCTTTTAAAGGCTCACTATCCACTTTTAGGATATATTGTTGACATCCTCAGGCTCTTGTCTCTTTTCACTGTAGGTCTAGGATCAGCAAACTTTTTCTATAAGGGACCAAATAGTAAATATTTTCAACTTTGTGAGGTATATAGCTTTTGTCTCAACTACTCCAATTTGCCACTATCATGTTGAAAGCAGCCATAGACAGTAAGTAAACAAGTGTACATGACTGTATTCTAATGAAACTATTTACAAAATAGGTGGTGAGCAAGATTTCATCACCATGCTTTTTCTCTAATCTTTCCCATTCATAACTATGATTTTTATTACCATCTATATCAGAGTGACTTTCAAGTTTATTTCCAGTCCAGTTCTTTCCTCTAACCTTCAAATCCTTACATGATACCACATCTTGGATCTCAAAGATGCCTCACATTCACTGTATTCAAACCCAAAGTCATGATCTTCCCAGTGAACCGTGGCCAGCTCACGCATTTTATTGAATAGCATCACCATCCATTCCATTCAGTTCCAAAAGCTGGAACAAAGGAATCATCCTTGAAATCTCCCAACCCATCACCAAGCCCTGTTAACTTTATCTGCTAAATATATCCTAATATTATTGATTTCTATCTCTATTGATACCATTCCAGTCCATGTTTCTTTTATCCCTGTCTTGTACTAGTGCAATAGACTTGGGCCGCACTGACTTCCACTCAGTTTCTTCAATGTGTCATGCTTACTTCTACAGTAGGATCTTGGGACAAATGGTTCTGTTGGTTGGGAATGCCTTTGCCACCATTAATTCTCACCCAGAAGACAGCATGACTCGTCCTCAACACAGCATAGTCTCTTCAGGCACCTGGTTTCACACCAGTACCTGAGTATTGGTCAGTGATTATGTTATCAGGAGAGGAATGAGACACTATGAGGTTTTTCCACAATTGTTCTTAGCGAATTCCCAATTTTTAAGGTAGTATATCAAGCCTGGTGATGAATCGACTTCTGATAATAACCCTTTATATTCCATCATTCATCATGTAGGTAGCTTCCTAAGACCTCGTATGACCAGAGGGACCCAGAGAATCCACTTGAGTGCATTTGCTCCTTCTCAGATTTATTACCTGAAAGTGCACAATGAATGGAGCTCCCTAGATGCTTTCCACTATGTGCATTTTAACAAAATAAGACAAAACCCTGCTTATTTTCTCACTAATCCTTATCATAAATCAGTTTATTTGCCACCATGGTTCAAAAAAAAAAAAAACATATAATGTGAGATTAGAAACTCTGTGTTAGAATCTACATCTGCCTAAGTAAATTGCCTATTTTATTGTTTATTAGCTGGTGATAAAATGGCTTCTGACTAATAGGATTACCTTAAGAATAAACAAAACTGAATTGCTTTGTTATTTCTAAAGTGGTTTTTTTCACAAGTGTTTATTACTAATATTCTTAGACAACAAAGCAAAATGGAAGAGTGGAGTGTTTTTAATTGAAAAAATATGTTGAAATTTCAGAGCTATGAAATCAATTTCTTACCTTCTCTTGAAATACAGCGTTAAAAATATCTATCATATATTGTTATTGAGAATACTAGAAACAATATACATAAAGTCACTGTTCTCAAGAATATTTTTATTTTGGATGCAGTATAGCATGGGAATTAAGACCAAGAGCTTTGGAGTCCATCAGACCTGGGGTTGAATTTTAGCTCTGCTACTTTATTAGCCATGTAGCATTTGGCAAATTTATCTCTCTAAGCCTCAGTCCCCTCATAAAGATAAGGATACTGACCTAATAAGAATGGCGAGAAGATAAAATAAGATAACGTTTGTAACATGCCTGGTACAGTGTCAGGTATGAGAATTTTCAATTTTCCGACATGATTGATTATTTTATCATCACCTGCATGAGAGCAAGTCCCTCAAGGAATGGGATACAACACTCATACCTTATAGACATACTAGAAGAGATCTTAAATATTACAAAATGTGGGCCGTGGTATTTGTTGGAAGGCCAGGGTTTCATGCAAAGGTTGGCAGCACCAAAGCAGCAGGAATAGGATGAAGACATGGATCACCCAGGCCAGGAAAATGAGGGACACTAAGTTCAAGTTAGCCCTATATAAACTACCTTCTTTACCTTGACCAGAGACAATAAAGGAATCTCAAGAAAAGAAAAAGGCAAAAAGGCTTATGCACATCTGGGAGGAGTCCACAACACTGCCTTTAAAAGAAATTATAAAAGAGTAGCTTAATGAAATAAAGTGCATGTGACCAGATAATAGGACATCTAAGTTTCCCTGTTTTGGTCACCTCAGGCAAAACTATGTGAGTTCTGGGAAATTTCTTAGATTTCCTAGGCCATATGTTTCCTAACTGTCAAATGATGGAATGGAACTAGATCAGTCACTCTCATCACTGGTTGCACATTAGATTCACCCAAAGCATTTAAAAAATATTGACTCATGAAGCCCACCCCCAGAGTTTCTGATTTTATTGGTCTGGGGTGGGGCTCAGACATTGGTACTTCATAAACAATCTCTAGGTGACTCTAATATGCAGCTTGGGGTAAGAACTACCAGATTAGATGTTATCTAAGACTTCTTTCAGTTCTATGACTGATATAAA
>CM053504.1:76144695-76256622 GCA_028627145.1 Eidolon dupreanum | reverse complement strand
GGTCTCTCAACTCTAGAAAAGTTTTCAAGCCAGAACATTATTAGAGTTCATCACGTTGTGCTGAGTGATTGAAATGAAAACCACACAGACCCGATTTCAAAGACTTCAGTACAATATTTAGACTTTGTGTTTCCTATTAATTTGATAAGATAATCTTTCATAGTGCATAGAAGCTGTAAAAGAAGTTTTGAAGTGTCAGGTCACAATCGAACCGATGCAATGACTATGTAAAAAAAAAATGGTCAATGTGGGAAAGTGAAAAAACTATCTGCAATATTTGTTCAAAAATCCACCCATCTTGCTCCTCCCAACAAAAGAACTTCAATAAATTAAGGGGTTATTTTCCTTCCACATCAGGAGAAGGCTGTAGGAAGGCAGATCGGATGGATATAGGTGAGAGGTAAGAAAACAAAAGTTTCATCCCTCATTGAAGAATATCACTGGTCACACAAATGGGCACTACCCTACATCTGGGTGGCTTCTGACTCAGCCACATCTTGTCATTAATATTATGGATATTTCTTGTGAAGGGGTGCCTCTTCCTGTGCATGCATACCTCACTGATCATATCTAATCCTCCTAAAACCTTCCTGAATTAAGTACCATTGCCCATTTTCCTGATGAAATACCAAAGCATTTAGTGACACTTTATGAATCCCAAGATAAGTTTGTGACTCCCCATTCACTCACCCAAAAAATGGTTAATAAATACTTATTATATTCACCGTGTCAAATTAGAAGCTGAGAAAAAGGGGGTGGGAGATAAGGAAGGGAAAATTTTTAGAAACTTAATCTCATGGATAGAAGAAAATAAAAAATCACCTAGAGACTCTGGTGACATGCCTTGTGATACATCAAGGCAGCATGGTTGTTTACTGGCAGCAAAAAAAGAGTAATGCTAATGCCTGAAGCAGACTTGACTACTAGAAAGAGGATACTAGGGTTTAGAATTTAGATTCAAATTACATCTCAGGCAGAAATTCCTGGGCAGAAGTCAAGACTTTGCAGCCTGAATCTTTGTTTGAGGCTCAGGCAAATGATCTGCATGAAAGAATCTAAAGTAAAATATCACAAATTTCCATCAGATACGATTCAACTGGAGAATGATCAGTAGTTTGAGCATTCACTGCCATCTATGTCATGATCTGCCTACAGGTAGCAGGGCTCTAACATCTGGATAGATAAGATTCCAGTCCTTAGAGATAGGAACCAGAAAAAAAGACTCCAAGCCCTATTCAGGGACCAGGGGAAACAAGCTGATTACTAAAACAAGACCTCAGAGGGGAGACTCAATGAGTCATAAAGAGGGACTTAAGACCTGTAAACTCCAGTTTCATAATTTGGTTATCAGATCTGGAGCACCATTGACCACAATGAAAATATTAGTCATTCATGCTCTTTTGTCAATGTTCTAGCTCAAGCTCTTCAAAGTCATCATAGAATTGTACTTCCTGTCCTCCTTCTGCTCAGCATCCTTGAATTCTGACTTATTCTGGCCAAAGTTGTAAGTAGAAGAGAGGTGTGTCACTTTGAGACTGGAGTATTTAATGCTAAGACAACTCATAAGCCATGGTCAATGGCAATGTCCTACAAAGAGGTCAGGTTCCATTAGCCTGAGTCCCAGAATGAAGACAATGATAAATGGAATAGAGCCCATAGGTGGCTAGTAATAGGCAAGTATTATAACCAAGAAATAAACCTCTGTTGTTACAAGCTATTGCAATACCCATGCTATTTGTCACTGTAGCAAAACCTAGCCCGTGCATCTAATACAGGGCTCCAAGTGCTCAGCAGTGGGAAATTATACCTCATCTCAAGGCTGCAACATTAGATATCAGGGCATAGTAGAAGATGTTAGATCCCAGCACTGTAATGTTAAAAATTGGAGCTTTAACTATCTGGTGTGCTTCAGTCATGGTGCATCTGGAATTTAGGAAGAATGGAAGTGCTTGAGTGATGTGCCTGAATAGACTCAATTAAGAGGAATATGGTGAAACTGAAAATAAACATGCAGAGAGTGAGGTCATTCAAAATATGCATAAAGCAAAGGCAGTGACTGATGTAGAATCAAGCCTGTCACTGAAGATTTCTTAGAGGTATGAATATTGAGCCAGATCTTAAAGGCTACTGGAAGTGAAGGTAGGCATCATAAATGAAGAGAGCCTATGAGAGAGAAGTAGAGTGGGGTAAAATAATGTGTGTTATGAAAGAGATGCTGGAGAATAGACTGGCTGTGGAGAACAACAGACTTGAGACTCTCTACTAACTGTCAGGCCCTGTATTAAAGATTCTCATAAACCTCTCCTTCTGGTAACCACAGGAGCCTTGTTGTTAGCCTCCCCAGTCTGCTCTCTTCCAAGGATTTAGTGATCCTTAAATGCCAGTCACACGAAGCCACACCTCGCTCAGTACTCTAAAAGATTCCTAATACATGTAAGAATAAATCTCAAATCTTTGACAAAGGCAAAAAAGTCCTGTAAAATCTAGCCCCATCTATCTCTAAACCTTAGCTTGCACTACCATTCCCCTCATTTACCACCCTTCAAACACATTCTTGTTTTTCATGAACTTGATGAAAACCTATGTCAAGGTCTTTGTCCACCTGTGTTATTCTCCTTGGAAGTCATCTCCCACCCCAACCCCTTCCCCAGCCTGTTTTTACCCATCTGTGGCAGGCAAAATGATGACCCACCAAAGCTGTCCACATCTAAACCCCCATGGATAAGTTGGGTTACATGGCAAAGGGGAATTAATGCATGGGTGAAACTGAGATGGCTAATTAGCTGATCTTAAAATTGGAAGATTATTCTGGGTAATCCAAGGGGACCCAATGTAATCACAGGGTCCTTAAAAGTGAAAAAGGGAGACAGAAGTGAACAAGTGAAAGAGATGTGACTATGGAAAAAATGGTCAGAGAGAGATGCAATTATGCTGGTTTTGAACAAGACTCTAGAAGCTGGACAAAGCCAAAAACAACCACAGCAATAACAACAAAACAAACAAACAAACAAAAAACAGGTTGTTCACTCCTAGAGCTCCCAGAAGGAACCTAGCCCTGACAACAATACCTTGATTTTATCCCAGTGAGACCCAAGTTGGACTTCTGACCCTCAGAACTGTAAGATAATGAGTTTGTATTTTTTCAAGCCACAGTTTTACAGCAGCCATAGAAAACTAATACACCATCCTCTGTTTAAATCTCACTCTCTGATTTTAAGTTGGTTCCCAGCACTGTGTTCTTTCTTAGTACTTACTGTAGTTGGTAATTATATATTCATTTTTGTGAATATTTGTTTAATATCTATTATCCCTTTTGGACTCAAATTTCCACAAGGATGGGCACTATGCAGTTTTTATCATAACTGCATCCCCAGCACCTGACATGGTGCTTTTCCCATGGCAGACCTTCAATTATTATTTAAAGAATAAACACAGAGAAGAATTCCAAATGTCTGCAATGCATCTTACAGGTAAAAAAGAAAAAAAAAAAAATGAAGTTCAAAGAGGTTCAATAATTTACCTAGGACATATAGCAACTAAGTTGCATATTTGGAACTTAGTTTTCTATGGCTGCAGTGATCTGATCCTGAGACTCAGGTCGCCCCTACATAGGTCTGTGGCTGAGTCATTCATGATCCATTTCTTAGCAGACCCCCTGGGAGTACCTCTTATTGACAGTTATTCCCTCTCAGTGAATAACTCCTTCAATAGCTCATGCCTTTAAAGCAGCTAGGAGTTCTGCAACTCACATTCAACAGCTTCCAGAACTGACTGAGCCCTACTGACTACAGTATCTAAAACTGTACCAAAATTTATCAAAGCAAAACCCCCATGTTTATTAATAAAATAAAGAAGGATCAGATTTCAGTATAACAAAGAATCTTAGTATTCTTTAATTTTTATCTTTAAGTAAAAGGACAAATGTCAAAGATTCTTCATGATTTATATTTTCAAATTAAGAGTACTGAGTAAGTCGATTAACTAGACAATTAAGCAACGACCCTGTCTTGCCAGCTTTGCCATGACGTTTCATGACTGTGCACCTATGCACGCTGACTCATTTATTAATTCATTTTTTGCATTCATGCATTCAACAAGTCTTCACTGACCTTTATTCTGTGCAGGCCTTCATTAAGCACTTCATAAGCATTTATCATTTCATCTTCACAACTCCATTAACAAGTAAGCAATACCAGCGACTCCATTTCACTCATTAGGAAACTGAGATTCTGAAGTGTAAGTAACTTGTTCAAGGTCACACAACCAGTAAATAACTTAACCCAAGTTTTCTTCCTGGAAAACTTCTACTCTTTCCTCCTGGAAAACTTCTACTCTTCCTTCAAACCCAGCTGGACTGCCATACTCCTTAGGTGCAGACTCTCCACCTGGCCTCAGGCAGAGCCTCTCCTGCCTGTCTGCTTGCTCCATCGCCCTCAGTCTTGCCTCTAAATGGCTCTCATATCAGTGATTTGTGATTATCTATTTGCATCTCTCATTCTTCCCAGAATTTGAACTCCTCAAGGAAAGGAATGATGAGTAATTATTTATTTATTTATTTTACCATTATCTCTTAGCCAAAAAAACAGTAAACTAAAGATGAAGAGAATATGTAAACATCTGACATCCACAAGGCCAGGAAACGTAATGGAAGTTTTCTTTTTCTCTCTACCATTTTTGATAATAATTCAGGCTTAAATAATGTGTGAAAATTAATACAATTAAAATTAGAAAGAAAGTGTCCCTCACCAGGCACAGTGTTGAATGACCTCAGGTCATGCCTTCTCTTCTCCTCTGTCTGGCACTGTGCAGGTAGGTAGTGCATCACCCAAAGCCCAGGGCACCCTTAGGGCCAAGCCCAGGGAATCTGGGATCTCCCTGTCTTGCTGACCAGGATGCATTATATCTTAGCAGGCAGAGCTGTACACTTTCTCCAGGTAAGCGCACTTGCCATAAAATCTAGGCCAGCCTCACAAAAAGAGCTTGCTCCAGGGATTAAGGGAGGAGCTGTGGAGAGAAGAAAATCCAGAGCATTAGAATTACCAGAGGTTTGGGTGTTTGGTCTGTAGATCCTAGAAATAAGACAGTCTCTTTGTGGCCCTAGATCCAACTTAGTAGCCACAATGCCACATCCTATCCTAACATATCCTATCCCTTAGAGACAGGCATCTTTTCATAATAGAAGCCCTCCACCACCATTCAAAAGTAGGAAGGAAAGGCATCTGTATCCCAAACCTAGGAAAAGTTATTTATTTGTATTTACCTAAATACTTAGAGTACTAATTGAATGCCAGGAAAACTGTTCTAAGTACTTAACAAACATCTGCTCATATAATTCACAGAACAATCCTAGAAGATATTTTCTCAGTTTTATAGACAAAGCACTATTTTTGAGGCACACAGAAGGTAAGCAACTGGTTGAGGTTACATAGCTCAGAAGTGGTAAAGCAAAAATATATACCCAAGCAATTTGGCTTCAGAGTCCACTCTTTTAATCACTATAACATGCTGCCTCATATTTTAAAATAGTATATTTCATATTAAAATAATGTCCTAAATTCCTAAAAGCTGGCAGCAATTCTTTAAATCTAGCCAGTTTGCCAGGTCCTATAAAATGACCCTTCCCTGCCATCAGCCCTACCTGCACCCTAAATCATTTCATCTCACTTGGGTGCCCCCAGAGCCTCCTTGACGACAGTCTCTCTAGCTCCATTCAGTAATATATTGCTTCCCAATCAAACTTCCTCACATACAGCCTTCTTCATGGTCCATCCTTCATAAGCAGTTTTCTATTTCCCAATAGATTGAGTGCTAACTACTTCTGTCTGACCTTCAAAAACCCAGTGATTCCTTCTCATCTGTTCAATTGTGTTTCTCATGACCCTCCTCTCCTACCTTCATCTAAATCAAGCCCATCCCCTCGGTACATGGAGATACCCTCTTCTTAGTCCCACTTGAGTTACTTCCCTCTTGTTTCTTTGCATAATGTGGAATATCCTTCCTTGTCAAACTATTCAAAACTGACCCATCACTCAAGGCTCACCTATGGGGACTTTCCTGAAAGCTTCAGCTTCTTTGAGTTTCCTTCTACCTGATATGCACTTTAGAGCCTAGGGCAGAGTTTTCAATTTTGCACATATGAACTTTGACTTGAACTGCTCATTCTTGCTGCTTGTCTCCTTCCAACGTGCATCTTTCATTTAGCCTCAAACTGGCCTATCCTGAGGTCAAATCTCCTTGTTGCCTCCCTTCTCACTCTGTTGCTCTTGTTACACTCATTGTTGTCCCTACATATTTATTTCTTTTCTTTTAACGTAGGTACAGAGACTTGGGTGAATCCTACTCCTCAGTGCGTATCACAATATCATCATTGGTCCCTGCATGGCTTTTCTCTTATTTTACTCACTTTATCTCCCATTCAACTCACTCTCATTCTCTTCCATCTTATAGATTTTAACGTGTTTTTTTATGAATGGTTTTGCAAAATGAGTATGATTGTTTTAGATTCTTGCCATTTTTGCTATGTTTTTAAGACCCATTGATAATGTCCACAGTACATTAACTGCTCTTTGTGCAGCCACCCCCACTGAACCATCTACTCTCCTAGGTGAATATCCAAGTTGTCTTCAGCTTCTATCACTACAAATAATGTAGCAATCAACACTTTGTACAAGTCCTTGATGGAGCCAAGGAAAAATTTCTTTGGTGTGTATATACCTAGGAGCAGAATTGCTGAGGTATAGATTTGTATGTCTTTCATTTAACAAAGCAGTGCCAGATGCTCTCTAGAATCACTGCCACCCCTGCCAGCACATACAAAGCTTTACACTTTTTGCCAATGTATTAGTTCTTCAGTTCCAGCTGTGCAATACCTCGAAAATCACCTTCTGAGCCTTTAAATAAAATCAATGCCCAAGCCCCATCCAGAACATATGGATCTGAATCTCTTAGGATACAGCCTGAGTGTTGAGTTTTTAAAAATCTCTCCAGGTGATTTTCATGCATAGCCAGGGCAGAGAATCTATTATAAAGGGTTAACTTATTGTTTTAATTTGCTTTTTTCTCTGATTCTCATGATTTCGAATCTTTCTTCAAATACTTGTTAACTTTGGAGTTTCTTCTTTAGTAAAGTGTTTATTCTCCAGTACATTTACATGATTTAAAGTAGATTAAAATGATGGTCAGGTAGAGGCTTGAAGGGGGAAAAAAGCATGCAGATGGAGATACATAATAGAGATACATAACAGCACCAGGAAGGAGTGATCTCACTCCCAACAGCCTCGGTGATAGTGAGATTTGGAAATCTATCTTACTGTGTGAGGCTTTGGTCTTTACAAATTCCAACCAGAAGACATCAACTCCTTACCCAAGTACTGCTTCCTGAATTACTCAGCACCAACAGAATTAGGGTTGGGGGTCAAAGCAAGCAAGGACCCAGGCAGAGGAGTTTCTCCATACCTCTAAATCTTCAGAGGCAACCACCATCCTAATTTGTATAGTAATTATTTCCTTGTTTTCCTTTGTAGTTTTATATATGCATAGGCAAATCTAAACAACTTTTATCACTCCAACTTTTTCTCTACACAAATTTAAAATTTTTATATTTATTCTAAAGTTTACAATTTTTCAAAATCTAAGGTTATTCATACCCTTGCCCTTCTACAAGAAAAGGCAAGAATATCTGAACCACTCAACTCCATTTTTCCCCCTCCTAACAAACAATATGCACTAATGTTTTCTAATATTTTAATCCTATCTTGTTGGGATGTGTCCTAATCCCACAGTATATTATGGTCATTGTTCTATACAATCAATGTTGATTTGCATTTGCCTATTAACCAGGCCCTACAGCTCTTTGGGTGAATACTCCCTATCTTCCCATATAGGAACAAGACTTGCTCAATCAGGCCATGTTGAGACTTGACTTTAGTTTTTTACCCAAAAGCAATGAGAAGAGGTGAGAGCTGATCTTGAGGAGGGAAAGTATCACCTTGCAAGGCTATTATCTTAAGAAGGCGTTGCCTAGTCTTCAGGAAATGCAACGCTGCTTTCTCTAGCAAGCCAGCCAAGGAGATTCAGGGAAATCTGAGGTTTGAGGTTTTTAAGTAGTATATTTGCAGATAAACGCATACTAAGTCTAAGAGGTCCACTCTTGCCTATTAGATCCTTGACTTTCAACAAGAGATTTTTTCTTGTTGTGAATTCAGCCTCTGTGCCTCAGGCTCCTCATCTGTAAAATGGGATAATAATAGTGCCTAATTCACAGCAAGAGTATTATACAATGAACACAGGTAAAGCACTTAAAACATAGTACATGAGATTATACTGTTTTATACCACATAGTAGCAAGGAAGCCACTCTGATTCCTTATTATAGGAAGAAAATCACCTCTAATTTGTCATAAATTGCAATTGGTCCAAAGAACTTTCTATTCCTACAGATCTGTAGTACTGAATTGCTTTTCCTTGAGATAGTATAAGCACACTTCACATTCCCTCTAGGAATTCATCATCTTCCTTCCTGCTTTGCTTCAGCCAATCACCAAGCTATTGAAAAAAAAAGGCAGGCTGGTTTGACTACTCACATAGCCTGCTCCTTGCCTGTTCTTGCTCTCACTATGGTCTCCACCAACCTCAAAAGTCCCCCCAATATGAGCCCTTTGGGTTTCCAGACCACAGAGTTTCAGGACTTCCCTTTTGCAACATGTTGAATTTAAGATCTCTGTTCGCTGTCCAAGCAGAGAGACTGAGTAGGCAGTGGGATAACTTAGTCTGGAGTTCAGGAGAGGCCAATATAGAGATACAAATTTGGGACTCATGGACCAAAATATGTAATTTTTAAGGAATAAAACCAGCAAAGAACAGCAAAGAACTGACTGTAGATGGAAAAGAAAAACAAGGACTCAACCCTGGGCACTCCAATAGGAAGAGGTCAGGGAGAAGGGCTCAAGAAGAAAGCTGAGAAGGATAACCAGTGAGGCAGGTGGAAAACCAAAAGGGAGGATCACTCAGGAAGCCACGTGAAGAAAACCTATCAATGAGAGGGGTGTGGTAAACCATTATTCCTAGTAACACTCAGTATAAAGTTGGAAAAAGAGGTAGGTAGACTCAATTGCCTTTCAGGACACTGCCCCTGAAATCTCTCCCCCTTATTCCAAATGAAGTGGATTATCCTGGAAGAATACCACACAAACACACGAAAAAATTTACTATTACCATAAACAATTATTCACTTCTAAAAATTAATTTCAATCATTTTGCCAAATCTGTGGATAGGTCCTATGACAGAAATGTTCTGATAAAAAAAAGAACCCTAAGGTCTCTGAGCTAGAAGCCAGCAGAACACTAGGTACTAAAGAAGGAAGAAAAAATAGAAAGAATATCAAAAGTAATTTTACATGTTTCACAAGGTTAGAAAAAAAAATGTTAAGTGAAATAATATTTGTTAAAACTGTCTAGCATAATTCCTGCTCATTAAATTATACTGCCTAGTTTCAACTTTGTACTCAGAAGTACCTGACCATTGGCTTACTACCTGATCTAATTCAACACTTCTCTCATTTGCTATTAACACAAGATCAATGTCACTATTTGAGGTTAGGAAGTCTGCAGATGTCCAGAAACCGAAAGCACCTGGAATAAAATGAAGAAAAAGTTTTCTGTGCCACCTCTTCTAACCCACAGGATCTTTGCTTAGCACTGTTGAAACTAATTCTGGTATAAAGCCGATAACTATCTTAAAAGGGAGACTAGATAAGAAATATATTTTAGGAAGAAGCAGTATAGTTGACCTTTTGTGAAAGGGAGTGCCAGGAAGAGGATGAGGTGATGGGATAGTTTAATAGCCCGAGAGTGGATTTAAAAAAATAACAACAATATAAAGTCAAGTTTCAACAGTGCCTAGACTGAGAGGGAAACAAGGAAAGAGAAAAGAACATCCTATGGTAACAGCTGTGTGTAGGAGGGGATGCCAGACTCAGGAGCCCTTCATGGACTCAAGGGAGAAAGGGAGGGCCATGTGATCCATCAACTGCTTCTCTGAAGACTGGGTTAGCTCCCCTCCCCTCACAGGTGTGAGAAAGACAGTAATGAAAGCTATAGGCAAAACAACCTGAGTCCTGGTCCACTGAGCCCCTGTGCATGTCTGGGAGGCCCTAGAACAGATGCAGGGATCCTGCAGGTCTGGGTATCTTATAACAGTATTAACATAAGGAGCAGAATCACACCTTCTGCATATATGTGAGTAGTAGAAACCATTTTTACACTGTAAGTACATAGAACTGAATTTTGAATTTATAGCTCTCTGGAAACCAGGTACAATGAAAGGTGAAAACATTCTCAGAAAAAAATAATAATAAAGGTAATTCCTCTTTAGCTTGCTTTATTCCTGTGTGTTTTCAGTCCATTCTCTTATCTTCTATCATCTATGTATTCAAAGTAAACAATATAACTTTGCCTTTGCAAATAGACTAGGTATTCAAAGTGATTCTTAAAAGCACAAATGTACTATAACCTATGTATCCAAATGAGTGTTATCCTTCTCAAAGTGATAGTATTGACAGTTCTCAAACACATCAAGTCAACATATTGAATGTATTTTTTAATATGTGAAAAAGTAAATTACTTACAGATCTTATTTATCAACTGTGGTTTAGAATCATAAAAACCTAATACAGTGGCAATTCCAAGAACACAGCCTTTTATCCTCCCCTTCTACCTCACAGTGACCCTCGTTTTTCAGGTAAGAGGCTTGCCAGCAGGGTCCCAAAGGCTCAAGTTTGAACCATATCACAGATGATGTCATCCACAGGGCCTCAGTCTCCTCGTCTGCGAAGTAACAGAGTAGGCCCAAAAAAAGGTCATGATCTCTCTAAACTACATGATTCTAAAATTCTAAGTATTTTTGGTCTTTTTGTTTGCTTACTTATTCATTTGCCTGCTTGTGAAAAAGAAAAAAAAAAATACCTCTCCTTTAAGAGGAATCTACCTCTGACAACTTCCAAATCAAGAATATGATAAAATCCTGGACCTCTGGAAGGATATAAGGAGATGTATGCTGGGTGGCCACCTGATTCATGGATATCTTTCTGAAATGCTATACAGGCACTTGGAGCCTGCACCCCCCAGTGAGTAGAGAGCACTGGATGATCCATGGAGTAAATGCCACTTTTGCAAGACAATGAAGAAAAGGAGCTAGAATCTGTTAGTTCAACACTTGGATTTTATGGTAGATGCATAGAAAAAGGAAAATGGCTAACTCCATCTAATACCCTGAGACAAGATTGTAAAGTAATTGGAACTGAGTAACGACCCTTGCAATTCTAAGTGAACATAAGCCCATATATTATATCTTTTTTTAAAAGAAATAACTTGGGGGAATATTTACATTTCCATCACAGCAATGGATATATATTTATTGCATCTCACTCAAGATGCATTATACGTTTGAGACACACAGAAAAGTGCTAACACCTTCTCTGGCTTTGTTTCACTTGGGAGAGAAAAGATACGAGCATATAAAAAGGTAAACCCTAACCAATTTAAGTAAATCTTGAGACAAATCAGAAAAGCTGACACAAGGCCATGTGTGAATGGTTAATTTTATAACTAGCACTTTTTCCTACATTTGAGAGAGGGAAAAAGAACTTCAGATGGCAGTGACTTTTATAGAAGTAGCAGAATTTGAGATGGAACCTGATAGAAGAAGGAGCATGAATTAAGGTAACACTATGACTAAAAGCTATACGCACAGAAGGGTATCTTGAAGAATGTGATGGATGATGCTTTATTACTTCCTTAGGATCCACTTACCATACCCAGAAATAACTGGCTTCTTTTATTGTTTAATACAGCCTAGGTAAACCCTCAGGACATTCTGGCTCTACCACTTACTATATGTGACCTTGAGCAAGTCATTTAACCCCTCTGTGCCTTAGTTTCCAAATATGTAAAATGAAGATGATAATAGTAATAACCAACTTAAAAGACTATTTGTAGGAAAAGAATGAGTTAAAATATATAATGTGTAATATATGTTCATTGCCTGGTAGGTGTGATATTACTGTTAGCAATTGTCATGGTGTTACTAATAATGATGACGATGATGATGATAATGATGATATAAGGAAAGGATTTTTCCAGTGCCTGATACTCCTCAGAGGTTCATTCTCCCTTTGATATACCCAGAAGAACCTGACTAGTATCCTATTAGTTTTCTATTTCACTGTTTTCTTGTTAAAAGCTATATATGTCTCCATGTTTGTAAATCACTACCTTGTCATTTGGCTTGCTTTTCATAATAAATCCACAAAATCAACACCAAACAATATTGATCTACTGATGTTTCACTATTTTTTCATGAGAATCAGTTGCTTAAAAATGTAAGTTCCTCACCCACACTCTGACCCCACCCCAATCCAACACTGAGTCCCTTAGGGCCCCGAGAAAGGTGATTTAATCCACATCTCCAAACCCAACAGCTCATCCCCAGAGAGAAAGTACAAACCACGATCCCAAGATCACTGAGTTGTTCTGCTCAGGAACAGAGAGAGACTGATGTAGTAACACTTCCCTTCACTCATTCTAATCCAGTGAATCAAAATGGTAACTTGGTCAAATGCACATTCCTTAAGACATAAATAACTATTTGCTCACAAAAAGAGACAATTATTGTTTTATCATTGGCCATCATATTATCCAGTCAAGAATTGAATCCATTGCTCCACTATAGTTGATTTTTTAACTTGAGTGCATTTTGATTTCTTGTTAAATTTTTAATATTACCCTCATATCCAAAATATTCTCTGGATAAATTTAAAGGAAACATTGGCCAAATATTTTATCCAAGTAATCTTTAAACAAGAAATCTAAATATTCTGTAATACTTCAGTGTCAGTTCAGCTCCATGAGAGGAGAGACCTCTCAGTCAAAAAGTGTTTTAACCCAAGTAAACAGACCATCCATCCGCAGAACGGCCCTCTAAGACTAGCATGTCCCTATATGGTGTACATGATTACACAGGGCTAAGGAATGTTTCACAGGTCAAGATTAAAAGTAATTCTACACACCTACCCAAGAAGAGTTCAGAAAAAGCAATTCTGAAGGTTTTATATGTGGATGTGTTTGCATGAGAAATGTTGGATCACACTATAACTTTTATAAGTTTTTTCAGTCTAAATATAACAATATTTAATTTTTTGGATTGTTAATTTTTATTTTTGTTTTATTTTTTATTAGTTTCAAGTATACAGTACATTTGTTAGACATTTATATAGTTTATAAAACAATTCCCCTGATTACTTTATCTTCCCTCCGGCTCTACATGTAACCATTACCTTACTGCTGTCTGCATTCCCTATGCCATGCTCCCTAACCCTGTGACCTTATATCAACTACTAATTTGTACTTCTTTAACCCTTCACCATTTTCTCCCAGCCTCCCCACCTCACTTCCCTCTGGCTTTCAATTGTCTTCTATCTTTGTGGGAATATTTAAGAGTACTCAGTGTATGAAAACTTCCATTTTTTTCTATTTAGCTAGCATGTGTTACTAATATAGTTATCATTTATTGAATATTTATTACATGCCCTTCACTATACTAAGTTCTTATGTACAAGATTTCATTTGCTTTTCATAACAGTGCATTAAAAATGTTTTATTTCCAAATTGTGACAGGTAAGGAACTAGAATACAGAAAGCTTGAGTAACTTCTGCACAAGATGAATGAGTGGTAAACTCTGGATTCACACCAGACATGTAATACTGCAAAGCCTATACTTGTTAACATTACACAATTTTATTCAATCAGATAATCAATAATTTTATTTTTTTAATTTTTATTTTTCAATTAGAGTTGATATTCAATATTATTTTATATTAGTTTCAGGTGTACAGCATAATAGTTAGACATATAATTTACAAAGTAATCTCCCTGATTAGTCTAGTACCCACCTGACATTATACATGGTTATTATAATATTATTGACTATGTTCGCTATGCTGTACTTCACATCCCTAAGACTATTTTGTAACTACCAATTTCCACTTCTTAATCCCTTCACCTTTTTCACCCAGCCTCCTAAGCCCCCTCCCATTTCGCAATCACCGATTTGTTCTCTGTATCTATGAATCTGTTTTCATTTTGTTTATTCATTTATTTTGTTCTTTAAATTCCACATACAAGTGAAATCAGATGGTATCAGTCCTTCTCTACCTGACTTATTTCATTCAGCATAATAGCCACTAGGTCCACCCTTGTCATTGCATATGGTAATATTTCATTTTTTTTTATGGCTGAGTAATGTTTCATTGTATGTATGTAACACAACTTCTTCATGCAATTGTCTACTGATGGGCACTTAGGTTGCTTCCATATCTTGGCTACTGTAAATAGTGCTGTAGTGAACACAGAGGTGCATATATCTTTTCAAATTAGTGTTTTGGCTTTCTTTGGATAAATATCCAGAAGTACAATTGCTAGGTTATAAGGTAGTTTTATTTTTAGTTTTCTGAGGAACCTCCAAACTGTTTTTCATAGTGACTGCATCAATCTCCAATCCCACCAATAGTACACAAGGGTTCCCTTTTCTCCACATCCTCTCCAACACTTGTTTTTTACTTATCGATAGCCATTATGGCAGATATGAAGTGATATTTTATTGTCAATCCCACCAATAGTACACAAGGGTTCCCTTTTCTCCACATCCTCTCCAACACTTGTTTTTTACTTATCGATAGCCATTATGGCAGGTATGAAGTGATATTTTATTGTGGTTTTAATTTGCCTTTCTCTAATGATTAATGATACTGAGCATCAATAATTTTATTTTAACCATTAATAATATTTAATGCTTAAGGTCTTTAAAATATTTCTAACAGTATTATTTTGTTTCAAAAGGTAGGACTGTTATCCTCAACCTGGTTCCTCATCTATAAAATACAATGATAATAGCTATATCTTAGATTTATTGCGGAGATTAAATAAGATAAAATAAGGGGCTTAGGATAGTAAGAGACCCTAATAATAAAACATCTGTTTTCATCATCTTGCCTAAAAATTGTTATGTAACAAAAAATGTTATAGCTTCTAGCTATATGCCACTATTTGCACCTACTACTTAAATAATAGTTAGAACTTACAATTCTTGAGCACTTCATATATGCCAGGGATCAGACTGTTTCATGCATATTGTCTCATGTAATTCTCAACACCTATGAGGTAGATACTGCTATCATCTCTGTTTTATAGATGAAGATACTGATATATATATATAAATGTAAAACTTACCCCAGGTCGCATGTTGGTAAGTGGCAGAATAGAAATTGAAACTAGAGAATCTGACTCCACAGCTCATAACCTCGACCACTGTACTATGTTAATCAATTGGCAGTAATAAAACCTAAAAAAGAGCTTTGTCTTTGCTTTTAGAATATAAAGTGTCCAATTTTATGTATAATTTAAAAAAGAGGAATAAAACATGTGACATTAGGTTAAGTTTTCTGTGGTGACAGTCTTTCCAAGTTTAATTTTTGACCTCCCATAAAACCTTACATGATTATCAATTATCTTTCCCATGATAACAAGTCTACCAAATAACAAAAAGTAGAAATAGAAAAAAACAATAATTTTTTTATAAATAATATTTATTGAGAAATAAATTTTAAAAGTAATTCTTGATTGAAATTAACTATCAAAATAATCTGCCTATATGTAGGATCTGGGAAATCTTATGTTGTGTTAAAGTGCCATCTGCAGCAAGCATTGAAATATTTGCACAAAACGTGTCTAAGGAATATTCCTTTCCATGTTTATTTCAATAGCAACGCCTTACATTAAGTTCCACTCCATCAGCCATAGTCCATTTTTACTCTGTGGTTATTTCCATTCATTATTAACAGCTTTTGGAATGCAGGGACTATTTTTGAAAGGAAATGAGCCAGTCAGACATATCTGGAGGCTTCACAGATGGCATTTTTTAGAATAGTTTTGTTTTCATTTTGCTATTGAAAAGTCCTTTTAGACCCCTTTGCAACATGCAATAATGAGCTCACATTAACTGATACATGATGTGTGCTTCTGCTATTTTTCCTCTGCTTCACTTGGCAATTAAACACATGATTTCCCTGCAAATGACTATAATTTTTTGCTTCCATAATATTTATGTCAACTCCAGAGGAGTTGGGAGTTGGCATCCTGAAAACCTGACCATCTGAGGCAATGGCAGCAGCTTGCAATTTCATCTGTATCCACTAATTACTAGATGATCAGAACACCAGAAATAAAAAAATCATATGCTGAAAAACCATAATGTGTGCCCTCAGCTGGCTAAATCAGTAATTTGAAGCCATGTGCAAATAAGCACATAACTTTCTGAGTGATTTATTGCTGTTTTGGGAATACATACTGAGCTTTGAAAATATTTAATTTGACCTGAACTACAATCTTCAAGTACCACATATATTTGCCAAGAGGTCTGCTAAAGCAGTTCTTTCTTGTGTCAAAAGGTATGATCAGAACACAGGTTCTGCAGAACTATCAGTGAGGTTATCTGAGAATGGTAGCCCTCCGTTGAAGGCAGAATTCATATATCAAAACATCTGTGGTTCTTCGTATTTCTGCATTTGGGCATCATGGAAAGAATATGATGTGGGGTTTAAGCTTTTGTTGCATCCCAGGAAGTGCCAACTCCCTCTTTTCACACTCTAAGTTCACTAGGCCTTAAAATGGTGACCTAGCCCAATAGCCTCATTTTTGCATATAAGAAAATTGATATCAAGAGAGGTGAAATTATTTTCACCCTGAATTACATGCTTAAATAGTGGCAAAGCTGAGCTCGATCCTGGCCCCATCATTCCAGAGTCATTTCTACCTTACTACCCAGGGCCCTCGCTGTGATTATGGCTGTCTCCTTCTCTCAGTGTGGAGAGAATGACATGGCTAGTTGTTCAGGGCTTCCCCCACATGCAGTGATTCCCCTATCCACCAAACAGATCCCCAGGCTGTGGCCTAACAGAGCTCTTCCCTGTTCGGCACTTTGTCCCACATCTCTAAGTTTCATTGACTTGTCTTACATTTAGTAGCTATGGACTATTCCACTAAATAAACATACACTGAAATTTTCATTCTTTAGGCCCTAGATATATAAAAATAGCATACAGTCAATTCTTGTTATTCTCAGTAGTTATGTTCTATAATATAACTGCAAGCACCGAATTAACGAACACTGGACAATTGCTCCTAGAAGAAATAAAGGGTGAGGTTTCTGCAAGCCTGTGGTGACATTTTCAACAACTGATCAATGCATAACTTTGTTTTATATTTGTTTAAAGGTATTTTACTTAATATACATTGTTGACTCATTAACATTGAACTCATGGCCAACAGCACCATAATTCATGCCTAGACAAAGCTTATCTAACACATGTATTTTCTCCATAATGCACATCACAACCTTCTGAGCTTAAGAATTCTAGATAGCACTTTAGCACTGCACTTGGGGGACATTTTGAACAATATAATCACCAAAAGAAAAAGCACAAAAATGCAAAAAAGATGATGGCACTAAATAGAACATGGAAATACTCTTGACAGATTGATGGATGAAACAAGAAGGCGAAGTGTCTCCTTGCTCCTTCTCAGCTACAAACATGCACATCAAGAAACCAAAATTTTCAGCACTCTGCTCATGTCCATGAATGACTGCAGAGGTGCTGTAAGTGCTGATTTGGGATCAGAAATAAAGTTTAGTGAGTAGGTAAATTTACATACAGGGAATACAAGAATAATGAGAATCTGCTGTAGTCCCTACTACTGATGAAGCCACAGAACTAAGAGTCAGAGGACAGTAGACAAACAGGAAATAAGTGTAGTCAGGGAAAATGCTGGGCGGTGGTGGGGTTGGGGGGGCACTTAAGATGGTTTCATAGAACTAACAGGATCTAAAAAGACAAAAGAGGATAACCAAGTTGGTTCTTCAGTTTTTCCTCTTAACTCCCTAGTACAATAAGATGATCATGTTTTCTTTCTTCTGAAAAATCTCTGTTTTAAGGGTCTTGTTACCTTAATACAAAGACATAGGAGATATCAGGGCAGGGCCAGTGGGGAACGTAGTTTAGAACACCTTTCATCTTATATCATATGATTAATAGAGCAAAATATATTCCCCTGAATGTCAAACATAGCAAGGACCATAGAATAATCTCCACTGTAGCAACCACTAGCTGAACTGGAAAAGTATGAAAAAGTGGAGCCTCATGGTTATTGTCTGAGAGTTAAACAACAAAAGGATGTGTATTTGGTACTTCTGAAAGCTCCTGGATAACCTGGGGTAGGTCATGAGATGCCACAGAGGGGCCCTACAAACCTTATTAATGAGTTAAAACTCAGAACCATCTATACAACCCTTTTCCAAAAAATAACTCAGACCATTAATTAACTACTAGAAGGCCTCCATATGTTATTGATATTAAATTTGTAATTGAATCATTAGACCAAAAACCTGTACTCCTTAGGAAGACTCCTGTCACCAGTGGGCTATTAAAGAACTATCACTAGCTCACTGTACTGGATACTAAAATCCTAGCAGTATTCAGTGAATTCATGATTATTCTAGGGTTAGCTAGCCAGACTGATGATTGCTCAGATATTTCTAAAGTCCTCCTGCCCCACGGAGAAAAAGAGAAAAAAGACTGCAATTATTATGTTAGTCAAATATATTACTTATAAGCTGATTTTATCAGAATTTGATGGAACTAAAATTCAAAATTGATAGTCAAAGTGGAATTTAGAAGCTACAATCAACGTTGACTTACCAAACTACTTCCTTCCCTGTACTCCCTCCCTCTTTCTCTTCTCTTTTCCTCTCTAATCTTAATACTAAATCAAAAGTAACATTTTAGTAACAGATGTAGAAATCCCATTATATATCCTTTTAAAATTTCTTTACCACCCTGGTTATTTTGGGTTAAGCTAGCTAAAAAGTATATCTCTAAAATAATCCCTTAGCTTAAATGTTCTATATACTTGGATAGTGTCTAAGAGTAAATATTATAAAGATATCAGCATATATTTCAGAACAAAATCTAAAATGTATCTGGAGGAATAAATGATAAGAGCATTAAAGTTCTAAAAAAAATTTTAATAGGTAATAAAAGTATTATGAAGCCATAATTTAGAAAATATTTTGCATGCTGCTCCCAAATACAGAGATTTAATAGAGCACAATGAAGTTCAGGAATAGACCTACGTATATATAATTTAACATATGACAAACAAGGAATTATAAATGGCTCTATTTCAATAGATAACTGCTTGGAAAAATAAATCAAGTGAAATTCTTACCTCATACAATATGCTAAAATATAACAGCCAAATTGCAAAGTTAAATGTAAAGAATGAAATCGCTGGAAGAAATATTAAGCCTGAATTTTATAGTATGTGAATTATATCTCAATAAAAAAGGCAATTACAGCAGGAAAAAAAAAAAGAAATATTAGGCCTATACAATGAGAGACAGCATCCACTCGACTCACATGGTTGACTGTATAACTCAGAAAATTCCTCCCACTACAGAACACTAAGAAATGATTATAGAATGGGGGTAGTGGAATGGGGAGACTCTAAAAAGGAGGTCAGGGACCTATAATCAGGAAGTCTGTTTAAAGTTGTCAGCTGAGGCCATCTTGGTCAGGTATGATGGTATGGTTAAAAACTGGCTCTTGGAAGAGGGGCCTGAACTATATAGCATTTGACAACTTACAGAGTGTAAATATTCCCATCATGGTCAATTTCATTTACCAAAGTGATGTCACTGAATGCAGAGTTGGGAAGACTTGATGACAGTCAGCTCTTGTGAGCCAGCAGGAGATGGATCCAGCTGTCCACTGGCCATAGGCCTGTAGTGACTCTGCCCAGTCCTACATGTGGCCAGAGAAGGATACCCATGACATATTAAGTGAAAATTGCACAATGTTAAAATCCAGAATATTATTGTATTTTTAAATGTATATATGTTTGAAAAAATTTATATAAGCATATTCATAAGCATGAAGAAAAGTGTAGAAGAATACACAGTAGATGGTTAATAGTTTACTCAACAGGATGGGAGTGGGGAGATTGTCCTTATTTTTTTTTTTAAATTTACCTCTATATTGCTTTTCTAATTATGAGTATGTACTGTTTTATAATATAAGTTACATGAGAAACCAGAATGTAGGCTCTTCCTTCCTATACTCTTCCCCTTTTTCTCCTAGCCTAAGGGGACATTACCTCTTTGATATTAGAACTTTGTTTATTTTGGCTGTTGAAAGTTAACAAAGCAAAGCAAAAAGATGAAGAATAAACAATAACAAGAAAAAAATCCCCTTGAAGACTTTGGTTTAGCAAAATCTGTTAATCCAAAATTTATATTTCTTAGATAGATAAGCCAAAAAAAAATCACTGATTATTTATTTTCTCAGAGTCTTTACATAGCTCTCAACTAAGGGCATTGCTTCCCATGTCAACTGACCGCAACACTGCCCCCTTCCAGGTGCTCAGGCCAAAAACCCTATCATCATTAACTCCTCAATTTCAATCACAACTCATATGTGATCCACTAGAAAAACATTTTTTTTTCCCAAAATATAGCTAAAATTCTGTCTTGCTTCTCACAGCCCCACACCACCACCATGGTTCAAGATACCATCATTTCTTATTGGCTATCCTCCTCCCTTCAGTCTATTCTCAATGCAAGAGCCAGAGAGATTTCATTAATAGAGAAGTCATAACATAGCACTCTTCTGCTCAAAGGCTCTAATTGTTTTCCCATCTCCCTCAAAGAGAAACTAAGAAGTCACTACAACGGTATACAAGGCTCTGCGGAGCCTCGCCAACTTGCTGCCATACATTCTCTAACATCAGCTCTTAAACTTTTCCCACTCATTCCACTCCATCTGCATTGGCCTCCTTGATGCTCTAGGATCATGCCAATCACATTCTAATCTCAGGGACGCTGCACTCACTATTTTCCCTAAATATACTTATTACTTTCTCACCTCCTTGAGATTTTTATTCAAAGGTCAATGTCTCAGAGAGGACTTCTCTGACCTGATTTAAGATTGAGCATACAAACACATACACAAAAATGCCCCTTCATCCGCTTATCTGTTTTATTTTTCTCTAGAGCAATTAAGCAGTTTCTTCCTGAGAGCTTTTTGTCATCTATTGGTTAAACTGAAGGCAGTTAAAAAAACTTTTTAGAAGCCTGTGAATGGTTAGATTTTAATATTAAGTATTATGCTTTGCATCTTTACACATCTTTATTTGGCTTCTACTAGTTCTATTAGAATCTATGCACACTAAAAATTATTTTGTAGGTCCCCAAACTGTTCTTTTCCCACTACCCTCATTTCAACCTAATGATCATAATTGTTTCTAATAATAACCATAATTATCCTTCATATTTATATTGGTTTTTCACACATATTATCTTGTTTGGGCCTCAGAGCAATCTCATGAGGTAAGACCAGTTTATTGGAGAGGACGTTCTGATTCCCACAGGGTTCAGGGGCTTATCAAGGTCATACAGCTTGCTAAGTGGGAAGAAAAAGTCAGAACTGAAATGGGTCTTGGTTTATGCAAACATGTAAATCAAGATCTTCCCGGGGTGAATTTTCAGCTATTTTTGGTGTTGGTGTTACTTTGTTTAGAAAAGTGAATTATAACATTATTGATACATTATTGTGAGAATTAGGCTGCAAGAACAAGAGCATTTTCCCATGAAATTTTCTTAGGTTTAAGTAGTTTTGTATGCCTACCAAACAAATGGACATTTAAGTCTCTCTCCCCATGTTAGCAAAAGCAAGGACTGGGAGTTATTCAAGAATGAATAACCCTGGCTTATTGTCTGGAACATAGTAAACACAAAACATACTTTAATGAATAAAGAAATAAATGCACAAATTTGTTTATAGCCTTTTCAAATACCTTTATAGAGGCAATGAAAAAAGAATATGCTATAGAAATTACTTGTCTTATTTTACTGAAGAGGAAACTTATGCACAAAAAGTTTACCTTGGGTCAGCATTGTCCAGTAGAAATATAATAGAAACTACACGTGTAGATTTTCTAGTAGCTGCATTTTTTAAAAAAGTAAAAGAAAACAGTGAAATTGATTCACATGATAACAGTGAAGTCAGTTTACATGATATATTTATTTAACCTAATCTATCCAAAATATTATCATTCGAACATTTAGTAGATATTTCAAAACTTGTTAATGATCTAGTTTGCATTCTTTCATTCACATTTGCTGTATATTTTATACTTACATCATGACTCAATCCAAACTAGTTGTATTTCAGGTTTCCACCAGCTACATGTGGCTAGTGGCTATTGCATAAATAGCGCAGCACAGTCAGGGTGTAGCAGAGAAAGGACTTCAGCCATCTTCTCTTCTCATTCCTCACCACCTGACAAATATTATTAAGCATCCACCATATATCTAGTATCAGAAATAAAATTCAGGGGAAAAATTATATTGGCTCTCAAACTGTCACATATTTGAGGAACACTAAATTGAAAGACTAAATATACAAATGGACCATGGTCGGACCATATATGACAATAGGACTCTGACCCATAACCTTTGACAACAACTAGCCAGGGCAGCCAAACCACAATTGTCCTAGAATGGTCAGGACTTGGCCAACGACTGACAGCTCTCCTAATTTTTGCCCTTTCTCAACTCAGAACTAATTAGAAAAGCCAAATATGGTCCCCAAACTAACTGCATAAGATGACATGTTTCTAGTTAGCCCCTCTCTAGCTTTCCCATGCCAATGGTCTCCAGTCAGGGCATACCTGAAGACTTCCCTTTTTTCCACTATAAAGCTTCCCCACTCCTTGTCTCCTCTGAGTCTCTGATAAACACAGTGATGGCAGCTTATACCCTTACTACAGCGAATTCTGAATGAAGAGCCTCTTTGTTTTCATATGGGTGGTCTTTGTTTATCTCCAAAACATCTTTGAGGAATCTTCTTAATGACTAAAATAATCAAACATTCTTTGTCAACTTTCTCAATGGGTTCAATTTTTTCATTTATTTGCATCATTCATCTATGCAATGACTATTTGTTATGCCCAAGTGGGTGTCAGCCACTATGCTGAGTCTTAGAAACAAAGGACCAAGATTCCATCTTTTCTCTCAGGGAGCTTAGAATTTAGCAAAAGCACACACAAACAGATGTTTAGAAACAGCTGTACTAAGCACTACAAAGGAAATCAGTACCTCCAAGAGATATCTGTGCCTTCATGTTCACTGCAGCATTATGCACAATAGCCAATGTATGGAAACAACCTAAGCATTCATCGGCGAATGAATGGATAAAGAAAATGTGGTATATGTATACAATGGAATATTTTCAATCATAATAAATAAGAAAATCCTGCCATTTGCAACCATGGATGAACCTTAAGGACATTATGCTAAGTGAAATAAACCAGACACAGAAAGAAAAATACTACATGATCTCACATACTTGGAATATAAAAAAGTCAAATTCATAGAAGCAGGGAGTATAATGGTGGTTACCAAGAAGCAGGGAAGTGGGGAAAAATGAGAGATGTTTGTCAAAGGGTACAGAGTTGCAATTATATAGGATGAATAAGTTCTAGAGATCTAAATGTACAGCACAATGACTATAGTTAATAATACTGTATTGTATACTGGAAATTTACTAATAGAGTATATCTCAGATACTCTAACACACACAAAAAAAATGGTAACTGTGAGGAGATGGATATGTTAACTAGTTTGACTGCAGCAATAAATTCACTATGTATATGTATATCAAACTATATATGTATAAGGTGTACATTATACACCTTAAATATGTATAAATTTTATTTATTTTTTTAATTTTTAAAGAAAAATGTACTACAAATGCAAAGGCATAATGGAACCTCAACATTTCAGTTTTCATAAGATGTGAGTGCCACTTCTTCCCAAGAAAAGACATTTATTCTGCTATTTATTTGAACCTCAACAAATTTTATTGTCCCAACAGATTTGTACGTTGAAGATCAGACACGTTTCTTTACCTCCTTGTTTCCTTATCCCTTTTGCTTATTACTTCCTTTACTTCAGTGAACGCTCCTGAATGGTTTCTGGCACTCCTTCAGCAAGAGATAGAAGGAAAGAGGCAAAAAGTTTTCTACTAAATAAAATAACTACAGATTCCTCAATGGTAGTTTAAATAATTCTTCTCTAATGTCATGTTTATTAATAGTTCTCATTTTTTTCAGGCAAAAAAACTGTGTCAATGTTTGAACTCATTAAAACTGAAATAATTTTCATTCCTGCTGAATTTCAGATAGTTCAGAAACCAGAAGTATTTCCTCTTCATTTTCGCACTAATTAATATTTATCTAAAATTCTTTTTAAATCATGAAAACTATATTTATATTTAATTTTACATTTTTTGAGTGCTGTGTGTTTTTCAATGGTTCTATCACTTAATGTACTTTAACTTATATGGATTTTATTTGGCTAAGAAAAACTAAGACAATTAAATGGAAATTTTGGTAAAATAATGTCTCAAGTGTTCTGAGATCTGAAGTCTGCAACTACATGCACCCAACTTAATTTACCTTCATAACAAGTTAAGCAGGTTGCCTGAAAAATTACTTTAAAAACTTTCTTAATTATTATGACATGCACGCTTTTATTATCTTTTTGTTGCTTATATCCTTGGAATTCTCATATCTAACATAAAATCTTGGCTGACTCAATTAATTTGAAGTGAAGATAGAACAGCCTATCTACTGACCTCACTTAATGACACAAAGTCAAGTTTACCTTTCAAGACCATTATTTAAATAGAAAATTTTAAATTAATTTAATTATTTAAATTAGAAAATTTTAACAGCATATTTTATGACATTCTAATGTATATTATCAAATAAAATATGAATATTTTAATAACGTATATTTATTAAAATAAAACTATGAAAATAAAAACCTTTGGATTCTTCCAAATAAAATAACATCAAACATCAAGATGTTATTATTCTCAAAAGAGACTCTGAATTGCTGGATAATTGGAATAAAAGCTATGCTCCAAACAATAACTGTCTGGGAAGAATCAGTTTGAGTTTATATTGTATCATGCTAAAGATGAACTTTCGTTCAGAGCTTGGCCACAAATCAGATACTTCTTGGTTCCTGAGAGTTTAGATAATTTTATATCCTCTGAAAATCATTCCACTTTTGTAAAGCAATATGTCACCCTTCAACAATGAACAGAAAACAAATGAGGAATTTATACTGCTATAATCTCTTAGTTTACTGGTTCAAAGAACAATTTATACTGCACCTAAGTCATTGTCATAAGTGCAAGGACCTCCCTGCCGAATAAAAAGATCATCTTTCCTGGTAGTCTGTCTGAGTCTCACACAATCTAAAAAGGGTTCCCTCAATTGGGCCTGAGGAGCAAATTCCTGAAGATCTGGTGTAAAAGATCATGACAGACAGACACAGAGTATAGTTATTCATCCACTGGAGGACTAAGGAAGGAATTACAGAGATCTGAAAGGATTGCCCACAAGTAGTATACATATATGTTCCCCTACATGCTCATATCTAGGCTCCCTTTTCTCTCACTTCCTCACAAGAATAATTTTTTTCAAGAATGCCTCTTCCTGGGAGATGGATCATAAATTCATGAGATATACATGCTCTCCATTGGTATGAAGTTTAATTATTCTTTCCTTCAACTCACTTAATCCTCACTTAGGCTGCTTCCATGACCCCTTCAATTTTGAAGTCTCTGCTTAAGTCGTTTTGTGTGTGTGTGTGTGTGTGTGTGTGTGAGAGAGAGAGAGAGAGAGAGAGAGAGTGTGTGTGTGTGTGTGTGTCCTGCTATGTTTCTCCTGATTACTTTTAATGTATACGGCGCTCTCCCTTCTCTAAATTTCAATAGTTCTTGCTATCACTGCCTGTCATCAGACATGTAACATATACTGTTTTGCATTTTTTTCTGTGTGCTTTATCTCTCAAATTGGCCTGGGAATAGAGACCATTATTGCATATTTAGCTGTTACACACAAGAGACCAAAAATAGCTGCAGTGGTAAAGTCTACCAAAACAACATTTTCCTGATCCAGAAAAGGGGAAAAAAATTGCATGGACTTACACTGTAGAATTTAGGCTATTAAATTGTACTGTATTAGTTAACTAAATTATAAAAAAGAACTAAAAACTTTTATCAGAAAGATTTATAATGGATTTAATAGGCTCAAAAGTTCTAAAACAGCACCTTGTTTATGAAGAAATATAGTACCTGAAGAAGCTAAGAGTTCTAGTGTAAAGAACATAAAAGAACTTTGTCACTTGGACTATGTCAAATTTTCAAGAGACATTTCAACAAGTCCAAGATATAGTATGAGCCTCAACCAAAATGGACACCCACTTCTCCATATTTTCTTGCAATTCTCTTGGAATTCTTAGGAAATTTGATTACTCAATCAAGTCCTAACCAACAATGCACCACCAAGGCACAAATTAAGACCCAGAACCCAACAGTATCTTTTTTTCACACATCCTTGTTTATTCAACCTACAAGGTTAAATAAACCTTAAAAATGAAAAGAAGTCACAACACTTCAAAGAGTGAAAAGATAAATATCCTTTATATAAGTTAAAGAGGGTTGATTTTTAGCAAAACAAACAAAAATTACAGTAATCAGCACTGCTGAAAATAGCAACATTTTGAGCAAAGGCTCTGGCCTTTGGTGTGACCCAACACAAGATGATGTTTTACCTCATCTTGCTCATGTGTAAAATGGAAATACTGTGTAATACCTCAAAGACTTGCTGCAAGGATTAACTGAAGAACTGATCACATATGCAAAATATGCTTTAAAAACTGAAAACTATCATTTACATCTGACCTGTTAAGCCTATCAAATACATCCATGTAGCATACCTCACCTACCAGTTAGTCTTACCACAGACATCCCAAAATTTTTCCTAACAATTATATTTATCTCCTTTTGTTTACTTCCAACCTCTGAATGGAAGCCCCTTTGGCTATCAGAGGTAGGTAATCCAGCCTGTCCTTTCCACAGCAACCATAAAAGCTGAGGCACAGACTTTTATGTACAAGCTCCCTCCAAGGAGAAACTGGTGACTTGGAGCAGATTGGAAGAAGCAGGTGGGAGAGGTGTCCTCCAGCTTTCCTGGTCTCTAGGGAGGATCACAAACTGGCCCTAGGGTCTATTTAATTAGAAGGCTGGCCCTTAGGAATAAGCTTTTAAAAAATGCAGATAGACCTCTTTCAGGAGAAGAGTTAGAAAAGGGCAATTTTGTCTGCTCCCCCTGTACTGAGCCAGAGGGAGATAGGGAGATAGCCTGGGGAGTGTGACTAACTCAGTAAGAATTACTTCTTGATTTGCAATAGTCTTGCAGGTCAGGGAACACAAGCCCTAACCTTTCAGAGCTAGGTGTTTTGGGAGCCGTCCTTCTAGGGAAAATCATAAATGTTATTTTGGTAAATGTGCTCAAGGAAAAGCTAAGAGTTAGGGACTCCCTCCCAAATGTATGGTGCTATGTCAGAGGTGGGGTTTATAGCATGTCTCAGCCTTTCCTACCTGTTCTGATATGGATATCTTCTCATTTGTCTGGTGTGTAGGAGTCATTCAGAGGATCTCTTTCAGAGGGAACTGCTCCATGTGCAGCTGAACATTCGGTGTCTGTGGGAGGAGGGGAGCTCAGGAGCCTCCCATGTCACCATCTTGGTCAACCCCTCTTATTTGAGTTATGGGGTTTTTGAAAGAATATCACAAAGGGAAAGCACACTTCTCATCGCAGCACCTTGGAGATTTGGACACAATCTCCATACCAGGGGTACCTGATATCACATGTCATCATTAGGGATATTAACCTCAATGTTAAGGTAGTGTTGGTCAGGTTCTTCATTGTAAATTTACTATTGTTCCCTCTAATCCTTGAAGATGTGACTCTTACATTATTCAGAAGCAGGCAGATTTAAATATGCTACAGAAAAAAAAAGGAGAAGCAACCAGAGAGAAAAAAAAAATCCGAAAGAGTACTCTTGATGTAGTCAAGAAAGACAAAAGGATTTCAGGAATGAGGGCATGGTCAGCAATGTCAAATGCCACAGGAAGTAAAGTAAGATAATAACTGAAAAGTGTCAAATGATAGGTTGTGATGACTCTAATAAGACTAAGGTTAATTGTTTAATGGAGCAAAGCCGGAATGCCATGGGCGGGGCTAATTACAGAAAGTGGACATAAAGAGTAAATTATATATTCTGGAAGCTTGACTGTGAAGGAAGTATATGGTTAAGGGTAATGGTTACAGAGATAGTCATAGGGTCAAAGGATGTTTTTGTTTATAAATTTTTTAATGTGGAAGAGATGAGAGAGAGAGGTGGGAGTTAAAGATCTAGGCAACTTGACTGGGTAGAGTAAGTGCACGTGGGCTATATCACAGTATCTATCACCAGGTGAGGCTGAGTTAGTGTTCATTGAGTAATATTGTCCAAATTATTACTGATTTGTTTGTCAAGAATGCTCAGAGCTTTAATGAGACAGAGACTAGCAGGTCAGACAGCACAGTGTATATTAATAATAACAATAATAATAATAATAATAATAACTATAACAACAACAGTGATATTTCTTAGATGTGTCCAAATCTCCAAGATGCTGTTCTTTCAGATTTTTAGTTGACATTCCCAAAATAATTAGTAATTACAAAGGCAAAAATATTAAGTTTATGGTGGAGAATCTTAGCAAGCACTGCATTAGTCAAGTGATCAAAGTTAACACTGTATATTAATAAAAAATCAGTGGACACCCTGATATGATACACTGAGAAAGGGACGTCATTTCTGAGTTAGTCTTCCAAATTATGCATAACCTCAACCTAATTGTGAGAAAACAACAAATTCAAACTGATGAATACTCAAAGACAATTGACCAGTATTCCTCCAAATTGTCAAGGTCATGAGAGACAAGGAAAGACTGAGGAACGATCACAGACGAGTAATATAATGACCGAAGACAGTCGGGAACCCCAGAATGGATTCTGGAGCAGTCAAGGAACATCAGTAGAAAAACTGTGAAATAGTATAAAGATTTGTTCTTTAATCGGTAGTAGTGTACCAAGGTTAATTTCTTAGTTTAGATCAATGTTTTATGGTTAGATAAGGTGTTAATATAAGCAAAACCTGGTTAAAGGGCCTGTGGAAACTCAATTTTGCAATTCTAAAATTATTTCTCAAAAAAAAGAGAACACTACAAGTCAAGTCTCCACTCTCCTCTTTGCAATTCTACTCCTGTCTCCTCTTGCACTCCCTCTAAAGTTTTGAAGGTAAAATTCAATATTCTTAACCTATAAAAGGACCACTTCACCCTGGTGCCAACTTCATCTCTAGCTTTCCTCCTGTCACTCTTCAACACTCTGTGAGTCAGAAAAACAAAAACACTGAATATTTCCTGAATGTTTCAACGTGCATCATGTCTCCGCACCTTCATTCATACTGTTCCTTCTGTATAGAATGCCCTTCCATGCCTAAATGCACCTATTACACTTCCAAAAAGGCCCGAGTGCCTTCCCTGAGTATCCTATTTCATTAGAGATTTCCTTACTCTGTTCTCAGAACGTTCTCTATGTTCTGATATCATAACACATCACATCGTATATTATACTTAAATTATAGATTTGTCTTCTCTACTAAATTATCACCTTCAGAGTTAAGTCATATTCAACTTAAGGATATATTATCTAACTCCTAGAAACCCTTAGGACACAAAATAAATGTTTGATGAAATGAATGAATAAGTGAATAAGTGAATGAACAGTCCTACCAATCAACTCAGATTGAACTTGAGTATCTGAAATTATGTAACCATATTTATAAGTTCTAACAATAGCCATAGCCACCTACTTATGTTCAATCAAAGCGGGAGGACATATTTTTAATCTCTTTTCAAACCATAAGTACACTATGAAATTTAAGTAAACATCAAAGATTTACCCAATCCAATCAGAGAGCAAGAGAGATTAAAATGCTAGGAAAATATTTCAAAATACATAAGGTAGACAAAGGGTTAATATCCCAAACTACAAAGAGTAAGAGTTTGGTTTCCTTGAGGGTAAGGACTGACACATAGAAGGAAGGTATTGGTGTGAATATAAATTGGTTCAAGTTTTCTGGAAAACCACTTGAAATGATACAACAAAAGTCTTTTTTAAATGTGTATAATCTTTGACCCAGCAATTCCATTTCTAGGTATTTTTCCTAAAGAAATACTTGGACAAGTAAACAAAAATATATGTATAAGGCAGCATTTATGTTAAACATTTAGAAAACATTCCACTACGTTCATTGATTAAGTAAACCATGACACATCCATTAAATTGTTAGTAGTCAGCCATTAAAAATAATGGTATGAATACTTTTTCCAAGATATGCAGCAAGTCAATGGAAACTTTTGTAGTAGATGAGTGATTTATTTTATGGACAGTTTGGGGAAAACAGGTTGAACTTACTGTGTACTTTCACACACATAAAGGCATTTGAGCCTCACAAGCAGCGAGGTATGAAAGAAAGGGAAGCTCTTTTTCATTTGAGGAAACTAAGGTTCAGAGAAGTTATGTTGCTCATATAAGACCTCTCAATGAATGGGCATTAAAGCTCAAACTCACACTCAGACCTAATTCCTGGCTCTGAAGCCTCCTGTCCACAATAGGGCATCCCAAACAGGACTGATTGTAAGAACAGCCTAGGGTGCTTGGAAAAATTTCTGAATTCTCAGCCAGCCATTTCCCTGATGATTCTAATTCAGCAGGTCTGAGGCAGAGCCTGGAAATTTGTTTTGTTTTGTTTTGTTTTGTTTTGTTTTGGAAATTTATATTTTTTAAAAAGCTCACCAGATAACTTTTATGACTGGGTCAGTTTGAGAAATGTTAACAGTCACATTTATACCTTATAGAGAGAAATATTTATAATATAGAGAAATACTGATTCTGTCACTACTGGGTTTTTAAATATCAGGATTAACAAAGACCAGGGCAGAACTTCTGCATGGGAACTGGCCTGTTCCACTCCAAACAGGGTACACTTGGGCTATTTTTGGTATGTACAGTTGACCCTAGAACAATGTGGGGCCTTAGGGGCTCCCCTCCCCTCAAGCTGAAAACCTGCATATAACTTTTAACTCCCTAGTCATCCCTCAATGTTGAAGACTGGTCACAGGACCCCCATGGACACCAAAATCCTTCAATGCTGAAGTCCCCTACATAATGCTGCAGAACAATGCATACAGTTGGCCCTGTGTGTTCCAGATTCCTAACTGCAGATCGACAATGCTGCTTTTGGTCCACAGGTGGTTGGACCCATGGATGTTAACCTGAGGATATGGAGGGCCAACTGTATATTTATTGAAAAAAAAATTCATGCATGAGTGGACCCACACAGTTCAAACCTGTATATTCATTTACCCCTGTTAGACAGCAGAAACCACACCTCTGGCCTAACAACTCCTTTTCCTTAGCTGGTTTTATCTCCCCTGTGGCTGAGTCTTCCTTATACAGTGGCCTTCTTTTCTAGTTTCTTCCATCTCTCCTTGGACTCTAGTGTATGAATCTCCACAATCTCCACCACAGAGACTGACTCACAAGCTGACTCAGCCTCCTGTCCAAATTAGCAGCAGTTCAGCCACTAAAGAGTATCTACTTCTCAGCAGAGAATCCCCTAGAAATGCAGATTCTGACAACCCAAGATCCATGAAGCTGAACCCCACCTCACCACACACCGATCTATTATTTCCTTTCCGATGAAGAAATGAGGTGCTGACTGGACTATTCTCCATGGAAGCATGCATGACTGACTGAAAACGCTGATGGGAGGCCAGTAATCCTCAGAACAAAAGCCCTTTTCAAGGCTCTGATGCTGCCTACTCACCAGAGTGCTGAGGAGCCTAGCTGTGGCTGCTCCCATGGGGTGGGTCTCTCTATAGTTGTTACCTAGCAGTCCTTGGCTGGGCTGTGTTATGAAAAAGCTGCTCTCCAAGCCCATCCTCAAGGCCCTGTCATTGTTTAAGTCACATCCAGCTGCTTTACTCAAATTTGAAGTCAACACATAAGAAGTACAGATAAAGTGTTTTGGGTGTTATAAGGAGGCAGTGATCACTCCAGCCAAAAAATTTAGAAAAGCTGTTTGGACTGAAGTGCACTTGATCTGGACCTTAAAGTCTGAGTTGGATTTGGACATGTGGTAATGTCTGGAAGGACACTATGATGGAGGAAGAAAGCATAAGCAACCACAAAGAAAGGAGAGGGGAGGTTGAGTTTTGATTATTGCATGATTCCAAAAATTAATTCTTAGCTCTTTGGTTTTTAATACAGTCTGATAGGCTGTAATTCTTTTTGTAAATCCAAACTTGTGAAGAACTTTAAAAAAAAACTAATTAGGGAAAGAGAAGGGACTGATAGTTATAGAATACCTTCTATGAGCAAGGCATCCTATATGATCTCACTAAATCTTCAAAACAACACCTGGGAGATGGGCATTCTCCACTCACCCACCCCATTTCACAGATGAGAAAAATGAGGCATAAGAAGTTAAACTAAGTTGTCCAAGGTTACATTATTTACCAACAATAAAAGTCAGAGAAAGTATTCAAACTGAGTTTTTACTGCCCCTAGATCCTACATGGTATCTACTAGACCCTCCTCCTTAGGGTGACATAAAGAGGGTCATAGCACATTGCAGGGCACTCCTCAACTGAGATCTGTGCACCTGGGCTCTGAAAGTTCTCATTACAAAAGGCAATTCAGTTTCAGTATATAACATCATCCATCACATTAAATTAATCGTGTTCATTGAATTTTGTTGGTTTTAAAGTATTGTTTATTTTGTATATTAATTTCAGTCTTATATATTTGTTTAATAGCTAAGAGTATAAGAAGTATATAAGTAGTGTTATATTTGTACATTTCAAGTAACATTAAAAATATTTTCCAACATTCAAAAGATGTGAGATTTTTTTCACTAAAAAGTCTCCATGTATTACTCAGTTGTGAGAAAGGTTGTAGTAACACATTGTTCAAAAATAACCATTAGCTATATAACGTAGACTTTTTCAGGTCAACAAGTCTCTAGAACAACAGTATAACTGCATCATGAAGAGCTAAATTTTTTCTACAACTTTACCTTCATTCTTTTGCACCAGGCAGAAAACATAGCCCAGGATGGTGTGTCATGTGAAAACTCTAAGCATTTCATTCATGTCTGTTGACTGAAGTCAAAACCAATTGTGGAAGAAATTTTTTTCTCCTTCAAATTTTTACGACTTTTTAATTTCAAAATTTTACAGATGTTTAAAGGCCCTGGATTTTTTTCAAGTTCTTCTTCTTGATTAAAAAAGTAGGTATATAATTCCTTTAGTGTTGATCCCAGAAACACTATAAATTCAAGATACTTTAATCCCATCAGTTAACTGAGTGATGTTCTTCCAATACATGTTTTACATTTCTGTGACACATTTTATAATGCACATATTTTAAATATTTGTAATTTATAAGTTCTCTTTTCTCCTTGTTCTCTTTCTTACTTCTAATCTGTTTCTTCTATTAAGATAAATGGAACTCCTGGATATTTAAGATTTCCTCTTTTTTAAAAAAGAAGAAATCATGTCCTTTCAGGCAAATGTTCAAAAGCAAGAAACAGAGAAGGCAATGACTTCATCTCTAGATTAGGATGAATAACTTTAATTACTCAGAAGGTATAACACTGAACACATGCTTTAAATCCATTATTCGGGCCCTTAAACCCTGTGACTTCTGACCCAAGTGACACATACATACATCACATAGTTAACACCTAATGAAAGTTCTAGGCAACTCAGCCTTATTTATGAGCAATGTCTTGACCTCTCTTATCTCATTTCTGCTTTAGGCGTTTACTTTTAGCTACGAAACTCTGGAAGATTCCCCACATTTGCCCCTACTAACTTCTCTCACCTCACTGGTTACTAATTTGACATATCTAGTTCTGATCCTGGATGCCTTCTTCAGATCTGGTTTTGTCCTTGTCTTTTGGCTCTATCCTCTTCTGGCTACTGTGGATGACTCACACCCAAAATGCTGCCCAAGTCCCTGACCTGTAACCTGCACCCACCTATGTGACACTGACAGGAGTAGCAGCTTGGTTTGCCTGGTTTCCCTTAAAACAAGATGTAAACATACAAACTTAAAAATTTAAAGAAAAAAATGTTTAAACATGAGCCAGCAAAATATAATCTTAATATTTCATAGGGCAGGAATAGAAGGATGTACATAGAATGAAAACCTCCCAGGTGGTCTTTATATCAGTAAGCCTGAATGTAAAAGTATGAACGACAGTTTCTGTGGAGAGAAGATCTCTGCTTCCACTTTCATTCCCTCACATAAATATATTCCCATTCAAAACAAGAACAAAGAACATGGAGTGACCTCTTTGTCTCATTCACCATTGTATTCCACAGAGCCCAGAACAGGCTTCTCTAAAATGTGAGGGACTTTTCATCCATGTGTCAAAACAATTATTTTTTAAGAGCTTTATAGACAGACATGCAGTTGACATAAACTGCAAATACTTAAAAGGTATGGTTTGCATATGCCAGTGAAACCATCATCGATATCAAGACAACGAACATATCCATCATCCCTAAAAATTTCCTTGAGTATCTTTTTAATCCTTCACTTCTGTTCCTTCACATATTGCACCATTCCCAAGCAACATTGATCTGATTATTATTAGTACAGGTTATTTTGTATTTTCTAGATTATATAAATGGAATCATACTGTACCTACATTTTTATCTTTTTTCACTAAGTATAATTATTTCAAGATTTATGTCATTGCATGTATCAAAGTTAATTCCTTATTGCTGAATAGATTTAATTGTAAAGATATACTATAATAATTTATCCATTCATCTGTTAGAAATGTGGGTTGTTACCAGTTTCAGGCTACTGCAAATAAAATTGCTATAAATATTTGTGTACAAATCTTTTCATATATATATGCTTTCATGTATTTTGAGTTAATATCTATGAGTAGCATGGCTAAGTCATATAGCAAGAATGTGTTTAACAATCAAAAACCACCAAACTGTTTTCCAAAGTCATTGGAGCACAAGCAGTGTGTGAGTTCCAATAACTCCACAACTTTGACAATAGTTGGTATAGTAGGTGTTTTCAATTTTATATTTGTTCTACACATTCTAATAGGTGCAGAGTAAAATCTACTAAACTGAAAATGTTCTAATGAGATTTTAATTGGGATTGCATTTGAGGGGAATTCACATCTTAAAAATAGAATCTTCCTATCTGTTAAGTGGTATATCTTGACATTAGTCTTAGTTTCTCTCATCTGTTTATTCTAGAAATTTTATTGACCAAACAGTATTTTTAAATTTAATCCTAAACTATGAGAATTGATATTATGAATAAAAAAGGTGATCTCGGTCTGCTTTTCTATTTTAAAAAGTAACTTTTAGTTTTATATTTTATCATATAATTGATTTCCACAAAGTAAATATATCTAATTTGAAGCCTGAATATGCCAATGAGTGCTATATAGACATTACTACCACATATTCCCTTAATTCTGTCGGTTTCATTTTAGTTTAAAAAGAAAACAGAATAAAGAAACATATATACCCAAGAGCAGAATAAGAATAGGCCAATGGCATTGTAGAATAGCAAAGTATACCATCCCAAAATATGAAACTTTGTCATTTAGATTATTTTGAGCTGAAGGCAATTGAGAAAAAAACAGATGCAAGAAAAGCTAATTGCCCTCCTGCTATTTGCCTAAAACATGACCTAAATTTACAAAGGTATCCCTCCTCTCCTCCCGATGAAGATGAACAACAGTTAATCACCAGAGACAACTTAGGACACTTATCAGCCCAGAGATGGTACCAGAGAAACCTACATACAAACTTTACTAACTAGGCCTTGTCTTCCATTAGTTTCCTATATGTTTACCTTCCCACAATTTGCTGCCCCTAGAGACTCAAGGTCCCTTTCCTGGCCTTGTCACTTCTCTAAAAGTGTATTGTTCTTTTGCTAAAATGCTAATCAAAACTTTGAGGTACTCACTTCTAATACTCTCATGTGATACATGCGCGATGCACATGTTAATAAACACCTGTTTGGTTTTCCTTGTTAATCTGTCTTTAGTCTAATTTAGAGATAGAGCTGGAGAACCTAAGATGGATAGGGGAAGAGATTTTCCCTCCCCTTCAGCATCAACTATGTAGAAATTAAAATGGCATTTGTGGTAAACCACAACTATTTCTGTGTCAACAAAAGCCTATATTTCTCGTTCCTATTACATTTATGCATAAAATAATTATTCACAAATATTTTTATCTGTTTGGTTTGTATGTTTTAAATTTCATCCTGGAAGGGGGAAAAAAGTGTAGATGATATAGGCTCTGTTCATTCCTCTGGCAACCAAATGAAAGTTGTGATGGAAACAAGGAGCAAGCAGCAAGGAAAAATCGCCTGGGATCTAGATGAACAAGCCATTCAACCAGGATGAAAACCAAGAAAGCACCTTGCAATGGCAGAAGGTAGGACAAGGCGAGGACGCAGTGCTGCAGGTCCCAAGCCGCTGAGTGAAACTGAGGCAACGGCAGACGCCTCTTAAAGGGGCCGCATCCGCGAGCTGATATTCGCAGTGACGGACCTGCTCACTCTGAGCACCAGTGCCCATTCAGCTGCGCACAGCGGGCACCAGGGACTTACAGGGGGACACTGAGTTGTCAGAGTGAGGGCCAAGGCAAGACTTGCTGGGTACAGAAGTGCCGGCAAGATCCATTGTTCCTTGTTGAGCTCTTCACTATCTCAGTGTGCGGACACAGCGCCATCGTAGCCAAGACATCATCAAACTGGATAAAAGAGGTCACCCCACCTAGAGGATTCCCTGAAACCCCAAGTACCTCAACTCACAGCCCCACCCAAGTCACATCCAGGTGTGTCCTCAGCGAGTCAGGTACTCCTTACTGGGACTCACACTGGTGGAGGCAGCTGACCTTGGTTTCTGGTGTGGCCTTCTGAGGCAACTATAAACACAGCATCTATGGATTGCTTGCTGAATTTTAACAGGTGGCTCCAGAGGCACACAGCCTTGGGCTAAATTTACCCTGCAGCTGAACCCCTCTTAGGGCTGTGCCACTGGACACCTACTTCACAAATCCACACTAATAAGACCGGGAGTCTTAGGAGCTTTGCTTAGTACATAGAAACAGACATGGAAAGGCAGCCAAAATGGGAAGACAATAAGCAGAAACCATATGAGAGAAAAGAACAGAGATCTAGAAATAATGGAGTCCAGTAATCTAACAGATGCAGAGCTCAAAATACTGCTTATAAAGATGCTCAATGAACTTTTGAGAAGTGTAGATAAATTCGGTGAGAACTTCAACAAAGAGATAAAAGAAAAAAAACATAAAAATGGAAATGGAAATGATAAAAGGGAACCAGTCTGAAATGAAGAACACATTAAATGAGATGAGAAGTATATTAAATAGAATAAATTGAAGAATAAACAAAGTGAATAAAGAAAAGGATCAAATGACCTATCTAGAAGATGGGAAAGCCAAGGACACTCAATCAGAATGGCAAGAAAAAAGATTCCAAGACTATAAAAATAATTTAAGGAGCATATGGGACACTATTAAAGGTTAAAATATCCATCTGATCGGCATACCTGTTGAACAGCTATTTAAAGAAATAATGATGGAAAACTTCCCTAACCTGGTGAAGGAAATGGACATAAAACCCAGGAAGCTCAGAGAACCCCAAAAACCAGGGATCCAAAAAGGACCACACCAAGACACATCATAATTAAAATGCCAAAGGTTAACTAAAAAGAAAAAATCCTAAAAGCAGCAAGAGGAAAGCAGATAGTTATCTACAAGGGAACCCCCATAAGTCTGGCAGCTGACTTCTCAAAAGAAACTACGTAGGACAGAAGGATTGGCACAAAATATTCAATGTAATGAAGACCCAGGATCTACAACCAAGAATACTTTATCCAGCAAAGCTATCATTTAGAGTTGAAAGACAAAGAGCTTCCCAGACAAAAATAAGCTAAAGGAATTTATCACCACCAAGCCAATATTACAAGAAATGTTGAGGAGACTTCTTTAAGAAGGAAAAACATGTATCAAAAACAGCAATAAAGAATGGTTACAACTACATTCCTGTCAATAAGTACCTCAAATGGAAAAGAATTAAATGCTCCAAGTAAAAGACAGAGTGGATGAATGGATAGGAAACAAGACCCCTACATGTTGCCTACAAGAGACTCACTTCAAATTAAAAGATACACACAAACTAAAAGGAAGGGGATGGAAAAAGATATTGCTTTGGTGGATCTAGAAGATATTTAAGTCAGATGGAGAAAGATAAACACTATATGATTTCACTTATATGTGGAATCTAAGGAATAAAAAGAAAAAATAATCAAAAACAAACACAAATATAGTGGACAATTTGGTGACAGACAGAGGGGAGTGGTGTTGGGGGGCTGAGAGAATGGGGTTAAGGGTTAACAAAAGTACAAATTAGTAGCTAATGGATGGTCATGGGGTTGGGGAGCATGGCATAGGAAATGCAGTTAACATTAATATGTTGGCTAGGTGAAGGGTAAGGGGAGGGAGGGAGCAATTGGGGGATCATTTTATGAACTATATAGATGTCTAACCAATGGACTGTATACTTGAAACTAATTAAAATAAATAAATTTTAAAAAATAAATAAATAAAATAAATTTTATCCTGACTCCTAACATTTAAGAACTATAGCCAAGAGTAATATATTCAAGAAGAGCAAGATATTAGGTGAGGTAAGAAAATGGCAATAACAAGACTATTCTAGAGAACAAGAGTGAGGATTTACCATCCACTGTGGATTTTTAGAGATTGTAACATAGAATAACCATTAATTTTTAATTTTTTTGAATTGTTATATCTAGATAACTCTTTAAAAAGACATAAAATTAAAGGACTCATTGAAAAGCATACTAGAATTTTCCGTAAGCCCACTATAAAAATGGGATATAACTTCATGTCATATCTGTTCCATATTAACTTATTGGTGAGCTGTACAAGGAACAGTGTTCCTTGTGCAAATAAATTGTCTGCTTATTTGAATTGTTTTTAGAAAGGAGTAAGTTTCTAGGATTATCCTTTTCATAAGGCCCTGTGCTGTGGAGATGGGCACACCACTTAAATTCTCTCATCTTCTTTGTCAGTTCTAATGATATGTCTAGACATGCAGAAGGAAGTAAAAAATTGAAGCAATCAACAACATAATTTTGACAAAAAATCACATACAGCTGAAATATTGAGTTGATTGGGTAAAATGAAATAAACTTCCTGCCAGTCCTCACTTTTCACTGCCTGCTCAGACACTATTCTTGTCTAGGATGCAATAACTGGGCTCAAAATTGACAGAAACAAATATTTTGAAAATCTATGCAATCCATCTAAATTATTGGTATTAAGTTCATCTTCACCATTGAAATTGGAATGACAAATCACAACGAAACAAACTACCAGTTCTCCATGGTCACAATTCCTTGGCCAGAACCTAACTTTGCATATATATTAACGCCAAATAGATAGGATAGGAATTGGCATTTCAGCCAACAATGTGCATTTGATGAACATGCAGATATGTCATCTGATCTTTGAATTTTCAGTTTCTCTACAAACTTATAAAATATCCATATTAACTAAACTTTTTTCTATAAATATTGAAGCAAAATTGAAATGTTAAATACTTGGGTAGGTTCAATTTGGGGAGATAAGAAGAAAAGGAGGTGTCAGGAACCGTACATGTAAATTATCTCATGTAATCCTCACAAAAATCCTTCATTCTTCTATTCAACAAAAAATGACTGAGGGTCCACTACAGCAACACAGTTAAAATAGAGAGGTGGCCCCCCCTCTTCCCAGAGCCCACAAGGAGATTGACACTGAGCAGATAATCACCACTGTGCTCTGTGCTCCAGTGGAAAGAAATATAATTCTATGACAGTATATGACAAAGGAAGCTGATCTAGACTAAGTTTCTCTCATTTCGGAGATGAAGCCACAGAAGCTCAGAGAGGTTAAGTAATTCGATCAAGATTATACAGATAAGCCGCCATGGAGGGATTATTCCTTCCCAGTTTGCTTGATTCCAGAGCCCTTGCTCTTTTCCTTGTTTTTTGGGCTCATTAAGACAACTACATGAGAGACAGAAGGCAGTCACAAAGCCAAGAAGATTCTTTGCAATAGATTATACCTCCCTTTCTTTAAGCACATACAGTTTAAAATTTCCTACAAAGCCCCTTCAAGTCTGAGAAAATGGTTTACGAATCCCTGCAGGATTGATTAATTATGCTTTTGTTTATACATTGCTGAGTCGATCCCTGAGTTCTTGGTTGGTAGTTATTGTTCGCTGTTATATGTTACAAATATCATGCAGGGGGATAATGATGAAAACACTCCTGAGATTTAAAGCAATCACATGTTCTGTGGTAGACAGCATGGCTACCACCCTTTGGTGTAAATTAACATTGAGTCAAGTTTGCACTTCCTATACTAGTACTATTCGAAGTGGCACTTATTGAACATCTTTTTCACAGCTTGGTATGTCACTCTTAGGGTGATTGACTGGTCCAACTTCTTCCAGAACTTTACATATTTTAAAATTAGAAGTCCTGATCCTGAGAAAGTGCTTGGGCCCAGGCAAACAAGGACAGTTGGTCACCCTAGTCACTGTGCTCAGAGATCAGAGAGTCATGCATTTTAGAAACACAAATATATCTATTTGGTGCTATTGCATTAAAATACACGAGGTACTCAATGACATACATGAAATTTCAATTCATTGAAGTATAACAATACATATTTCACTACAACGTACAAAATGGCAATGAATATAGTGCAATAATCAGTATTTCCATCAATCCCTGGATGCACATATATATATCTACAATGCATTACCTCAAATGACTTGTACCTTTGGTATTCATTAAATAAATCTGTGCCTTTAGTCCACCCTGAAAAAAATAACCACAGACTTCATGTCTGGGAGGCATGCATCCCACTTCACACAGCCACATAGTCCAAGGCAATTTCAGCAGACATCATCCCCCAGTTCCTTAACAACTCCAGGGAAACTTCCCCCAGCAGTCAAGCATAGTCATTACTCGTTTTAGATTTTATGGCTACACTACAGTAAAACTCCTACTTTTCAGGGTGGTATGAATCCAGGGTAGTACATATGATGGGTTTTGTTTCTTTATTTTTATTTCCATAAATGGAGACCAACTGACAGGTAAAGTTGTTTTTTTTTTTACATTTTTCCAGAGAATATAAATTTAAGGGGTCAAAAGTGATACACATTTAATTAATGATTCTCTGCTTAGTTCATTTTCACCAAGAAGTTGCAAAAATGTTGAATACCAAAGGCAAATTGTTTTACTAGTGGATCTATACAGCCTTGACAAATTGAGAATCAAATTATCAATTTCTTCCAAAGCAAAAAAAAAAAAAAACTACAATTATGACACAAGGAATTCTAACAGATGAAAGGCATGTAGTCATGCTGCAGTCCACCATCTGAGTCAATCTCTATTCTCCAATCAGCACAATTTCCATATTCAATTTGTACGTGTTGAGGGCAAAATTTAGCTTTAGGGAATGTTAGCACACCTATAAGATGATCAAGAGAAATTGTATGCAATTAACAAAGGACAGATTTTGAGCAAAAGTAAATAATTATTCCGGGGTGTTACAGGAAATAACCCTATGGCCTGAAAAACATGTTCATCGTGGTTATTATAAGTAATTAAAGTATTTTTCTCTCTTCTTTATGGAAAAAAAAAAGTGAAGTGTAGCTATGGCAATAATAAAATGCTAATTTCTTAGTGTTAAGTTTTTTTGATATTTGATATTAGCAAAAACCAATATTTAATAACTTGCTATTAAAAATAGGGTCAAGCCTCCATCGACCAGCTTCATCAGGCAGAGAGAAAGCTAACCAAGCCAGAATCACCTGAGAAGAAAGAACCAGCTTGTTTTGCTGCTGGTGCTGTTCTGCTTGCTATCAGAGGTCCTGTGAAGGCTCATTTGTGTTCTGCACACTTCTAGGCTAGCAGAGCACATACTGTTGGTTTTGTTATTAATTCCACAGCCACCATTTATGGAATATTTAATGGGTACCAGGCTTTGTCTAGGCTAGCTACACAATTATAAATCCTTACAACTATGAAAGGTAAGAGTTGTTTTTTAAAATCTTACAAATAGGAAAAGAGGCACAGAAGGGTTGATTATCTCTCTACACAGATCACCCAGCAGGAAGCAGCGGTAACAGGCTTAGAGCACAGATATGCCAAATTACGTCCATACATGCCATATATATAGCACAATGCTTTGAAGTGTTAAAACATAGCATAAACCAATATTTTTTTTTCTCCTCTCAGAATTCTTTTTTTGAAAATAGAAAAGTTCTTAACTTTGTTAAACATTGGTTTTTTGTTCTGTTTTGTTTTTTAAGTGGGGCATAAATTAGTTATCCAGATTGTTTTTCCTGGGATATTTTAAATATTTTAAACATCAACACTAGAATTAAAAAATAAATTATACACGTTACTGGCCTATAAACTGATTTTATTTTTAATACATAAATATTCTATATTTTGGTTGGATGCATATTAATGTCTATGAAAAGGCTCAGTAGTTGGAGGACTTAAGCATTTTCTTGTTACTATTTTGTTTTCATTATCCCCATCTCCTTGCAAAAACCAACTGAAGCTGATTAGAATGTTAAAACCCAACTAAAATAAGACTACTAATTTTATTTATATTTTTTTTAGGCAAGGCAACCCTTGGTTGACCTCACAGATTGCAAGGACCTTGTCAGCTTACAATCCCTTATTTTTTATTTTTTATGCCTACAACACTTGATCTTCCTAATGGTCTCCCACCCAAATACTAACCAGGCCTGAACCTGCTTAGCTTCCAAGATCAAACAGAATCAGGCTTGTTCAGGGTGGCATGGCCATAGACAGGAGACATTTACAACTGTTAAATGAATAGAAATAGATGTGTCAAGTATGTAGAATAAAATAATTATTGAAGTTATGCACTAAATTTAGTTTTGAGTTTCTATCAGTTCATAAAATAGGTAAACAAGTGAGACTATATAATTCTCATTATTTATTTTATTAAAAAGTAAATGAGTTTATTAGAAGAGTCAAATATTTTTCTGGCAATAAATCTTAAAAGGGATTTTCAAACATTACTACCATTCAGTGACTGCCCACTCTATGCTAGTCCCTGGGCTTAGCAGAACACATATATTACCTTTTAAGAACAAACAATTTCAATCCTTCTAATAGGCTCATGAAATAAAATACAATATCTTTGACTACTGTTTTGCAATTATTTGGGGTCATTCTTCAAATAAATATTTCTTATTGGCTTTCTATTAAAAATACAATATAGCATTAACCATTAATGCACGAAAAGCATTTCTGGAAACAGACAAATAAAAGATAACATGACCTGGCAAGTTTTGATTACTAAGGAGTTGGCCTAGCGCAGGAATAAAATAAAAGAAACTAGAGAAAGCAAGCAAACCCTTTCACCAGCTGTTAAATATCAAATACCTTAAGTAAGCATTTGGCATTTGCAAAACTGCAGTCAGTTTATAGATGAATTCCTTAATATGTTCCTGTTCTATGGTACTCTTTGTTGCCAAAACAAACAAACAAACAAAAAACACCTGATATGCAAAAAGCCATGTTAGAATTCTGAGGTATTGCTAAAAATTCTCATTTGTTTTAAATAAGCCAAATGCATATTTTGTAACTACTGGAATAGGTAATATTCACTTTAGAACTTGCAAATAAATACTGTTTTTACAATGGGAAATACAATTATTTAAGATGCAATTTACATTACTGCTATAGGTAAACTGTGAAATTTACTTTTGTATTTTATATTTCCCTTTCAGATTTTCTGTTTTCATTATTTGAGATAAGAAATGTCTACTTTCTGCTATTCTTTTTTTCTTTGTTTTTTTTTTTTTTACAGTGAAATGAAACAATTATTAATAAGGCATTTTCACTTTTTATATTTTTTCTATTATAACATTTTCAAGTTTAGACCCATCCAATTCAGTCATCCACCACAATACTTTGAAGGACTCAAACTCAGAGTTTTATGAAGATCTCCAAATGGATTATAAGAAAATAACTGAAAAATATACTACCCTAGAATGTTAAATATATACATTTACAATGCAGTTAACTTATATTCAACATATACATAATGAATGTGATTCAAAGGGTTTAGTTCCCGGTGAGAAATAACCAGGACAACATCTTTGCTCTTGGGCATTACGGACCTCCTTTTCTGGGCTCTGTAAGTGTTTTGTGCTGTGTGACTCAGTTCTGTACTTGGGTGTTCTGCTCGTGTATTAGGGCCCCTATTACACAGGCAGAAAACATTCAGCTTCTCATTTTGAATTTGCTCAAAGCTCATTTCAGGTCACTATTTGTAATTTATTTTGCGACAGTTTACCTCTTCCAGAAGTCACAATCAAATACCTCCTACCACTTATTTAGGAACAAGGTGGGCTATTATCTCCTTAAACTGAAAACAGTGAGTCCATGCTGCATGTGCTGTATTTTCATCTGTGAACAAAGGAAATGGTCTTTCTCAGACCTCTTCCAGGTGTGGTCTGAGCTGAACTGGATTTTCTCTTTGTAGAAGCATGGACTCCTAACATGTCTAGGTAACCCAGTTAAGTCCACTCCTCAATGGACTTCAGCTCAGAGCATTCCTTTATAACCATTTCAAGCCCTCTCTATTGTGAGCTATCCCATACCTACTCACTTGAGAAGCAAGCTCCTTGTATTGCACTAAACTACTCTTCCATGAGTTCCATAAATTGAATTTTATTGTCCTCTTTCAGTTTATCTGAAATACCAAATAGCTGGTTTGAGGGAACTAAACACTAACCCAGAGCAGTACTGTGTCCGTGAGCTCATTTCTTCACATTCACAAGTCTACTGCCATTGGTCAATGTTTCTCAAAGAGTGGCCCATACATCAGAAACTCCTGGGAAGTTTACTAAACATACAGACTCTGGGCCACTTCTTAAATTAGAATCTCTCAGGGTGGGGATAGATCAGGTTTGTTTTGTTTTTGTTTTAATTCCCAGATGAATCCCAATTTAGCCATTTACAGTGTGTCTTCAGGAAAGTTATTCAAACCCTCTCAGTCTCCCTAAGCCTTGGTGTTATCAACTGCAAAATGAGAAGAATAAAAACTATCATCAGAGCTATTTTGTGTAGTCCTAGTACACAGTCTATGTTCAGCTTGATAAATTATAGCTGTTATTTTATTATTATTATTATTTGATGGATTGCTGTTGGGCTTGGGGTTTCAGAGGGTTTTCTGGTAACTATGAGGCAGTTCATACCCAGTAGCCTCTGCTACTTGAGAACAGAAATGAAAAGGAAGAGACCAACAAGTATTCTAAATTTCTCTATGCACAATGAATTCTTTTAATTATATTTTACTTATTATTGAAAAGAAAACAACAAGCACAGAGGGTTCCTGTTTTAAGCTTTCAAATGAACTAAGCAGGAGTCATAAGAGTAGAGCACGTGCTGGCATATACAAAGTGGCTGGTTAAGATATTGGCTTTTAATTTCATGTGTTCACTTGGCTGAGCCATAGAGTGCTGAGATAGTTGGTTAAATTTTCTGGGTGTTTCAGTGAGGGTGTTTTGGGGTGACATTTAAATCAGTGGACATTGAGTAAAGCAGACTGCCCTCCACAATGTGCATGGATCTCAACCAATCAGTTAAAGGCCTGAATAGAACAAAAAGATTAGTTTCCACTGAGTGAGAGCGAATTCTCCAGCACACTGTCTTCCAACTTCACCTGCAACAGCAGCTCTTCCTATTCGACAGCAGATGCCTTCAGAATCAAACTGGAATATCAACTCCCCGGGGTCTTCAGCCTGCCAGCCTATCTCCAGCCTGCCAGCCTATCTACTAGAACTGCAGTATTGGCAGCCTGCAGGTCCACTCTGCAGATTTTAGACTTGCCAGCCTCCATTATTAAATGGGCCAATTCCATGTAATAAACTAAACAAAACTGCACTAATATGTTACATGTCGAGCCATAAACAAAACCTTGGGGAAGTGTAGTGATGGGCGGAACACTAACCTTTCCATAGTGGAGAAGGAGAAACTAAAGGGGGCTCTGGAGTCACAACATAGACCGATTTTTAATGAGAATTTACTGTTCTAAATCTTTACCTGCAAGTTTCATTTAACTAGGGGTAAGTGGCATTGCCCTCACTGTATGGAAAATTCAGCTAAGCAACATACTAGAAAGATTTATTTGGTAGCCATGTGCTAAACAGAATAAAGGGAGAAAGTGGTTAGAAGTCTAGTTAAAATAGACCACATTTATTAATAAGAGAGGGCAATGAAAATAAAGAAAATGAGAACAGCATTGGAGAGAGACTAGAGTGTCAGCCCCAGGAGGGCAGGGCCCTCATCTGTCTTGATCCCATCTGTCTTGATGCACTCCGAGCACCTAGAACAACTGTTAAGACTTCTCAAATTTTCTGAAACTCCATCCAGTTCTCCTTAAGCAAACTCCAGTTTCTCCATCTAAACTTGTCACCTTGTATCATAATTTTTTCAGCATTACAAATAGGTGTTGACTATTTAATATAATTACCTTTAGGTGCTCTCTAATTTCTTCCTCATTCCTCAGAAGGTACCCTAAATGTTTGAAGTGTGTAAGGCTTAATGGACATATAAAACACCCAACCATCACAACTGTAAAATTCTATTATTGTTGCTCATGTATAGCTTACTACAGCTCTCTATATTTTTTCAAAATAATTTATAGTTACATGTGAGTATGTTTAACAAATAGAAACTAATCATGAATAGAATCCTCTGACCAAAGACCTAATATCTTTTATTCAACATGTTTGCTATACAAATGACTTATTTTAAAGTGCATAGGAATCTACTTCTGCCCTAGAGGTAAGTATTTTGACATGCAAATACCTAATAAAATTTTTAAAAAGAAAGGATGCACTAACAAAAAAATTCTCTGGAAATTCAGCTATCACAATATGCACTGAATTCAAGTGAGTTGTGTTAAAATAAATCTGACATATGTTGTTTTCACACTCTATCTTTTCAAGACCTCATTCAATTGTTTCCTTTTTCATTTTTTTTCCCCCTCTTCTAATTATCACTTACATGTGAGTTTAGTACTCAAGATTCCAAAATTGTTACTCAAGAGAATCTTTAGCACAAAGTAAAATACTAGTATTCCTGGGATACTGTCTTTATTGATTGCTCCAACAGTGAACAGATTGTCATAGGTATTCTCACTTTAAATGAAATAAAACAATGTTTCTGAATAAAACTGTTCTTAAGAACTCTGAGTAATCTACACTGTATAGTGTATAAATTTCATTGTTAGCAAGGGTTAAAAATTGGACATATTTCTGTGTTTTGGTGGCAACAGAGAATACAGGTTAAGTGTGAGACCCTGGAGTCAGGCCTCCCAGATTCAGGTTCAAATTCAGCTCCTTGTACTTAATTTCTCTGTGTCTCAGCTTCCTCTCTATAAAATAGGGTACTGATGATAATAATGGCACCTACCTCACAAGACTGTTGTGAGGAATAAACAGGTTATATAAAGTGTGATGATGCCCGACACTTATTATCATTCCTTCCTAAAACATACACACCCAACAGACAAGTCATTTTTGAGAAATCAGAAAGGTAAGAAGCTTTACTAGTCTGGAATTTAACAGACATTAGATTTTCATGCAGAGAAGCTTATCTGTATTCTCTGATTAGGATGGGAATTGTTTGCAACTATGATATATAAAGTTCCAGGAAAAAAAAAATTAAATGAAAGATAGATCTGGGTTTGTTTTGACAGACTTTAGAAGATTTGATAAATAATTGGTTTTTATTTACTTTAATTACATAAGATTTTAACAACATACAAAAGTCTGACCACAGCTCTTTACATTGCCACAATAAACTTTTTTAAAAAGTTTTCTTTTGCTAAGTGTCCTCTAAGTGTTTCATGTATATTAGTCCTGTCCTCATCTGAAAGTTCACTGAGACCTTAAGTCATGTTGGACTCTTCTGCATTTCTCCTCCAGACTCAAGCACCACATTTTAGGCTCTCAAAATCTCTGTTTACTGATTGTTAATAAGGTCTTAAATTTGTGTGGTTCTTTATAATTTACAAAACACTCCTACATATACTATTGCATTTTGTCCTCACACACACAAAAAAATTTATCAGTATTTTCCAGTTTAGGAAACTGGGGTTGAAAAACTTAAATAACTTGCCAGAAATCATAAGAGCTATTTAAATATTGAAAACCAAATTTTGAGACTAGGACCTCAAAGCAAGCCCGGTGTCCTTCACATTATACATTCCCCATGATCATCTCCCCATGCTTAACCACCACAGCTGGGGGACTCTCAGGTATGCCAAACCCCCTCCCCGCCCCCCGCCCCCGCCGTACTCCACCACCACCAGTTTATATACTCAGGAGTAAAATGGCTTATCCAAGGCCAAGGTTTGAAATCCAGTTCCTGGTTCCCTGCCCAGGGCTCTTTCCACCAATGAGAAAGTGTGTTGGTTGGATGTGGAAGGAAAAAGACAACTAGAAAATAAAGTCAGTGACTCCCTCTCCACTCACACCCCAAACCATGTCCCAAATGATTTTCAAACCCCTAGAATTTCAAAATGTATATATTCTCTAAAAGAAACCCTGAGGTTATGTAGAAAAACAAAACCCTATATATTTACTGACATTTTTTACTTTTCTTCCCCCTTAATACAAGAAGCTACATGCAGTTTCTGCTTTTATTGGGGCTTACTCAAACATTTGCCTTTGGTGTGAAAGATCAATATTTCCTCCTCAAATCAATTAGCCGTAAATTAATTCTAGTAGAGCAGCTATGAATCTCAGTCCACAAGCTCAGGTGTCTAAGACATATTGCTATTTTATTGCTTCTTAATCAACTTAATATGGCACAGAGCCTGTATATTCATCTCAGTCACTATGAGTACCCCTTCCATCCCCAGGCTGCACCAGAATTGATGGGGTCACATGGAGTGCAGAAAGGCTGGAAGAGTCTTAGGTGAAAACCCTCATTTTCCAAGCCTGGAGTGGTCCTGTAAGGGCAGAAGCCCTGGTCTCCTTGCCATTAATGGGCATTAGAGATCTTTTCCTGGACTAGCAGTCCAAGGTCTCTCTTCCTGTGGGTATCATTATTCTAGGATTTTCCCAACCCTCAGACACTGCCAAGACACTGCATTTATTCTTACTTCCATGAGACTTTAAACCTCTTTCTTATCAGTTTAGGAGAGAATCTTCCACCTAGATTTCTCTAGGTCCTCAAAGGCCTTATCTATTTCTCTTCTAATAGAATATTCCCATTAGCTCTTAAATCATCAAGTCTTTTCCAAGGAATAAAACTATAAATAAAGGAAAAAGAGAAGAAAGGGAGGGGAGGGGAGGGGAGGGGAGGGAAGGGGAGGGGAGGGGAGAGGAGGGGAGAGGAGAGGAAAGGAAAGGCGGGCTGCTTCTCCTTTCCATCCCACAAAAATCTCGGAGCCAAAAAATAAAAAATAAAACCCAAGATCAGGTTACAGTCCTCTTATAGAGAAGGAGGAGAAATAATAAATCAGCTAATATTTCAGTCATCTATCCTGCAACACTACGTTTGCTCCTAAGTCTTGGAAATAGTAAGACACTGATGCTAAACTATTTCAGACTAAACAAGATTTAACAAGACTGGATCCTCAAAACTATGAAAAGTGGAAAGCATGCATTAAGAAGCACTATGCAAATACAAACTTCCAACAGGCCCTGCAGCCATGGTACAAAGCTGCCGGATAAACAGGATTTCTCTCCTGGGAGGGAAGCAGGCCAGAGGTGATGATGGCTGAGGCCTTGCTTAATAAGGGCAGAAATCCCTGGCACACCCACTACCTTCTTTATCACAGATCCTCTCTTGATCCCTTTCACACCTTCGAACGTATTCATCTTTTCCAGGGCTCACCAAAAACAGGAATAGAAACAGCGTTTGGAGAATAAGTAACACATTTTTCACTTTTGCAACATATTTGTCCTTTAGCTAAAGAATAGTTTTTGAATACCCATAAAATAATATTCAGGAATGGTGGTGGAGAGTAAGGATGGAGAGAAAGAGGAAAAATGATATTGTCTAAGTTTACTCTCCTAGAGGTCAGCAAAACATAACTGTGCCAGCCTCATTTCTCTGAGAGGAAAAAATAAAAAGACTCAGCCAAAGCACTGTATTATAGAATTACAAGCTTAAAAATCATTTAAAACAAAGGTGAAAACACTTCAAAGGTTCCCCTTCCCAAAAGCAGAAAGTCATCTACATTGTTTTAATAGCTCTTGGAAGTGAGAATTTCTCCTTCCCACATCCCTAACCTCTCCAATGTTAACTTGTTGCCATTAGGTGTTAAGATTTCTTTAGGATGTCCTGGGTTGTTTTTTAATTACTGTTTCTTATGTTTACCATTAGGCACTGGTTTGACCTAGGACTGAAAAATGTACTGGACTTTGGAATTACTTGTGACTCTTCTGCATAAGAAATTTGCTTAGTCTCCCTCCATTCATTTCTTAATCAATTATGTATTTACATCAGTATTGATATTTATTTTATACTTCGAGTTACAATCCAATGTTATTTTATTTTATTTTATGTTACCTAACTTGTTCCAGCATTATAAAATAAGGTTTTTTTTTTTAAAAAAGAAATAACACTAATAATTTTTAAAACAGCAATAAAAAGACAGCCCTATAAAATAAAGACTATATTATCCCTCATTTTATAAAAGAGAAACTAAGGTTCAGAGATGTTAAAAATTTTTCAAAGGGAATGATTTGAACTCTTAACTATAGGGCTCCAAAGCAAGTATAACTTTTACATACCATTGACTCCAATGGCCAACAGAAAACAACTAGAGAAAGGCCAAACTCAATACTGTACTGCATTTAAATGAAAAATGAATGTTCTATTAAGACAGACTACTATAAGGCAGAAATGCAATATGAGTGAAAGTATAGTCATTTATTATTATTCTATCTGGACATACATCAGACCTTACCAACTATTGAAGAGCAAGCAGATGCAGAAAAACACCAAATAAGTCTCCACAAAGAGAAAAAATACCTTTGGGGAGAAAACTGAAACAGTACTAATACTATTCACCCAGGCATCACTAGCTGACTCCTTGTCTCCAAATTTTAACAGATCAAGTGACCAATCTGAATTTCCTCTCTTGTCCTCTACTTCCATTTGTCCCATTTTTAAAAGCTCCCTTTAAAAGCCCTGGATTGCAGCAGAGATGTACTGAACCAAGAAGTACAGCTATAAACAGTGGTTTAGGAAAATTTAAAAGTCTGGATCAAATCTAAGTCTCCCTTGTTTGAGCAGAAACTGATCATGGTCCCCTGCTGTGGTCCCCTGGTGGAAAGGCTCAGAGAGAAGAGGGCATGGGGAGAGGTAGGGTGGGCCCAACCTGCATTTTCCCAGCCCTTCAGTGCATAAAGTGCTAGCCAAGCAGCTCTAAAAGGAGGATGCTTGAATGAAGGGAATTCAAATTCTATTCTGGCACCTGGGAGCCCTCCAGCCTGTGTACTTTTCCAAAGCACATAGTAAATCTAAATTTTTATGGTCAGATTTTACCTCAGAAGACTGGAGTAGCAGAGCCCACCCTGCCACAGTTTCCTTCCTGCATCTACATAACTGAGCAGTGTCCTCACTCCTCTCGCTCACCTTGTCTCCCATCCTACAATTCACCTGTGTCTTACTTCATTTTGGATCCAGAGGGATTGGAATTTCAAGTTTATCTCTAGCTCTATCTGCTCCTCAATACTACTCACCAATTATTCTATCAGCCTGGCATAAGTGCTTTTAGAACAATTTTTAAATACGTCAGAATTGCATCCTACCAGAAACAGCTCTACAAAAAGGTTGAAAGCAGATTTGCAAAGGTGGCTATACACTAAAATTACCTATTAAATCCTGAGGCCTAAGCCCTGTTCCAGACCAATTAACTTAGAAGCCCTGGGAGTAAGTCAGGCACTGGGATTTTAAACATTCCCACGGTGATCCTAATGGACAGCCATATTTGAGAACCACTGCGTGGACACTCAGAACCTGCTGCCAGGGGCTGGGCAGGGTCAACATTCACTTCTGCTTTGCTTCTGAAAAGGAAACAGCTGATGGTGTAAAGCAGAAGACCACTTTGACAGCATTGGTAACACTCACGTCTGTTCAACTTATAATTCTAAATACATATAGTATCTTTTTATTCGAATTATCTGTAAATTGTGAAAACGTCATTGTAGTTAAATGTCTCATTTGCTCAGAAAGGAAGAAGTAAGGAGAAAGAGAAAGGAAATAAAATAAAAGCTTGTAACCTTAATACTTGTCACAAGTTTTATATTTCTATATAATATTTCTACCTGAGATATTCATGCTGACTCTGGAGGGGAACTTCTGAGGAACAGAGTTGTTGGGGGAAGGCAAGCCAAGGTTTTAGATAAAGTAACTGTTTAGCAGCTAACAGGACGGATGCAACACGTTCTCTATGAGAGCAGAGATGGAATCCATGGTGACATCGCAGATAGAAGTAAGTGCAAAGGACATGTCAAAGAAGACTGCATCGAACCAGAAAAACTATAATCCCTGGAGGATGCACAAGCTTAGCAAATTCCCACATAAAAGAACATTAATCAAATAGAAATAGAAATATAACTGTAACTACCACACTCACCCGGATACTATGGTTTACTTTGAAAACAAGTAAATATGTCTGTTTTATTTTATTATGATCTTATCAGATTAGTTTAGGGAGACAGGAGTACACTCATAGGGAATAAGGTGTAATTTCAAAGCTTTCTGAAATAGCTAAACAGTAGTCCTTAGGGACAGATGGCCCTAATGTTTGAAAAGAACCCAGGAGTAAGAAAGAATGCATGCTACTCCTTGTAAAGCTTAAGGCTCCCTAACCACTATGGGCTGAGGTGTCTGTGCAGATATGGCCCTTAAAAAGCATTTCCTTTCATTAATTTGGACTTAGACTGTGTCAAATCTAAGAATGATTTTTGTTCTCATGAGTGGGATATGAGTGTGTGTTTGTGTGTGTGAGTGCCCACATATATCTCATTAATTATGGTCTTCTAGAGAATGAAGAGGCACAACTTCATCTCGACAAAAGTTAACACTGGAGTTTTCTGCTCATGTCACTGTGGGTAACTCTAGGAAGAACAACCCAGAATTTGCCAAAGGTCTGGCTGCAGGTTATTATGTCTGAAGATAGTGCTGGAGGAGGGATCTGAAGGTGAGAACTACTTCTGTGGAAGGGAGTATACGGTTTCCTTTAAAAGGATGGAGATATGCATTAGTCTTCTCCCTCTCCCCTCCCCCTTCTCCTTGTCCCGCTCTGTCTCTCAGAAGAAAAAGGCACACATGAAATAGGAAAGAAAGCAAAGAATGTAAATGGGCAATGTCTGTTAGGGAACAGCATTCTTCCCAAAGAGATTTTAATAGTTTGGTTTTTTCTAGTAGACTCTGAGAACCATATTTATCATCAAAGTTTTCTAGTTTTCTCCTGCGCTATAACTCCTTCTGAGGCAGAGATTGCTAACTATCCCTCAATATTCTTCTCCTCTTTTCATAGTAATAGACCTTTGCATTTAAGCTTGCCACCTGGCCACCTAGAACACAAACAACATTTCCAGCCTCCCTTGCAGCTACATAGGAACAGGTGGCTATATTTTGGCCAATAGGATGATTATTAAAGGGACGTGTGCAACTTCCAGGCTTTCCTTTAAAAATCTACTGGAATGTAGATATGGTGTGCCACCTAGGACCTTATGTGCGGCTGCCTCATAATGGCAGAGCAACAGGGTAGAAGAAATCTGGGCCCGTGTTCCTGTCACGAAGGAGAGCCACCATAAGAGCTTAGACTTTTATATGGTAGAGATACATACTCCCATCATAGTGAAGCCATTATTAATATCAGGTCTCTATTTCCATAGCTAAATCTCCATCCAAACTAAGGTAATCTCCAGTTTATTCCTTCAGTGATGTTTCATGTTGGTGACGTGGTAAAGAATTAAGTAACAGAGCAGTAAAAGATGCTGGGTCCTTCTCCATACCACCATTCTGCTGAAGCCAACCTTAGTATAGAAGCATCATATCATGAGGACAACAGTTGTCCAGGCACTACAAAACAAGCAGAACCCTAGGGCCAAGCTGAGAAAAATGAGTAAGAACATATATGCTACAGAGAAATAACTCAGGAGAAACATGAGATAAACCCATCTTTCCCTAAATACACTAAAGGAATGGGAGTCTCAAAGAGGGATTAACACTTAGGTTATATCTAGGTTTAGACAAACTGGGATGGGAACAGATGGGTTAGTGTACACACTTTTATGATAGGAGACCTGAGATCAAGTGTCTACTCTATCATTGACTAGTTGTATGACCTTGACCTCCCTCGTCTGAGTTTCCACATCTGGAAATGGTAATAATAGCTACTTCATAGGGCTGCATTATGGATTTAGTTAATGATGCATAGTAATAACTGGCACAATGCCTAGCATATAGTAAGTGCTCATTAAATAACCTTAAAAAAAATCCTTGCTCAGGCCAGGAAAAAAATCATTACCTTTCCTTAAAAAACAGACCTTATTTATTCCTGCTTTGGTACACAATATACCTCCTCTCTGAAAGGACTTTCTTCTTCCCCTTCCTGTAGTCAAAGCCTGAACAGAATCTTACCTTCCTCCTAAGGTCATAGCTGATCATTCTCTCCCTCCTCTGGACTCGAGATGTAGTGTCTTGTTTGTATCACTCACTGTCACCTGATCCCAGTCTTTTTTTCATTATAACTTCAGATTTCACATATATTAGGTCTGTCTTCCACTAGAGTCTAAGTTTCAGAGTACGTTCTTTTCCTTTAGATCACACATCCTATTCAGCCCAACATGGTGTGCTCCCAAAATTCTCATTAAAGGGATAAATGATACCCTTCAAACAAATGTGCATGTGTAGCTTACAGAGAGCCAAGCAGAATAAATGTCATTCTATTCATATACTTAGTAACCAAATGGCAGAATACTTTAAACTTTAAAAATCAAATTAATGGAATTTTGACATTTGCAATCATACACAAAGCCAATACTATGTACTTTAAATTTTTCCTTGACAGGAATAGTTCCCTCCCTAACAGCAGGTAAGTTCTAGCTGCAAACTCGGCTCCCTGCACAGCTGTTTCCCCTGCCATTTCAAAGCCGATCATGATGCTATATTTTGTTGGGCTCTAATCATGTAATATTCATTAATTTATTTCTCAAACATTTATATGATAAGTAACACTTGGGGCGTCAAAAATAAATAATTCAAGAGATTTCCAATCTAGTTAGTTTGCTACTTACCTACTTCTTGGTGAGCTTTAACATCTGTGCCTTTTATCCCAAGAACAAATTCAGAGGAAGACGTGAGACACCCGCATCCATTGTAGATCTAACTTCATTTGAAAGTATTAACTGTTACTCTGCACAGGAACTGACTAGAATTAATGTTTTGCTTGCATTAGTCTATCTATGCAAATTACTTAGAATATCCCTGGGCAATATGGTAAGTATACTTGACAAGTATTCCTTACTAATAATAGTATTCATATTGTTAGTATTACTTAGATGTTAAATCACAATATTCAATGTAATGCCAAAAATAATCCACGCCCAGCCATGAATATCAACATGTGAAACCTAGAAAAGGGTGCAGGTAAAAAGAACAATGTGATGAGCTTGATACAGTTGTCCATAACTGGGAACTTATCAATTAAGCCTTTCATGATCCAGAATTAATTATGAAAACAAAAATTAAAGTGTAATGAGTTTATTATGTAAATTTATTCCTGATGTTTCTATTTATCATGTATTTCACTTTCACAAAACAGCAAAAAGGAGGCAAGAATTTTCCAATTGGATACATTTAGTAGATGATACATGGAGCCCTATGCATTTATGAAATATTAGAAGTATAAAAATAAGAAACATATTCATATTATTTAGTTCTAAAGGCTGGAGATTTTAAAAGGGTACACAATGGTTAAAATGATAAATTACATGTGTGTGTATTTCATGATAAAAAATTTAAAGGGTACACAAAATAATGCATATATTCTCAAAAGGGGCAACAACCATGCTGATACCTATAAATTTTTGTAACTTAAATGTAAATAAAGTTTATGCAAAAATGTTAGCAGTTAATCACAAAGGAATTGATTTTTAAGCAAAATAAGACTAGGAAATTTGCTTGCTTACAAACTTAAAAGGAGAGAAACTTACAGGTACACATTCAAGATTTCTTTGGTTTTTAAAGGAAGTCCTAACCTAGGTGTATAACTAACTGGAAGTTTCTGTTAGAGGAAAAAGGTGCTGAGTGTGAAGATATATGAAATATGAAGTTATAATATGAAAACATCAACTATTCAATCAAAGCAGCATCTATTCAATTGTGAGATAAACGGTGTAGGTCCTAAGCACTGTAGGAGTTGACATGAAGGGGACTCATGCTGGTGCTAAGGGCCTGGGAAGCCTTCCTTAAAGAGGTGGGCTGTGAGCTGTGTCCTTTAAGACCACAAACAGGCAGGAATAAGCTGTGATACTATACTTCAGAGAAAAAAGATCAAAGACACAAGATTCTAAGGAACAATGAGCAAGTAGAGAATTAACAGATAAAATTTCATGCTGGTCATGCTGGTATGATTGAATTAACCTACCCATTTTCCCCTTGAAGTTGCTTCTACTGGTTGTAATCAGGTTCACATGGTCCTGGGAGAGCTACCAGTGTCTCAAGATTTCCACTGGGGTTCAGCCCTGACAATCAGCCCCGAGGACTAAAGAAGCTGAGAAAGAAAAGCAAGATCATAAAGTGAGACTCTTCTGTATGGCATACCTGCCACATCTTACAAACCCAACTGTCATTCATTGCTTCAATCAGTAATTTATTTACATTACTTTTAAAATAATTAAAAATTACATTATTAAAGTAACCTCAGTGGCATGATACACCATAACAGCAAAGCAGAGAAGCTAGTGAAGAAGAAAAGAGGTGCTTTTCTGCATTTAGATTGTTAGTGACTAAGCTGTGGATCCAGCGTCAGTGTCTCCCATCTGCTGATGGTTTCTCAGAGCCAGTTCCGGGAACCCTCCTTGGTTATCCCTCGATCACAGACTTGTTGGACTCCAGTTCATCTTTTCATATTTTTGTCCTCCCAGATAGGCTGTGAGTTCCTCAAGGGCAGGGACCCTGTTAATCCTCTCACTACTATTCCCTAATGGTGCGGCCTCAGGTAAACTACCTGACCTCTTTGGACCTCAATTTCTGATTCACCAATGGGGATTGTGAACCTATGAGTTAACATGAAAAGTAATTTGAACAATCAGTGTCTGCCCATAGTGAGCATCCGAAATACGTTAGCTGTCTGATTCATCCAGAGCTTAGCACAGTATCTGACATTTAGTGTGTGCTCAGGAAATACCTATTGAGTGAATAAATGAATTAATTTGTTCATTCATTTCTTGGGCAGAAAAACTTGTATTCTCTGTTTCTCTTCTAAAACCTAGCACAGTGGTTGATTAATACATTTATATTAAAAAAAAAAAAAAAAAGCTGCAAGGCAAAGATTCTACTTGAAATGAGGAAGCAAAGCCATTGGGTGGTATTCCAGATCTCCATGAGAGATTTTTATTTATTTATTTTTTTGACCAGAGATCATATCTTTGAATTGTTCTACTTAAGCATTTCCGTAGGTATCTACTTACTCCACCAACACATGAGATACACATGAGATCTCTCTGAACTTTATCTCCTACAAAAAAGTAGCTCCCACTTCAACAAAGTAGATGGGAATGTGAAAAAATCCAGCTCCCACTTCTAAAATACTGATTTCTACAATATGTATGATGCTGCCACCACATCCTTCCTGAAGCTTTGGAATCACTCTTTAATAACAACTCATAGAAACATTGAATTTTTGGCCCTAATCATTGGTTTGTCAAACATGCCCAAGAATTAGCGACTGGCAGGTATTAACCTGTCCCAAATTTTATGGGTGGAGTGTAGGTGGTATGGATAATTCCATTCGGGTTAACACCAGTATTACCGAAAATCAACTTCTTCCCTACAAGATTTCACCAGTTTTCTAACAGATATATAGACAGTACCTTACTTAAACATTCTAATAAATTGAAGAGAACTTCCATAAAAAATAAGGATGAGACTTTAATTCCTAAGATTGAAATACTGAAAAGACACTGGAGTAAAGGTGAAAAAAAAAAATCAGTGTTCTAGTTCTAGGGCCACTCCCTTGTGAACCATAAGGCTAGGGACAAGTCACTTAATATCCCTAAAATGGAGCCATAATACCTGCCTCGCCTACACTGGGGGATTACTGTAACCATTTATTCATATAATAAGCACTTACTGGGTACCTACCATGGACCAGACTGAAAGTAAAGTACTAGAGTAAAAATATACATTTGATGCAATCTCCTAAAGAAATATGTTAATGTAAACTGCAAATATTATAAAATGGATGGTATTATTACATTGTTATAAGCATAGTTATATTATTTAAGGATAATAAAAATAAAAATCTTACAGCAGGTGCTCATGGATTGCTTCCTAGCCTACTCCAAAGGAAGGTATTTACCTTCATCTCCATTTCTTCTGTATTTTGATTTCACCTCCCCAAAAAGGCCTTCCCTGACCACCCTAAGATATCCCTCCCCTCGTTATTATTTTTTTTAAAACATAGCACTTTTTTGTTTCCTTCCTAATGAATATTTGTAATTATTATGTCTGCTTATTTGTTTATATTTAACTCTGCCACTAGACATACATTCCATGAAGTCAGAGATTTTATTCTTGTTATCACGCCTTGATCTCTCAGCAGTATTTAATACAGTGCCTGAAGCATATTAGGCACTCAATAAATATCTGTTTCATAAAAGAATGGAAAAATAATCATATCATTAAGAGCTACCCCAATTGAACAGAAACAAATGTGATGGCTTAAAAATAATGAAAATGAAAATGAATCAATGAAGATTTCAGATTCATATTCTTGGTTAGTGTTAGTCTGCATCTGTCGTTTATTCAGAGATATTGGTTCACCATATTGTTCGATTCTTTTGAAAACAACCTTTCCAAGTATGTATTGTTAATCTCGTTTTACAGATAAATAAACTGAGGCTCAAAGAAGATAGTAGCTCAGGTGGTAAGTGGCAGAGCCTTTCTCTTTTCTTCACCATTTCATCCCTACAGGCTGCAAATGGAGACCCCAGGAATAATAGAGAGAAAACAGGAGGGGAGAGATCAAGGCACAATAGTTCTTACACAGCAAGGTGACAAGAGTTGACAAGACATAGTAAAAATTCACCTCCCTAGAGATCTGAAACTACTGAAGCAGTATCCTCATTCCATGTATGAAGAAACACAGGCTTGCTCAGGGCAAGTGATTTGCCCAAAGTACTTCTACCCTGGGTTTCTAGCAGGTCAGCAGTGATTCCCAAGTCCAGATAACACCCTCTCCCTCTAGTTTTCTTTCTCTGCTTATTCCTTTGGTCTTTTCTTTCTTTGGAAGGAAGCTGTTTAAAAGGCACAAAGACCAAGTCAGAAAAGACAGTGTCACTGCATTCACAGAAACAGGATTTGGCCTTCAGTATAGCCTGAACTGGGTGCTTTACAATCAGGCCCAGAAGTCTACAGTAAATCAATCTGTTGCAGAATTTCATATAGAACTACAGCTATCCCCTTTGTAAAACAGAAACTTCAGACTAACACAGTTTGTAAAACTCTGGTGGTGTGTGAGCGCCATCTGATGCCCAGAGGCAGGGTGGCTTCAGTCTCAGACCTCTGGCTTCAGATATATCCTAACCACAAAATGTCATCAAAATACAGAACCATCCACTCGGATGCCACGGATTTCATCATCAATAATGCGTAGCCAATAATGAACATTATAACTGCTAAAAATCTTAATTGTAAACTTGATGTTCCTATTTTTCGTTATGTGAATCTCATTCTATACTTGTGGCCTGAGTCTTATCAAGGCATAGCTCATATATTTATTTTTATATTACGTCACGTTCTATTTCATTTATTCAACTAGTATTTGTTGAGCACCTACTACATGTGACACCCGATTCTTGATACTGCTGAGAAAGCAAAAATAAATAGTAAGAAGAAAAACCTGCCCCAAGGAGTTTCTGCTCTTGCAGTAGAGATAAAACATCTTGACAGCTCAGAATAAAGTTGTCTTACAGCTCTCTAACAGCTGAGAGGATCAAAAAGGTTTTATGCATGTGAGTAGGAATTCACTTGGGGTGACAATTGCCTTGTAGAGGGATGGGGGTAGCATTCCTCTCCTTGAAACTGGTGGACTCAGCAAAGGGAGGATTATGGTAGGTATAGATCAGCCTGATACACTGAAACCTGGAAGCTGGGGGAAGTAGGAAGGACCCAATAAGATAGAGAGAAGGATAAGGCAGAAGAATGTAACTCAGGAGCAAAAACAATTTCCTTTTTGTGATAGGATAAATCCCCAGGTGCTGATGATGGGCCCCCTCCCTTCTACCACAAGCCTAAAATGACACAAATGTCTACGAGCTTCAGCTCTGGGCTCCTTCCCCAGCAGATTCTTCCTCTAAGTAGGCTGTGAGACCAATTAACTTGGGCTTTGAATTTAGGAGTGCCTCACTGAGAAAGAACAAAGGCCTCAAACCTCTGCACTAACCGTGAACTTAAATCAGAGGTACCTTCTTTCCACTGCTTTCTGGCTAGTTCATCAGTGGTCTTTTAACTAGGTACAAGTATTCTAGCGCAGAGGAAGATTTTTAGGGGACACATAGGCCTAGATGCTAGATTCTCAATTTCTATGTCTTTTTCTAAAAGCTATTGCCCTAGGCAGGCCTCTGATGTGAGGCAGGGTCACCTGCCACCTCCTCTTTCATAATCTTACTTTCCTTCCTCACAGAAATTCAGCCTTCATCCAATCTTACTCTGGAACCTTTCCCTAGGTTGGAAAAAGCTCCATGTCGCTAGATACAGAGGCAATCTGAGAAAGCATCTCCCCTGAGGAAAAATCCTGCGAGGGCAAGGCAAAATAGGAGGGTAGGAAATATTGAAGGAGGTAAATCCTTACTCATCCAAGTGACACATTCAAGGCAAAATTTTGTCCTCCAAACCTTTATTCTCTCTCTATCACTTGTGCTCTTCTCTTTTTCCTTCCACTTTAGGGTAAGAATTAAGAACTGGATGGTTGTCATAGAAATGAAAAAAAGATAAAGAACACCACTCTTTGTCAGAAAGAAAGTCTGATTTGACAAGAAGGAATGGTTTTGTTGATTAATTACATGGTGGGCATATTTTATGAACAGATAACAAAACTGTGGTTTCAAAAATGCATTTAGAGCACATATATAATATACAATAATCTGGTAACTACATCATTTACAACTATTTAAGCTTATGATTAAAATGTTTTAAATATCAAGTATAAATGTGAGAGAGGAAATATGTTTTCAAATTATGTGAAATTAATGCAAGTAAAAAATCAGGAAGGAAGAAGCGAAGGAGGGAAAGAGGGGGGAGGGATGGATAGTGGCAAGGATGAGCGGGGGGAGAGAGAGAGAAAGGAATACTATTCTAGTGAACCGAAGTAAAAGTCACCTAAACCAAGTCCTGGTTATCATTTTTCACAGTCCTCAAACCTGGACCAGCATTGTATGACTTTTGCACCTTACATGACACTCAATTCTTCACAATATGAACAACCCAGCTCTTGTACCAAAGTCCCCAGGGCCCTGGAGGATCAAGGCAATCCAGAATCTCCTTCATCTCATCTCCACACGGTCTGAGATTTGTTGATAATTTATAAACACTTTCTACAGTATATATTGTTTCTTTCTTTGCCTTTCTTTTATTAGTTTAATGTCCTTTACTCGAATACCAGTTATCCATGCCTCACCATCCCAGCTTTCCTCCTTCTTTTATTTTCATATTGCACAGTGCTCCCAAACTGCACTCCAAAGAACATGAGAGCTGTTAATAGACGTTCCTTCAGAAAGGATTCATGGCATAAATTTGGGGAGTGCTGAATACCCTTCCTCCTAGAGATTCATGATCTATTAGCATTGTCTCCCCTTCTAGACTGTGGGGACCGTGTTTGTGGTATTCACCATCGTACCTAGTTCACCTGGTAGGTCTTCAATGAATATGACTTGAATGGATCACAATACCAGAGATCTTGAATAAAAGGGTCTATTAAGAATACCTGTTCAATATTCTTTAACCTACTGTTCCTAGGTTATTTCACCCAGAACTTGTGTGCACACACACATGCGCATGTGTGTGTGTCCCACTAAAATCATTTGAAATGCAGAGACAGTCCTAGAGACAATAGTACATTGTCTTGCTCTGCTAGGGTTCCTGTAGCCTATTTAGGAACAATTTCTTCACTTGGTAATCCTTGTTGCCTCAAATACACTCTAGCTCATAAGTACACCAAAAAACATAGGAATACCCATCACCAATATTATGCTGGCTCTTACATTTACCTGTCCTCTAAATCCTTTAAACCCTCCTATGTATTTGAGAGTCCCCATGAGCTCCCTCAAATGTACTCACAGTCAAGCCCAGTCAGGTATCATGTGGAGTCCCCCCAGTCACCGTCTCTTCTCGTGTCACCATACCCATTGGGAATTGCCTCCTCTAGAAAGCACTTGTGTCATTTCTTCTAGGTACTTCGCATCTTCCAGCCACTACTGCTAACACTGAGTATCATAATTATGCCTGAAACCAATGCATCTTCTATCCTACTTGCCAAGCACCGCAACCTATGCCGCTAATAAACACCTGGTCTACTGATAAACTCCTTGTCTTTCTAGAGCTCTTGAAAAGCCAAAGGTGCTCTACATTCTCCAGAATCCTCAATGTGCTGAAGCCATATTGCATTCCATCACCAGACTGGGAGATCTCTCTCATTGGAAGCTATACTCTATTAGCTACCTGCCAAAGGAGTGCCTCAGCCTCTAATAGAAATAGGCTTCAGGTATAACCACCCACAGAAGACTTTCCCAGAGACACATCTGAATCCAAGCAAGTGGACAGCATGGTCCTTACCTCTGTCCTCCCTGCAGAAGCTGCACTCTCTGTTCTCACTTCCCACATGCGCTGCAGTCAGGCTTCTGCTCCCATCCCGCCTGTGAAGCTGCTCCTGAGAGGGCACTGGTAAGTAACCTTTCGAGTGCCAACACCAGTGGGCTTTTTCATTCCCAGCTCACTGAACCATTTTGCAGCACTTACCTCACCTGATAATTCTCTCATCCTTGAGCTGCCTCCATTCTGGTGGCTTTCTATCTTCAGTTTAGCCTCATATGTATTTCCTCTCCCCTTACCAACTCACCCCCCTCCAAAAAAAAACACCCTTTTTATAGTGGCTAGAGTGATTTGGGGGGCCTTGAAACATTAAGGACCTAAGTAGTGACATTAATAAATTTAAATCTCTCCAAATTTCAGATCTGCATATTCAACCACCCAACATACAACTCCATTTAGAATTCTACAGCACTTTCAACTTAGCATGTCCAAATCTGAGGCCATAGTTCCCTCCCCCATAGCTATTATTCCCATATTTTCTATTTCCATTCCTTTACTTAGAACTCCTTTTATACATACATTTTCCAGTCTTCCCAACAAACTCATTTCCAGATTTTCAGGGGTATTAAACTGAAATTTAGAAAGGTGACATAAATTTTCCGAAGTCCAACAAGCAGTAAGACACAAGGCCAGGGTTAGGCTGCAGCTCTATTCAACTCCAAAGCCCATACAATATTAATGGCCTAGAAGAGCCTGGAAGCTGGGGAACATTATTATAACCTTTGCACACCCAGTTCCTAGTATAATGCCTGACACAAGGAAGGTCCACAACAAGTGTTTGATCTTTGAATTACTAAATATTTGTTTAACGTTAAATATATGCAAAGCAGTGTGCTAAGGATTCTGGGAGAAAGAATAAAAGAACAAACATGGACCATGCTCTAAAAAAATAGTCACTATCTTATTTAAAGAAAACAATACAGGCAAGATTCAGAAAAGGGTAACACCATCACCACTGTTCTTTAACATTATTCTATAAATGCTAACCAAAGCAATAAGATGCAACAACTAAAGAGAGGGGAAAAAATATTGGAAAGGAAGAAAATTCATCACTATTTGCAATATGATGTGTATAGCTGAGAAACCCAATTTTAAACATTTTTTTTAAAATAGAGAATTCATAAAGGGTCAGTTACAAAGTTAATATATCAAGGTCAATAGTTTTCTTAAATAGCAAAAATAATCAATTATAAAATATAACAAAAATCTCATTTTAATATTAAATTAAAAATGTAAAAGATCAAATTAATAAGAATGGTGAAAAAGCTACATGAGGAAAACTAAAATTCTGAAATATATAAAATATTTAATTGATTTAAAATATTGTTTCTAGATAAGGCAGCTTAATATTGTGTTTCTAGATAAGACAGTTTAATATTTTAAGCATAAAATTAAAAAATATTGACATTTTAAAAATTTTTTAATTTTATGCTTAATATCACCCCAAATATTTTTTTGAAACATGGGAAAATAATACCAAGTTCATCTGGAATAATAAAAATACAAGAATAGCTAAGAATCATAGGAGAAATGAATACTGAAGTGAGCCCTATCCTTCCACATGTTGAAACATATCATTGAGCAAGGTTATTACATAAAGGACAGGCAAATCAAGAGAATATAATGAAGAACCCAGAGGCAGAATCAAGACAATATATTTGAAATAAAAGTGACATTTCAAATCGGTGGAGGAAAGATAACTATTTAGTAATGATGTTAGACCACATGCTAACTCTTGGAAAAATAAAATGGGATTCCGTACTTCGTATCTCAGTCACCTTTTGCTACAAAACAAGGCAAGCTCCAAACCCTAGGGACTTAAAAACAACCACCACTTATTCAGTTCACTTTTCTGTGGGTCAGCAGTTTGGGCTAGACTCACCAGAGCAGCTCTTCCTCAGGTCTTGGCTGGGCTCATTTGTGTGCCTGCTACTGTCAGCTACCAACCACTCAGCTGATATTTTTTGTAGGGACCAAGTGTTCTCAGATAACCTCACTCACATCTCTGGAAGTTAGCTTGCTGTCTCCTTAAGTGATCGAGAGCAATAAGGTCACATGCATCTCCTCACCCAGCAGGCTTCTTCACTTGGTGATCCTGAAGGGTTCTGAGAAAGTGAGCAGAAGGAAGAAGGGTCTCTTAAGGTCTAGTCTCAAAACTGGCACCTTGTCATTCCCACTCCTGTTCTATTGGTCAAAGGGAGTCCCCAGGCCAACTCAGACTTAAGATGTGAGGAAACAGATCCCACCTCCTGGTGGGCAGATCTGCAACTGTCATATTGCAGAGAAGGGTGTATGCTGAGAAAGGTGGATAATTATAGCCATTTTTGCAACCTATCACACATATTAAACCTATAAACTCCAGATTAAATAAAAAGTTCAATGTAATGATAAAATCATAGAAAACTCAGAAGGAAATACAGATAAGTATTCACATGAGGAGGGGTGAGAGACACTCTTCTAAGCAAGACAAAATTAGATCTAATTTTTTAAAAAAAAAGGTTGACATAGGTGACTACCTAAACATTTAAAACTTTCACATGACCAGAAAAACACCATAAAAGATAAAAAGCAAGTACAATGTGTAATACTAAGATGTGGTTAATTCTTAAAGAGGTTTTATAATTTGACAATTTTTTAAAAACGAAAAATAGACAAAGGACAATTCATGGAAGTAAAAATCACAACTTATCCATAAAGAGGTAAAAAAATGTTCATCCTCAGTCGTAATCAAAGATATATAAACTAAAACAATAATACATAATTATTTGCCTATGAGAGTGGCAAAGTTTGGGGGTTTTTTTTGTTTTTTTTTTTGTTTTTTTTTCTTTTGTTTTAATGATAACTCAGTGTTATCAAGGGTTTGGAGTAAGGAATTAACACACGGTTGATGAGACTGTAAATTAGCAGACTCTAGATGGTGTTTGGCAATGGCTGGCAAAAATGTGTTACCTTGCACCCAACTCTCTCTGACAATCATTCGTTCTAACACCTCGTGTTGGCAGCTATTTCCTGTCGGATGATCCTGTCCAGAGTTCTCCCTCCTAAGATGTCAGTCTGCGACCATATCTTGGTCCTTTTCCACCATTTGTAGCCTCTCCAAGATTCGGCGGACCCTGCGAGCCACGCTCCCAGAACCTCAGCTGCTCTGGCTGAGCACAATGTCACTTCTCTGACGTCCTCATAGATGCTGGTCACTGACTGGGCCCTAGGGGGCCCATGAGGGACAATGGCTGAGCTGTGGAAGCAGCTTGTGCGCAGAATCAGTTCTCACAGTAGGGAATAAACTCTTGCCGTGCCAGCACCCATTCAGGGACTTGCAATTTCTCAGACTTTCTGGGGACGTTTGCCATAGCTCGGACCAACTCCTGCCCGTTCGTCATTTACAGCAACTCCAGGCCCTGCAGCTGCCCTGCGGCCTCCCCGCGGCCTACGCCAGCGGGAGCAAAGGGAGCAATACCGTTTCCCAGCGTACAGTTCGGGTGGCGGGTCTCGCGAGAGTTTCAAGCATTTCCTCCAATTATTCTATATCTAGAAATATTCCTATGCATATCTATATGCAAGAATGGGTGAGGAGGGACATGTGAGGAGTGGCAGGTATTTTTCCATTTTATCTAGGATGAAGAGGCAGTGACATTTAAGCAAAGTCCTGAAGGTAAGAAGGGGTTAGAAATTTAGCTGGTGTGGTCCATGCAGAAGGCACCACCAGTCAAATGCCCTAATTCAAAAGCATGCCAAGGAAGTTTGAGGCTCAGGAAGGAGACTGGTATGACTGTAGTGGAGTGACCTGGAGCTAAAGTAGTAATGATGAAGTCAGAGATGTTATGGGAGTGACACACAGAGGGGGTGACCATGAAAGAGGAAGTTCATGGAAGGGCATGTGGCCCGGCTTGAAATGTTGTGGCTTGGGTATGACATGAAGGGGGTGGGGGAGAAATCTTTTCGCTTTTCTGAGCAAAATAGGGAGCCCCTAGAGTGTTTTAAAGAAAGGACGACATGATCTGACTTATTTATAGAAAGCATCGCTCTGACTACTTTGTTAAGTATAGACTGAAAGTGGTTTGCAAAGGCAGAAAGAAAACAAAACAGGAAAGAAATAAAACAGGAAAGAAATAAAGGTAGTAGCAGTGGAGGTAGTGCGAACTAGTCAGATCCAAGATTTGCTGAAAGTGTGGATGGAGGGTGTGAGATAGAGAAGAGACAAGAGTTACTCTGAAGGTTTGGGCTTGAGTAATTGGAAGGAAAGAGGTGCTATTAACCAAGAGGAAAAATGCTCAGGTGGAGTTGATTTGGGAGAGATTAGAAATTCATTTTTGGTCATGTTGAGTTTGAGATGCTAATTAGATAAGCAAGTGAAAATATTACGTAGACAGTTGCATATAAGAGAGTTCTGGGGAGCAGAGTGTCTAATAGAGAGATGGGTTTAGGCAGGTGGAGGAATGAAAGAAAGGATCTCTAGCACCATCAAAAGTTAAGAAGCAGTCATCCAGGAATTATGGAATGTGGATTAGACATGTTTATGGCCTTCTCTACGGGATGGGAGGGAGCTGTGAACTAAAGACAAGCCTAAATGAAAGGAACAGTCTTCACCACAGTACCCGTGTTTTTCCTCACATTGCCACAAGGAACACTAGCTGAAAGTTGCCAGTGAATTTTTTCCTGAAACAGTGTGTACAGCTCTCCAAAGCTGTGTTCTAAAAATGTAGAGAATCAAAAGAAGATGGCAAGCACATCCTTGGGAAGGTTAAAATTTCTCAAAGAAATTAAAACTTTATAAAGTTATGTGCCCTTTAACTCCCTCCTCCACAAGTGAGATCTGGGTTCCAGTTTCCACAAATCATCAAATTTCTAGAGCAGTTTTGTCACTGCCGCTCTCATGCTCTTTGAATCAAGAAAGTCAGCTCTTCAGGTCCCAATTTCCTTATCTGGAAAAGAAGGATTGGACTAAGTCATTGGATTTCAAACTCTTTTCTTTTTGTTGAAGCATGGCAGGGTGAAGGCTGGTAAGGGCCTTGAGCAACTCCATTTGGCTCATCCCTTCTCCAAGTTCAAACCCTCTGGAGGCTACTTGGGGGCCCTCTAGGAACAAGCTTGGACTTCATAAACTAGGTGATTTATATGGTCCCTTCCCAGGTCTGAGGGGTCTCATTTCTCTTTCAGCCTTCCAGTATTATAGTAGTATGAGGTCAAGGATGTGGAAGGCAAGAGTACAGTGGCACATAGGGGGCCTTGGGTGAAGGAAATGGGGTCACTACAAGTAGGGAGTCTTTAAAACACAGTAACAGACCATTTGGCATTCCAGACAGTCACAGAGATACCATAGCAGGTGACAGAGTAATCTGGCCTTTGACACTTAATGGGCGGGATTTTTCTCTCCTTTGAACAAAGGTACTTAAGAAAGACTTCAGATACTAATTCAAATTCATATTAATTTCCTACATGCCCATTGCGGATGTGTAACCAATGGTTGGAGCTCCAGCCCTGCATCCAGTTCATCATTCAAATCAAGCTGCCCTTACCAGCATCTGTCCCAAAATACTTAAATTCAAATTTTCCACCCATATTCCATTCAAAACATGAGTATCCTGTTGTGCTTGCCCTTTATGTATTGGATTTGGGAAATTTTTAGTGCCTGTATATAGAGAATTTTTAATATTTCATGTTCCAAGTAGAAATGGTCCACATGCCGCAAGAAGAGAATGGAGGGGGCCCCACCAAATGAGTCATTGCCTCTAGAGTGACTTTTCCAGAAAGGCAGCCAGTGTCAAGGAATGGAAGAAGGAACTTGCCAAAAGGTTTTACCACTCCCCTTGCCCCACATTCCACCACTCTGACGCCCCTTCCTGCAGTCACTGCAAAGTTACAGGAGGGACTGTATCTCCCTTACCATCTCAAATGACAGCAACCATTGCTCTGCGTCTTCCCACTTCCTCTAACATCCACTTTCAGCCTAAATTTCTCCCAGTGCTGCCAACACCAAGGTGCTGGTTGGATGGACATGTTCGGTTTGCGACAAGCTTACACTTGTGATGTACGCACTTTTCTCCATGTATGCTATATTTAAATAAGAGGTTAAAAGTTAAAAACCTAAGGGGTAGTAGCTAAAGATATGGGCTGAAGCTGGCCATGCCCAATTAGAAAATTATCCCATAAAAAAAGCAAATATTTTATGGAGAAAATTCAAGCTCTCTCATCAGAAAAAGGCTCAAGAATTCAGCTCCAGCCCTTAATCAAGTCATGGAATTTTAAAACAAAAGCTAAACTCATAGTTTTCCCTTTTCATTTGTGTGTTTCTGACTCTCTCAATCTGCAGCTGTCTGTATATTGAAGAGTTCCTTCCCACACCCAGGCCAGGTGGGATCTCAGTACTGTAAACTGGTACACTCATCTCCCACAGCTTATTTCACAAGACAGGAGAAAGTACATTTGAAAGGACAATCCATCCTGGCTAACAAGACAGTTTTCTTATCAGTTTTTACCATCTGTAATTCCTTATGAACAGAGACAAAATCATCTCCAAGGATGATAATAGAACAGTGCTCATAGTAATTGTTCTGTTTTTCATTTAATTTACTCCTGATGCTACTAACAGTTAGTGCTCATTGTACCCTTAATACCAAAAAAAAAAAAAAAAAAAAAAAAAAAAATTAAAAACACTGCCTCTTAATTGCCCAATTTCCTAAAAAGATATTTAAAAACAAAAGTGGTTACTAATTGCTTTGCATTTTTTTTTGAGTGACAATTTAAAATTTTTAAATCTCTTCATTGACCTGACATCCAAAGTGGGCGTTTTCAATGTCTGCTAATGCCTTGCCTGAGTTCCCCCTCACTCCAGCGAAAGTGGTACAATATCCCATTCAATTTGCACATCTCAACTTACTTCCTTTCAGCATGAGATACTCCACACTCTGAACCAAGGAAGAATCTGCATAATAAAATGATTAAGTTGGACATTACTGAACTAAGAGATGTAAAGGACACCTGTTGAGGCCATTCGAGGTCTCTTGTTAATATTTAAAAAAAAAAAATAGAATTCAAACACTCTTATCTTGGTGGTTAAACTTCAGGGACTAGAATGAAGCCTCACTTCAAACAAAATTAGGGAAAAGACATTTTATGAGAGTTATGAAAAATCTTTGAGGGCCAAGGACACTGGAACAGGAACTACCTAAGGGATTGTGTGTTGCCTTCTCTGGAAATACGAGGGCATAATGTAGACTAATGGCTTTAATTTTTTTTTTTTTTTTTTTCACATTTGTTGCTATGGCCTCACTAAGTTAATCTGAATTTTTTAAAAAAAGAATTATTTTTGAATACTCATCATAAGGGCAGAATTCATCCAGGGAAAGGGTAGGGAGAGAAGAGAAATGCAGCATTGAATTAGTAACATTTACATTAAAAATCCTCTCTGAGGCCACATTTTATGTTTCTTGTATACGCTAGCTCAATGCTAAGCACATAGTAAAGGGATCATTTTTAAAAATGAACAAGAATCTCATAAAAACAATGCATAATATAATATTACATGATTCCACATATATGAGGGAGGTACCTAGAATAGTCAGATAGAAAGCAAAGTAGAAGTTATAGGAGCTGGGAGGAGAGACGAATGGGCAGTTAGTGTTCTATGGGTACAGACTTTCTGCTTAGGATGATGAAAAAGTTCTAGAGATAGATGATGGTGATGGCTACACAAAGATATAAATGTACTTAATGCCACTGAATTATACCAGCAAAAAAGGTTAAAATGGTAAATTTTACGTTATGTATATTTTACCACAATGAAAAAATCTGAATAAAAGTTTTAAACTAAAACACAAGCAGCGAGTACTTGGCTAGATATGAATATAGTGACCTGTGATCTCAGAAGGCTCTGACCATCCCTACAGAAAGCAGCTGGGCATCCAGCATGTGGGAGGCCCAGCAAAGGAGAAGCAGTGCTGTTGGAGGTACTGCTGATTTGTAGGTAGCAGAAGTCACCTCTCCCACTTGAACACGGTGCACTTTCTAGTATATTCTGCTTCACATAGAGGCATCTCTCATATACTTGAAGACAGTAACCAGAAATACACTACAAGGGAAGGGAGGGTAACTTAAAAGACCTGGACTTTGGTCTCGAATATCGTATTGGCCACTTACCCTTTTGAGTCTCATTTCCCATTTCTGCAAATTAAAACAATGAGACTAAATGATATGTGGTCTCTACCAGCTCCATAATTTCATGGTGCTAAGTCATTCCTTAACTTCTTTTTTCCGAAAAGTTCCAACTTCAGTACAATGAAGTAAAGAGTTTCCATGTCATTAGCTACCACTGTTCTTTTCTGGGCTTTCCATTGTCTTCCAGCCTTTTCAGAGGACAGTGATCCAAAGTGACCACACCAGTTTCATTAAGCTTTGGTGAGTACAGAGAATGGGGGAGACATCACTTGTATCTTCAAATTATAGCACAAAATTGCTGTAGCTTTTTTTTTTTTTTTGCTTTCTTTCCTTATTAATTTCTTAAGCAATAATATTATACTGCTGAATCACTTTCAACCATTGAGAAATTAGGGTCATTAGGAATCAAGTTTTATAGTAATAGTAACTACACTCCTTTCCCTAATCAGTTGGGTGATAAAAAGCAGTCTGATTACTATTCAATAGGAAAGGATGAGAACATGAACAAAAAAAATGTTTTTACAACCACCTTCCACTATTTAGAAACAATAAGGAACATTCAGTGGTTTTCTGAAACTGTACTTCCTCTACTCAAATCAAGTCATTCCATTCAGTTATTCAAAGCTGCTGTTAAAAGAAAGTTCTTTTTAAAGATTTTTTAAAAACATATAAAAACATTTAATGTACAATTTATATCATCTCGACTGAATCAAATGTGGCCATCTTATACTCTGTGTTTAAAATGACTAATGTGGGTTCAGTTTTAAAGGAAGATTTCAGTCAAATGTCTGAGTTTTGCCTAAATGATGAGCAGTAAATAATCAGTCTGATTGCAAATTCACTCTTCAGTCTACTGATCTGGTAATAAAGTAAATATACCAAAAAGTCTAAAAGCATATGATTATACAGTGAACTAAGTTACTCCAGGAAAAAAAAAAATGGTAAGAAAGCCAGAAATCAGCATCCCACAGAGGGTAAAAGGACTGAAATTAGAAGTAAGTATAAGTTAAGAACATATCTTCCCATAAAATAATATACCAACAATGTTCCAATTAAATTGTCTCCATTTGATTTTTATTTTTAAGATTTTTCTTTTTGAAATACATGGTGGATTGGATTCCTAAGTCACATTCCAAGGATGCATAGAGGGAATCCAATAATGTTTCAAATACATAAAATCATAAGAACGGATTTCATTCAAATCTACAATGGCAAAAAATACACAAAGATGTATAAAATCTTTATTAAATGACCACATAGTAATCTGACACAATACTTCCTGATACAAGAAAATGGATTATGAACCAGTTTATAATATATTTTAAAATTCCCAAAGTAAAACAAAATTTATAGACAACATCCGTCTACACACATTGCCATTTACCTTTTATGACTATTTCCCCTCTATCTGGATATCCTCCTCCCATACACCCTTTGCCCTGTGCTGTTCCCTGCATCTTCTCAACCATGTTCCTCCCCTGGACCCACTCCCTACAAAGTCTCTTCAAAACACCATCGCCAGCACAAAACTCACATTGCTATCAAGCTCTGATCTTGGCTGGTTCTCCCAGAAAAGGGTAATAAGGTAAACCCACTTAAGGTGGTTCCAAGAGATAACAGGCCTTTAATGATCTGACTGTGCACATTATGTAGGCAGCTACCTCCCACGCTAAAAGTGAGTCATTCTGACACCCACTGAATTCTGTACTTATAGTCAACAGAGCTAGAAAGAGATAGAGAAGAGAAAGGAACATACAGGTTATTTTTAGCCTTGGAACAAATATCCTAAGACATCTAAAAATCCTATTAGGTATCAGAGGAATAACTGATAAGGGATGGTGGTCAAAAGCATTAAAAATCAGCTATACTGACTTTAGAATTGTGTATTGGGTAGCCCAGAACTGATGGTGGTACCCAAGCCACATGTAGAGGTACCAAATGTCTGTTAAAATAAATTATAAACAAAAAATAAAGATTAGATATAACCTAATTATTTTCTACTTAAGACTCTGGCTCCCAACTCGGAGATCACCAGCCCCTGCCAGCTTCCAAGTGATGACAAGTAGTCCTTGGATCCATATACACAGCCAGCATTGTGTATAGAATAAATAAACCACATCTTTCTCAAATATAGAGATGGCTATTCCTCAAATTTAAATAGTTGATGTGATTTAAAAAATCCAAATACATTCAAAGAAAGTATTGAATTCATAATTAGTTTACCAAGTATTTTCTCAGCTAATATACAATAAGTATACAACTACTCATAAGTATACACAGGAGTTAGACCTTGAAAATTTGGGCATTACAAAAACTATTTTCATGTCAACCAAAGGGTTGGGAATCACCGGCTTAGGGTAACATAATAAACTCTCCATACAAGGTTCGATGTATCTGGGTTCCGGTCCCTCAATATGTCCACATGTAGGCTGACCTACTTCCTTTCACAGTGACAAATAACAAAAATACATGCACAGTACTAAGACTTACTGATGTGCATAAAAATAATGGATTTTCATATGGAATAATAAATTTGAAGTAACAAAGGGAAAAATAAACAAATATATACACATATACTAAAATCTACACCCAAATATAATTATTGAATTTATGAGATCACCTCCATAGATCTACTAATCTACACAGAGTGTACTAAATGTCCCCTTAGAATGAACTGCCTACAGTCACTATTGGCTAAATGAGCCCATAGAGCTATTTAGCTTTCGCCCGTCCATGCTATGAAGAGCTAGCTCCAGGTTCATTAGCCAGGTTCATTTAAAACAATAACAACAAATGAAGAAAGAAGAACAAATATGAACTCATCAGCAAATCTAAGGCAGGTTGATTGCCTGGTCCTCCTTGAATTTGGGGATCTTCTTAAACTCACTTTGTTTCTTGAAGAAAAGCTGGGCCAGAATGTGGTCTGCTGTGGCCTGGAGATAATCGTCCATGTCAAGGGTTTGCAGCTGATGATGGAAACCAAAAGATGTATCAGCAACAAATTACTCAGGTTCCTACAAAGACCTTACAGCCACGAGGCACTTACAAAACCATGGAGTACTTGGCTGTGTAACTTTGCACAGCTATGAATTTCTATGAATGGTCACCCTGTGTGCCTGTTCTTCCCTTACCTGGGGAGCTCACCTTTTAAACTATGAGAATAAGGAAAGTCTGACTGATGGCTAGATGTGCTGGAGCATCTGAAGCTTCCTTTAGCAGGGACCCCCATCCTACTGATAAAAGAGTTCTCTTTGATGAAGGAACAGGACTCTCTGTCTTCCTATGAGCAGGGACTAGTGACAAAACAGCTTCTCAGAGCACCATGACCAGAGGCACATGATGGAGGCAAATCTCACTGCCTGCTAAGTGGTCCTCTTGCTCCAAAGCCAGAGACTGGCCTCTCTGCTAAGTCGATAACTTCTGCCTCTCTGGCCTGACTATCCAGCCAGGTGGGTGTGACTGTCTGTCCTTGTTTACTCTCCCTATCAATGTCGTTGTCTCTCTCCCCTTCTCTTTCTCTCTCTGACGCCACCTCTTTCCTAGTAGGCTCCCTCAACTTCTGCATTAGTGTATTTCTCTATGTATCTCTCTCACTGTGTGTTTCTGCCTCTCTCTATGTCTGTGTGTCTGTGCGCACATGTGCTTATTTGTCTCTGAATCTCTCTCTTTTGTTTATGTGTGTGGTCTCTATGTCTGTCCGTCCCTGTGCATGTATATGTGTTTGTGTGTCTTTCTGTGCCCCTCTGTGCACAGGACTGCCTGTCTGTGTGTATGTATGTATGTGCCTGTGTGTCTCTCCTTCTGTGTCTCTGCTTCTATCTCTCTATGAATGTCTATCCCTCCTTGTATGTATGTCTCTGTGTCTCCTTCTATTTGTGTGTCTCTGTGTCATATGTTTCTCTTTGTAGATCTCTCTCCCTCTCTCTGTGTCTGCTTCTCTGCACATCTTTATTTCTGTGTATGTCTCTAAGCATGTCTTTTTCTCTCTGTGCATCTTTCTTTGTATCCATCTGTGTATGTCTCTGGGCGTATATGTCTTTCTCTGGGTCTCTGTCTCTTATTCTGTGTTTCTCTCTCGGCCTGTGTTTGCTTCTGCCTCTGTCTTCATATCCCTTATGCAAAACATATCCCCACTAGAAACGTTTCCTACTACCCCCTCTGAGAGAGTAGTGGGGGACTAACCCCTCTCAAGGAGGATATCAGATAATCCGGAGGGTAGAGGTAAAAAAAAATTCCTCCGACCTAAAACTCTGATTCATTTCTTTCTTCCCTGTTGTGGATCACTCTCTTAAATTGTTTTGTGGGGTTTTTTTCCATTTAAGAAAAGAACTTCCTATTGTTATTTTTTTTTAAGATTTATATTCTTTAATTTTTGGCTTACATTTAATGGGTTTCGATTGTTATTTTTATCTTTCTTTCATATTTTAAGTTTTAATTTGTTGGTATTAGCCTTTCATGTCACATTAACTCTTATTTATTTTATCCCTCATATTTATGTAATTCTTAAGTGTTTACTTTTGGAATACTTTTACCCTTACTTACATAAAATTTATATTGTGCTTACTTTTAAAATTCTCTTTTCTTATTCTTAACTTTTTAAACTCTAACTTGCTGTTCATGATTTGAAGTTTTTTTCTTTTTTCCTATTTATATTTTACTTGATTTGATTTTGCGCCATAATTTATCCCTATAATGGCTGTAAAGAATGGTGAAGGGGTGGCAGTATCAGTGAGACCCACACCAAAAGTAAGGAACACTGGACTCCTTCTCCCCGCAACCCAACAAAGTCTACAGCTAGCTATCAACTCCATCTCTTCCTCACCTAGCTCTCCACAAACTTCGTCCAGGTACCCCCAGGAAGACTGGGAGACCCAGGGAGGGAGATGCTGGAATTTTCCAACCTCCCACAAAGAAGGTAGGTGTCATCATAGGAAATGAGCATGACAGGACCTCCCCTCCAGGGGTGAATCCTGCTGATGACACTGCCAAATTCATGCTGCACTCTCCCCTGGAGATCTTACTGGGCCTCACTCGTAAGAAGAACCATGGCCAAGAGAAACATCTGTCAGTTCCTGGATTTGCCCCAGAGGGGCCCAGGCAGATTGTTATCATTCTCACTGCTACAAGTCTCAGAAGGGAACCCAGCCCTAAGGCTTTTCAAACATCTAAACTCCACTGTTTATTCCTGTTCCACAAACACATTATTCCATCTAATTAAATAACCTTGGGTGAATTTTTAAAAGCAAATAATTATTTAACACAGTAAGTAATTCTGCCTAATTTATGTATTAATGTATTGTGTATTGTTATAATAAAGATCATCTTATATCAGATTTGCTTAAAAATGATAGGAAAAAATGCTACTCCTACATGGTAGCATTGTTCAATCATACTCGATGTTACTTCACTATTCTTAAAGTTTCTTTTATTACACAAGAGTCTCTATTTCTCTATCTCTCTCCCCACCAAGAAAATTCTGGAAGAACAAACTGGGCGTGCTCAGTTCAGCTCCTTCCCCTTTAGGAGCTGGCAAAGCTTCAAAGAGCATGCTTTGTTTCTTTATGCCATAAGGTATACAAGGGCCTGCCTCAGCTTGGGAAGGCAAATCCAATTTTGGGGATTGATATGAGGAAAACTACCTGCCCACAGGTATTAGTTACATTTTCTAATATCTGCTTTCTTAGTAATGAGAATGACTCCATGGATCTCTACATACTACTCTATGCCATTTTTTCTCTGTTGGTTCAGAACTTGAGGAATTAAGAGGGAATGTGATATATTGGATCCTTTTATAACCAAATGAAAAGATTATTTGATTCTCCTTCTCTTCGCGCATTGAGTCTACCAATTCATTCATTTATTCATTCATTCAACATATATTTACTGAGGGCCCCTATGGTCCAGAAATATTGGTTAGCAGAGTACTCGGCACATCACTGGCACTCAGCAATCTCTCTTAAGTGCGCTTTTTCTCACCTGGTCTCCAGTGCTGAAGGCAAGAATGAAAAGCAAATCCTCATCACATGCACTCTTAATGTAATGCTGGGTTCCAATGGGAAAAAATATCACATCTCCAACATGAATGTCAAACTCTGTGGTTCCCTGAGTATTAATAATGCCCACCTAAAGAAGAAAAAAAATCTTGAAGTTAAGCAAATAAAATCAAATATTCATTAAGGACAAGTATTAATAGTGAAGAACAGATGAATAAAAGTACATGGTTATAAAGAGACTTCTTAGTGAGGGTAAATCAGCAGCAGAGAGAGGCCATCCTTCACATAAAAGCTCCTGTTTCTAAGACACACTCCCACAAAAATCAAAAGGTACTCTAAGTAAATGTTCCTTAAAATGCCATTCGCAAGTTCAATAATGCAGAACATGATACAAAAAGAACCTCAATCACTATGTTCTAATTAAGGGTTATAAATTACCCTTAGGTAAGTATCTAAGTAGGCAAAGGACTTAAAAGTCAATTTTTTTTACTACTTCCATGCCTTCCTTTCTATGTATCTGGGAAAATTCAGCCTTCTATGAGAGAAGCATCCTAACAGTCTTCCTTAAAAACGTTAGAGACTAAATGTTCACACAAATGCACACATGTGAACACACAAGCACACCAAAAATAAAATCTGATCCTTGAAATGCACTTTGTGAAAAATTACAATGTCCTTTTCCAATTTACTAAAGCTTTCACCTCAAAAAAAACATAAAACAAAACTTTTGCTATGGATGACGTAATAGGTGAGTTTCAGTCTGGTTTGGTTCTGTCAAGATTGAGACAGGTACAGGCTAGAGAAGCCCATTTTGCCTGTGTATACCATTATATATTTCCCCAAGGGGGCCCCATGAAAGTCTAGAACCAATGTCAAATCACTATAGCAACATGCTACTCAGTTTTGATTTTATTATGTTAACCTGGTTTGATCATTCAAATCAAGACTCTCTGAAGAGTCAAAGTGGGCACTGTTAATAGTCGGGAGGATCCAGGATAAACTGGGATATATGGCCAATCTACTGATGCTTCACACTTCTCCACCCACCCTGACTCACATTACACTGAATGGCAAACAGTCTCCATAGGGTAGCACCTTAAACTCTTGCATTACCTGAGGATGCAAAACTCTGAAAACGTAAGCAGGTGTACCAGACCTTTCACGATAAGTAATAACTCTTTATTACATCTGAAATGTTTTTAGCCTCTTTTCACACTAAGATCAAACTTGAAAGCTGCCTTGCAGGGTATCTTCTGGAAACTGCCCACAAAGCCATTAGCACCAAGTCCTCTTATGTTACCAAAAACTGAACCAAGATGAAGAAACACCTTCCCTTTGCTTCTTTCTGCATTAAAAAGGAAAGTTCAAAAAACTGTTCACAGAAAAATTACCTTCGCACATCCACTTATTACATAGCCCATTTCATTCGCATTAAAATGGAAATGTGGCTGTCGTAATCCATTGTTGTATATTCTGAGTGTACTCAAAGCGAGAGCATTTTGATGCTTTAAAAAGAAAAACAAATATGAAATACAGTTATTTGGCCAACATCCTATTCAGCAACAACTCATTTAATCATAACTAATATTTTTGCAGTCCTAAGACATGCAGTTTTTATGTACTTTATATTTATTTTGTCACTTGTTTCTTATAACTTGTTTCTTATAAGTTCAGTAGCATTATTCTCCCCACTTTACAGGTGCTGAAATTAAAATCTAGGTTGGTTGAGTAATGTACCTAGGATCACACAGTGGCAGAACTGGGATTCTGAATCAGGGAATTTGACACCACAGCTGTGCTTTTACTCATTATGCAATACAGCATTTAAAACAAATGAAAAGACTCACAAGCATCCAGTCTTTTCATTAATGTAGCCATCCATGCCAAAAAATTTAGTTCCCAAATCCACACTGAAGCCTCAATTAATAGTTTACATTAACCAAATCGACAAATGTTTGACTTGATGTTTTCTTTTTATCCAAAAGAAGGTTAAATCCTATCTAAATCTCATATTTCATCCACCTTAATAATCATCAAAACATTTTTTTCTCAATTACCTGATTTAAGAATGTACTAAAAATTTTTTCATTTTTGCTTAGTTCGCTTTCATTTTTCCAATATTGTGCCAGTTGTATTATTCCTCCTGGAAATCGATATTCTTTTGAACCTGAGTCAGATAAAGTTTGAAAAACAAAATAAGATAAAATACTTCAAAATGGTACTGCAAAAGGAAAGTCAAAGATAGTCCCAGTGAGGGACACAGCTCTTCTAGTCACAAAAACTTATGTGGTGGGAACAGCTAACACCAGATCCTGTGTGCCCCCAAGATACTGACCTGATGGTGGTCAGATATATCCGACCTTCCAAGCTCTCCTGAAATTTCCAACATAGGGTAGCCTCTTTAAAATAGAGTGTTCAATCAGGAGGCCTGGCTAGAAAACTTGAGTCATCCTAAATACCCATCTCTGCTCCACGCTTCAAGTCAGCCCGACCTCTTTAAATCCTCTTTGTTTCGCAACAGTTCTCTTTCTCTCACACTACTGTCATAGTGTAGGCCACCACCACCCCTATTTGAGGGACTCCAAGAGCCCCTGACTCAATCTTCCTTCTTCTTATCTGGCCCCTTCCAATCCATTCCACAGTTCAGCAGGATTGGTCACCACTTCAAAAAGCAAAACCAACACTAACTCAGAAAGATCTCTGCACCCCCATGTTCATTGCAGCATTATTTACAATAGCCAAGATATGGAAACAATCTAAGTGTCCATCAACAAATAAGTGGATAAAGAAAACGTGGGGTAATATATATACAATGGAACATTATTCAGCCATAAAAAAGAATGAACTCTTGCCAGTTGTGACAACAGGAATGAAACTTGAGAGCATTATGCTAAGTGAAATGAGTCAGACAGAGATAGACAAATACTGTATGATCTCATTTAAATGTGGAATCTAAAACAAAAAAGAAAAGGTCATAGATATAGAGAACAGATTGGTGGTTGCCAGAGGTTGGGTGTAGGGGTGGGCAAAATAGGTAAAAGGAGTCAAAACGTACAAATTTCCAGTTATAAGATAAACAAATGATGGGGATATAATGTACAGCATGGCAACTATATTTAATAATATTGTATTACATATTTGAAAGTTGCTGAGACAGTAGATTTTAAAAGTTCTCATTATAAGAAAAAAAGTTATGTTTACATGGTGATAATGTTAACTGACTTATTGTGATGATCATTTTCCAATATATATAAATATTGAATCATTATGTGTGCACCTAAAACTCATATAATGTATATCAATTATATCTCAAATAAATAAACTACCTAATTGTATCACTCTTTTGTTTAAAACCCCTTAATTGTTCCTCTTGTCCAAAAAGATAAACTCGTTTGCATAAAACCTGCATAATTGGACCCCTCTTCTCTCACCAGCCTCTTCTCCTACAATCCCCTCCTCCAGCTCCCACACATATCCTAACGCTTTGAAATCTTTTGCCACATTTTCTTTTGCCTCTAGGCCTTTTTTTTTTCACATTTCCTACCTACTCTGTTGAGAAACTCTGTTCAAAGTTCTCTTGACTGTAATCCATTGTCCAAAAAAAAAAAAACAAAACACACTTTACACCTCAATCCATTACACCTATATAATCACATATATAAATACATAACTAAAAAGGCTTCAAAGAATAACACACAATACCTTTAAGGTCATAAAAGTATCTCCACACGAGGTTGTCTGGAGACTGTGTATAACTAGCATTTGTAACCAGTTCCGCCAAGTTGTGAGGAAGGTTGACCCCCTGATCTTCTTTTTGCTTATGGAATGTTCTAATGAAATTAATTCCACCTTCTGGCTGAAATACATAAGAAACCACATATGATATTTGTGAAACATTCTACAAATTTTAGCAATAGAGTAGTCGGTGTCAAGGATAGGGTAGCATCAGCATCAGTGTGGTTTTCAGTGGCCCGATCAAAAGTGCTGAACTCGATTAGCCTAAGACTTGTGATATTTATGAAGATTCTCTAAGTTTTCAATGTATTTCGGTTCTAAATGTGTTGGTGTTCTATGGTCAATAAAAACTCCTACAAAAACATACATTGGTTTCCATGTTTATCTATACTCTCCCTAATGACCCATTTCTTCTACTTTTCTCTATAAAATTAGACCAGGATCTGCTGCAAAATAGATCATAAAACCTAACTAGATATATTTCTAAATTTACCATGGAACCACTTCCAATAGCCAATAATGGGCCATCACCAGTTCTTCTGATCACCTATTTACATTGTCACATCTACATCTGACCCCACTGCATCCAGCATTATCAGCAATATTTATATCATTCGAGGGCCAATGATATAAATATTTGAAGAGACCAAAAGTAGCTGTTGTTCAGAAAAAGTGTGGGATCCTCTGCATTAGATTAAGAAAACACAATTATATTATCTGTAGCAAACTTCTTCCTGTACTGGCTTATGGCTTTTCAGAAATAAAAATTATAGCAATTTACATTAGCTATATCATAACCTTTCTATCAAATTCATTATAGTTTCCTATAGAAGTCCTTCATAAAGGAAAAGATAGAACAAACAATCTCAACAAGTTTTATATCTTTAGTAAAAACACAAGGTTTGTTTCTCAGTCCATTATCCAACTGTTACCTTACTGACTGCTATCCCAGAAACATGAATTCTCATACTTTCTTTGTGCCTAAGCAGTGCATACCCTCATGGTGGGATTCAGCTTTCAGTACAGACCTTAAGTGACCTGGAAGCAATGTCCTCAGGTGTAGAAAAAAATACATCATCAACATCCAGGGTCTGAAGTTCATCATGTGTGGAAAAGAAGAGCAAGAAAAAGCAGTCTTCATTCCCCACGTTCTTTATCCAGTGTAGTGTATTTTTAGGAAAGAAGATCACTTGGCCAGCTGTAACATTGTATGTGGTAACTACGTGACCATCATCAACCACCCCAATCCATGCTGTCCCCTGAAACATAAACAGAAAAGCATATCCAATCACTTTAGAGCAATGTTTCTCAACCTTTTTTATTACCTCCCTTCCAAGGTACCATTTTAGACTTTTTTTTCCTAATCACTACCCTAAGAAATTTTAACAGTACAAAAGTACTGTTTATGTACTATATATATGTCTATGCTTTTCTCATAAAAAGAGAAAGTTTCTTTTTTTGCCTAAGAACCAGTTTTTGCCCCCTTGAACAGACTGCAAGCACCTGTGTGTGTTCATATGTGGTTGCACAGACCCATGTTTTTGTGTGTATGCATACAGATGTGCATGTATTCTCCATATAAGAAAATGTCTGCATACAATCTTAACAACAATAATAGCACTTAGTACTTTTACTGTGTGTCCAGGTATTCTTCTAAGTACTTTACCTAATTAACGCAATTATTCCCTACACCAATCCTATGAAGCAAGTATCATTATTGTCATTTTACAGATGAGAAAACTAAATTCAAAGAGAATATATAATTTTCCCAGGGTTACTAAGGTAGTCAATGGGGTTTGAACCTAAGTAGTGCAGCTCCAAAGTCTACACTTTTTAAAAAAAATTGTAGTTAAGAACACTTAAAAGGAGATCTACCTTCTTAAAAATTTGTCTAAGTATACAATCCACTATTATTAATCATAGATACAATGTTGTATAGCAGATCTCTAATCTTAAAATTGAATGAATTGTCAAGAATAAAAAAGGAGTTTAATTAACAAAAACAAATATGTCACATAAAATTGGCTGATGTATTAACAAAATCACCACAGTAAGACCAAACTCTGAAAGTTCTGTGAGGTTTAGTCACTGTTGCTTCCCTCAGTATCTGAAATACAGAGAGTAACCAATAAATACTTTGTAGAATTCATGAATTATTTGAAATTCAAGTAAGTATACTCATTTCACCTCCAGCTCTCTCTATTTCACTTAACTTCCAGAAAATTCTGAAAGGTCCGAACTACAAAAGGGCATCCAATTGTACTAATCTTAGGGACTTCCAGCTGAACATCTGCAAACTAGTTTGTTATTCCGGTCTCTGCTTGTTCCCTTAGAGGAAAGCTTTCATCTCTTTGATCATTAGATCAGAGCCACCAGTTTCAGCTTTGGCTCAAAGGATAGAAGAGTGATCTTATTTAACAAGAGTATGAAAAATAATTTCATACTGAAGAAAGAAGTTCAAAGTGATGCCAAGAACAATTAAAACAAACAGGTTAGTGCTTCAAGGTACAGCTAACTAATCTAACTACAGAGCCAAAGACTAGATGTTGTCTATCACTTAAGTAGGTTTTGCAACAACTAACATAATAGCCGGAGGACACACTGGCATAAATGCTTAAGTGCAGAATGGGGCAAACTGGTTGTACCTGTACCAGATAGCCGTGTTCATTAGCATTGAAGTGCCAGTGAGGGGCCCGGAGGCCATTGCTTTTTATTCTCAGGGTCCCCAGAGTCATCTGCGATCTCTGACTGTTCAGGCTCCTGCCAAAGGCCTCTTCTTCAACGCTGAGATAGTCTTTGATATTGTTCCTGTACCGGGCCCACTGGATCGCACCACCAGGAAACTCAAACACCTGAAAAGTCATAAGCAAGCAGCCATCAGCATGGAGGCCACCACAGCCTACAGAGCCAGAGGAAGCCAAAATAGAAAAGGCAGTGGTGGCGAGATGACTAATAGAGTTCCAAAAAAGAAAAGGAAAAATAGGTCTGCAAGACTTGAAGAATGACAACAGTGGTACACGCAGTGAGCGCTACCAGTCTAGTCCTTGTCTGACCTAAAAATGAACACCTGTCCTGACAAGAGATGAGAGGGCTTTCCCTTTATCCACCTGCAATTCTCCCCTCCAGCCACACACAGAACTATCTGCTACAGAAAATTTCTGCCTCAGGCCAATATCGATCCAACTTTCCCTCTTTGTCCCTCACCTCCCTTCATCCAGGTAGCCCACAGCTGGTTCCTTCCGATGAAGAGCGAGCAAAGCTTAGTGAAAACAGAATGGAAATTGATGTTTTAGAATAGATGATGCTTGTCTTAATCTATTTGATTCATACCTTAGATTTAGGTAAATGATTAAGAAACTGGAATTTTGGATCAACAGCTTTTTGCAGTATCGGAATTGTAGTTGCTCGCAGCTCAGGCTCTGAATGAGGCTGAGTGTTGTTGATATAAACCAAGGAGAGAATCAGTACTCCTACTGCTGTGGTAACTGTGCAGGCCAAGAGACACACCAGGAAAACACTCATCAATGACCACTGCCTCTTCTCTTCCTGGGAGAAATTATGAAGCCGTTATTCTCTATTCCTGATGCATTAATAATACTGCCTCCTTTCTCAATTTGGTTTATTTTCTCCTTTATTTAAAAAAAATACATTTGTAGGATAAATATATTCAGTAAAATAATACACGTGTAAATATGAGTGTAAATAAATACATACACCACACTCCCTCCCATATCCCTTGCTGACATCCAAATAAACAAGGATAAAAATGAACAGATGAGGAGCTGGGGCACATAATATGTTGCTAGAAAATTAAGTAGTCAGTTAAGTTTGTATATAAAATGTATTCCAATTTGGTCAAGTAGCCCCATTTAGCAGTTTCTTCATCTGAAAATTAAAGAGGTTATAAAGAGTATTTTCCGAGAATTTTTTTCATTCCACAGTATACATATACACATATAGGTACATGCATGGGAATAAGCAGCACACCTATAAACAACTAGCCTGACAGATCTAGTCTCTCTCCCTCCTTCCTTCATTTCAAAGCTTCATTAAACGACCCTCTGCTCCATGTATTTATTACCTATATGAACTACTAACCATCTACCAAGTCTGACTACAATATTTCCATGCATTTCTGTGTATTTCCTAGTTTCACATTACAAACATTTGCCAACAACAACATTATTTCTTCTGTGAGTTACCATCTACATTACTGAATGTTGCAAAGAGAATACGCACACTAATCTTTGGACCAATTTGCCCTTGTTCCTCCGACCATTAAAATGACATAAGCACTGATGTCAAGGTCTCCTCTTCCACTCCGCTCTGAGTTCCTGGCTTCTCAGAGCAGGCATATTTTTGATCACTAATAAAATAGATATTCTTAGTACTTTAACATTGTTAAATGGCATATGTTGCATAACATAATCATTTATCAACATATTCAGTTTAACATTGTATAAAGACATTATATTGAACAATAAATAACTCATTAAGACTATGAACAACAATTCATAGAGAACGGGGCCATTAAAGGGCTAAAGAAGATATGAGTTAAGAGTTTATGAGCAAGAAGGCAAATCAAAAAATATTTAAAGCAAGGGATGCTACTTGGCAGGACAGGGTCACTTGAAGAAAGCTGGTCTCAGAGGGATTCTTTCCTGAACTCTGCATAAAGCTTTTGGGGGAAAATTAATCTCAAGATGTAAAAGTCCAACTTACCATTCTGGAGATGGTGTTCGTCTTCCCCACAAATGAAACGTGCTGTGTTGCACCTTTGTGCATTTCAAATGCTGGGTTGTCCATTGGCAAAAAGGGGCAAGAAATTCACTGAAAAAGAAAAATGGAGAATTGTAGCTCTAGCCAATGGGGAGATCCCAGAGATCCCAGACAGGAGAAGAATGATAACTCTTAAGTAAGGGAGCACTTTTATAGAGCTGAAAGTTAAGGAAATGAAACAAGGAAGTGATCTCTTCCACTATAATCTTGGTTAAAAAAAAAAAAAAAAAACAGAATCCTAGAAATAATTGCCAAATTAGAGGTCAATAAAACACTTCCTATGGTCCCTAACTCTGTTCATTGATGACGCATCCACAGATAATAGTAACAGCTAACATTTATTTCCTTCTCTCACTGTGTGCCACGTACTATGCTAAGTGCTTTATATACTTTATGGGATTTAATTCTTACAGTGATCCTAGTAGGTACTACGATTATTTGCATTTTGTAGATTAGGAGACTGAGGTGTGGAGAGGTACAGTAACTGCCCAAAATCACATGTCTAGTTTTAGTATCTAAAGATTCTTCCATGACACTAGTTCTCCGCAGAGTTTCATGGTGGGTGCTTAGTCTAGTACAATCACTTTTTACCCAAATCGGTTCTGCATCTACATAATGTGACTGATTTTCCTATGTGGTTTTATTAAATAATTTTGTTACCTGAAAGTTAAATATTTATTTAAAATTCACTTGCATCATATTTCCTGGTGATGAGTAGTGGCCTAAGAAATCTAAAAACTACTACTATAAATCCATAAAGCCGTCATCCATCCTGCTTTCCTTTCTACCTTCCTCCTTTTGTCCCTTCCATAAACGTGGTTGAATGCCTGCTCTATTCCAGGCTGTGTTGACACTCATGTACAGCATTAAGAGGACTTTAAGTAGCTTATAATCTAGTAGAAGAAACAGAAAGCAAATTATTACCCCCCAAACATGCTGTGTTATGATAGATGTACAAGGTCCTGGGAGGACAGAGAAGGGAGGGAGTGATTGTACCTGAGCTGGGAAGAAAAGGCAAGTCATAATTTTGAGCGGAGCCTTCGATTTTTAACACGGCTTTACTAGGCAGGCACTTAGTCAATTACAGTTTATTCCAGATATCTGGCCTGTCTATAAGCAGCTCTGGAACAGACCGTGTGCTATCGATGTAGGCCCTATCTGCGTCAGGTAGCTCAGGTGCCAACAAAGCTGCAGGTCAATCTATGCTCCGGTGATAGGGAGTTACACTTTGTGGCTTCCTGTCATATCTCATCAAGTCTAAGACACATCAGTGCATCATATCAATTTAATCTTTTCCCACAAAGATCTTAAATGTATGGCATTGTTTTTGAGGTAATAAAATACTTTAACTGTTTATCTATGAAGCCAGGAAGGTGATTTCCTCACCTTGTTATCAGGGCACCATAAAACATAATTTTCCCGTTTAATTTTCCTTGTGCGTTTGTTAACTGGAATGTGTTTCACAATGAATGATCTCTAAGACTCAAGGAAATACAGTATACCACTTTGCTTTGGTCTTAACAGCAAATGGTACTATATGAATTCTCAAAGCAAGTTTTACACAATTTCTTTTTTTGCTATTTTTCTTAGAAGTATAAAAACACAGCCTTCTGTCAACAGCATTACCTGGGAGCTAGGTTTAGCATTTATCTAAATGACAAAACAAATAAAGCATCAACCAAACATACTAAAATTTGCTTTAACAGTGAATCAAAGAAGGCTGCAGCTGGATGAGGTCCTTTTGATCTTTGCAGATAAAAAAAAATGGAGGGCCACAGAGGCTATTTTCCTCAAAGTAACACAGTAAGTCACTGGTAGAGATTAAAAAAAAAAAAAAAACATCTAGCTTTTCACTTTCAGCCAGAGCTTTTCCTACAACTCTTTGCTGCAGGAGAACCTCAGACCTTTGATATACTACATGTAAATAGTACAAGGTAAATTGAAACAGGGATATTATCAAAATCATTTTAGGGCATATGAATATAACTATGTGGTGTAGCCCAGAGTAGTGGGTATGCCAGCCATTCACAAAGTGCTCAGATATGCAGTAGTTTCTATTAAACCAGAAATGCTTGGCAGACTGGGAAGAAAATAGGCAGAATCATAAACTGAACCAGATTCTACAAATAGCAGCCAAATCACCCAGCAGATGCCAGACTTACAGAAAGAGTATAACATTAGTGACCCATTTAGATTTCTTGTAACACACCTAATCACACATCTAATCACTTCTAAAAAAGAACCATCTTACTTACATCTAACTTACGAACATGGGTTAATGCCTCAAAATTGGTAAGAACGATTAATAAATACATACCCGATACTTTTCACTTAAAAATGTTTAAGCTATTGTGCTTCCAATCTTAAATACAAATACCTGAAAATATTTTCTGAGTTTTACTTAGTCAAATATAATACTTGCTCAATTCAAACATAATGAGAAAGTACGAGCAATATTTAACCACTCATAAAGCATCAGCACTGAACAGTCAGAACAGGAGTAGTTGGTGTGGCCACACCAGAGTGAACTAGATAAATGTCAATACTGCCGGTCGCTGTGACCAGGGCATAGGTTTAAAGTGGAATGGTTAAGAATGCAGACTCAAGCCAGACCACCATGGTTTGAATCCCAACTCTGCCACTTATTAGCAAGTTATTTAACCCTCCTGTACCTCAAGTTTTTCATCTACATAATGGGGCTAATACTATCACCCTCATAAAGGTGTGAATTAGTTAATATATGTAAGGTACTTAGCACCTGCCTACACATAGTAGATGCCCAACAAATGTTAGCTTTGTTCCTTTTTAATAAGCGTGAGCAGACTTGTTGCCTTAATAATACCTAGATTTTAATATGGTGTAAGGACACCCTGAATACTTAAACCACCTATGAACCCTCCTAGTAATTCAAAGGACTATATCCTCACTTACGACCTTGAACGATTTATACAATTGCCCTTATTTTACAGATTAGAATATTAGAATAAAAAGACCTAGGTTTTCTTACTACTATTTCAAGGAACTTCCTACCTGGATTGTACCCAGGCACTACAAAGCTGAGACAGTATATCCCTCACCTTTTCTCCCCTTTATCATCTTCTAATTTACCCTCTCACCACTTAGCATCATTCAAACTATGGTCATTTTAATCTCTAATACAGGTGGCAGTGGGAGGAGGGCAGGAATCCTTAATATCTATGTAACCATAAGATATTCAACAAAAACCTATTTTTTAACCCATTTCCCTTTTAGAAAAAAAAAAGTGCAGCCCGCTGCCAACATTAATTAATTAATTAATTTATTTTATTGATTTAATTTTTAATTTAATTCTTCGAGGCTGAAGCAAATTTGATTGGTTTTCAATGTGAAAATAAAATGTAAAAACTGTTCTTGGAGTTATTTCTAAACAGAAATTGTCTCTACTCCAAATGTAACAGAAATGTATATGATGATCAGTATCTGATCATTTTTGTGTGTGTGTGTGGTAAATTTCCAAGCACAGAACAATACAAAGTTGAACACCACATTCTGCACAAAAATACCGTGTTTCTTTCCAGATCTTCTTGCTGCCCCTATCCTGCAAGCAGTAAACTTTGCAGCGACCAGCTGGATGCTCTTTCCCTGATGTCAGTGGCGTGCTGGTAGGGAAATGTCTTCCAGACAAAGAGGTGTGACATCATCAGAGCACAGACGACCTCGAAGACATTGCTGCCCTAGCCTGTGATGCTTTTCCAGCATGCTTTCGGTCAACACCAGTCTGAAGTTTAGATGGCTGATCGTGTGCTCAGGGTTGTCCTTTTTGAACAGGATGTAGGAGTTCAGCACTGTAATGTCCAGAGAGAGAGAGAGGGAGGAAGGGAGGGAGGGAGGGAGGGAGGGAGAGAGAGAGAGAGAGAGAGAGAGGTGGGGGGGAGGGAGAGAGAAAGGACAGATGGACGGACGGACGGACGGACGGATGGAAGGACAAGAAAGAGAGGGAAGGAGGGAGGGAGGGAGGGAGGCAGGCAGACAAAGCAAGGCAAGGCAAGAGGGAAGGAGGGAGGGAGGGGAAAAGGAGAGAGGGAAGAGAGAAGGCAAGAAGGAAAATAGTCCTTACCTGTTTTTCCTGTGCACGTGACTAGTTTATATTTCCCCACATCCCTAGCAGTTAGATGTGGCCATGTGGCTGAGTCAATGAAATATGAGCAGAAATGCTGTGTGCCATTTCCAAGCTCAGATTTTTTTAAAAGAGGGTAAGCCCCTACCGTGCCCCTCCCCCACTCACCAGCTGGATGCAGTGATGCCCTGGGGGCGGGGGGTGGGGCGCTACCAGAGAGAAGGAGCCTAGGTTCCTAATTCAAGGTGTAGAGGAAACCCAACTGCCAAACAAGAACACCCACCTCAAACTCTTGCATAAACAAGTAGTAAAGTTCTGTTGTATTGCACCATTTTACATTAAAGCTATTTTTTTAAAAAAAACCACAAACTAAAATAAACATATCTATACCCTCTCTAGCTCTTATTTCCACTAAGGTATGCTGCCAGGTTTATTCTTTGAAATGTGTCTCTCATCACAAGGGCTAGGAATATACTAATAGTAAACTTGGCAAGTGCTAAGAGCTGCTGATTTTAATCTCTCTCGAAGGGATAAAATAGAGTTTGTTTTACTGGAACACATCCAATCAAAAGATAATATTGTTTTCCTTAGAATGACTGAGCCAAGCAGGTCTTCCCTTTATGCTATTCTGGTAGGGGAGAAAAGGCAGTGCTTCTACATTCCAGTAAGCCTAGGTCCCCAATTCACGGTGTAGAGGAAACCCAACTGCCTCTCCAATCTCTAAGTTATCTGCCTCCCGTGATTATTTAGGTGGATAAGGTTGATGAGACAATGTTTAGCAATTCTTCCTGATTACTTCCTTTAGCATGTCTACCAGTAACAAGACTGAATAACGCTCTCATTATGTAAATATTTCTTATCTATTGCTCAACTTACAGATGACCACTGGATGACAGAGATATATGAGAATGTATCTGGGAAGAGTTACCAAAATTGTAGAAGACATAAACCCTTGCCTCAAAGACTTTGAGGCAATGTAATGATGTAATGATGCATGCCAGTTAACAAATGCACAGGGAAAATTAAACAGGAAAAACATTATGTTTTATGGTACCCAGATAACAAGATGAGGAAACTACCTTATTGGCCTCACAGATAAAACACTTATTTAAAATATTTTTTACCTCAAAATCAATGCCATACTTTTAAATTCCAGATCTTTGTGGGAAAAGTCTCAATAAACATTCCCACCACTCTCATACCCAATCATTACCCATTCTAGAATGTTCTCAGGAAGAATTCTAACACTACAGGTATTATGTGGGTATGGGCTCCTAAGATGAGAAAACACTGGGAAGGAGCTCTCAACTTGCGAAGCTAAGAAAATGAAAATATTCTATTCATTCAGCTCTGCCTAGCAATCTGATCTTGGACTAGTTCCTTAACCTTGCTAAGTCAGTTTCCTCCTATGTATAAAATCAAACTTAAATTAAATGAGCTTTAAGACTGTCTAGCTCTACTCACTTGATTTGGGAATATAAATATGTTGAGAAATAACATTCAACTGCTAGTTTCCCAACATATCCATTTTTTCAATAGTCCATTGACATAATTGAAATTAGCTAACATGCCAGCTATTTATTCCCCAAAATAAGTGCTTTGTGTGTAATTTACAGTGCCAATCTTACAGCATGTTAGATGAGAATAATTCCAGAAAGCCTGCTGAGTGATATAAACAATTACCTTGATCACTTGCTGATTTTGCTACTGCTCACATGCATTCATTCAACAAACATTGATTGAATGTCCACTATGTACCAAGCATTATTCTAAGTGCTTGGGATATATCAGTGATCGCAATAGACAAAAATTGTCAGCCCAAGTGCAGCTTACATTCTAATAGGAGAGTCATAACAAACAAATTAATTAAAAGTGGTAACTTGCATATTAAATTACACAGTGATAAGTGCTATAGGGAAAATAAAGCAGGAGGAGGAAGCAATTTTAATAAGGTAATCAGGAAAGGAATTGGGTAAATATTCCTAGAAAATGGAGTTTTATGCTAGCTTCAGTTTTATTGGTGATGAGCTATGCACTTGTAGGCAAGGAATATAAATTATTTGTCTTACTTATTCTTCAAGTAAACGGGTAAATTCTTAAGCCCTTTCCAACAATCCATCGCAGAAGGTTCAGATGTGCCATACTTTATGCTTCATGCGGCTCCACACAACTGAAATGGTCTCTTCCTTTGACACCATCTCCTAAACTTACCACAGACTAAGATTTTTAACAGACAAAAGCAAAAACCACAGTGTTAAGAATGAAGCAACCAAGTAAATCACCACGTACAAGGATTAGTCCATGGACACCCTTAGCCTAAAACCGTATAGCAAACCAACCAACCAACTTATATGCATCAAGTGTTTGTTCTATTATAAGCAGTGTGCTGATGGGCTAAGAAAAATACCAGAAAACATACACCATGATTCCTACCCTCAAGAGATAAACTGATGAAACTAATATAATATTGAATGTCAAATATAATTGAAAGAAATTAAAATTGAAAAAAAATAAACTAAAATTTTCCATTGTCACAGCAACTGGCCTGAGGAAAAACATAACATACCCTAAAAAACTCCTGTACCATCCCAATGCCTTGTGGACTAATGACCCAAGAATGTAATGTGAGACCATGGGTAATGGATGCTGCATCTCTGAGGCAATCATACATATTTAGGGGGACTTATTTTAAGCATTGTCAGTGCATATTTGCTGATAAACAAGACATTATGACAGCTGGTCACTATGGTGGCATGCATATTCTCATCTCTTTTGCATTTACAAAGCTTCAGAAGAAAAGTAATAAATTATTTCTTTTAAAATAACAAACCATCAATAACTACATTTTCATCTCCTATCTGTGTGGAACCTTAAATGTCTCCAAGTACAGCAACTTCCTTCTCAACATGATTCACTGTTCTTTACTAACCACCTGCCAAGTGCCATCTCCTTGCTCCCATGTATCTAAATGTTCTAGTACCCCAAGACAAGGTCAAGTGCTCCTAAAATGCATTCTCAGGACACCCTGCATGTTTCAGTTGAAGTCCTCATTTCAGTTAATTGTAAAATTATTTGTTACATGAATGCCTTCACTGCCAGATTATGGACTACATAGGACAGAAACATCACCATTAAAGCTTAGCAGAAGGCCTGGCAAATAAATGATTGACTTTTACATAATTTTTACATTCAGTACAATCACATCTCTTCCATCAAACCATTACCAATTAGTGATCAATGCATCCAGCCTTCATCACTCTCCCTTTATCTTACCCTTTCTAGGATACTGTTAAATAGGAGAAAATCTAAGTGATCAATAAAATCATGTACAGAAACTGTTTTTTAAATAAACAAGTATGATATAACAATATGACGAGTTAACTAAGGAATCAAGTGAATTTATGCAGACATTTCCAGCTCTGTCACTGCTAAAAATAACACCTGCAGCAGCTGTATGTTTGCCCTCCAGGTGTGCTTCTCTAATGTCCAGACTTTGGTCTCTCACGTAGTCCTCTGCTATGAGGAACAAGAACTCCTGGTTCCTTGGAAGGAGATTATGACAGGAAACAATCAGGAGTGTTTGGAACATCCTGTTGTTTCCAGATGCTTTTGAGCATGTCAGCACCAAGGAGGCTTTCAAAGGCCCCACAGCCCAACTGCTACAATTTGGGCTTCAAGTAATAGTTTTATCGTGGTTAATTGGAATATATTAAACCTGTAAAAGGCTCTAAGTTGAAAACGGTAAAGGATAAAAAATAATATAAAGTATTGATAAAAGTAGTTGTAATATAAAAAGATAAATACAACAGAACATATTCTATATTTTAATAATAGAAGAGTAATAATGTATAGGGACCTTATTTCTTCTATTAAAGATATATATGTTTAAATTATATATATTCTATTGTACTTATCTCTTTATATTACAACTACTCTTATCAATACTTTATCTTTCCATTTATCCTTTAAGTACCATTATATATATATATTACTATGTGGATACCACCACAGTAAACGTAGGGAAGGGAGCAGTGAGTGAGCTGAGTAATCCAGGGAAAACAGTTACTGGAAACACACCAGGAAGGGCTGAGGAGCACAAAAGTTCATATCTAATAACTGGAAGAAAGAGGAACTCAACAATTAGTGCCTGTGATTGCACACACAATTACCAACTAAGAGAAGCATTCAAATGTGTTTTCAAAAAGGATGGATCAGCTAAGTTTCTAAAGAGAAAGGATAATTATAGAGCCAGTCCTCATCTCTTAGAAGAAAAAACTTCTAGATGATCCCACCAATTATAATACAATTCTTTAAGGAATACATACATTTTAAAAATGCCAACATGCCAGGTGAACAAAATCTAATAACAGGACAGTGACTCAGGCACTGCTGGCCATGGAAAATTTAAAGATTAAATTATTTCTGGGATAAATGTCAAGTTTCAAAAGCTAAAATCTGTATGAAAGTTATGTACTTAAAGTCTCATGATATAAAAGGTAAAATTCATGATTTAATTGCAAAAAAAAAAAAAAAAACCTATTGTATCTAATGCTCCTATAAGCAGGTTCAATATTTCAGCCAATAACTGTTGATACTCAATTCTTGCAACATCACACAAAATTGATAAAACCCTGGGTAATAATCAAAATATTAAAGCCCTAGAAAGCTATCAAAAGAAGTATAACAATAACCCTTGAAAAATATAGGATCTAATACAGAAATAATGAATTAAAGTTATGGTGTTGATGCTTTAGGTTTATCCTTAACTCTCAAAATATTTTTAAATCATTGTATTTATGTATACTTTATCTGCTATTTTAAATAGCCAAAAGAATCAGATATACTACTGTGAAATTACAGTTTAAATTACTTCAAGGAAATTAGCCAGTTTGCAATCAGTTAAGTACTTGGGAAAATTAGGTTTTAAAATTTTACAAGTTTACAGATTATTTGTTATTGTTGTTGTTCCTCTACATGTTCAGAAGTCTCTGGAACAAAGGATCTATCAATAAGAATTTTAAATATGTAGAATACTTCAAGTCTTTGGCTGCAATTGAGTTCCTACAGGGCTACAGGTATTCAGTATATATTCCTGCCTATATTTAGAGGATTAGTCCTCAATCACATATTCTAAGAATATTCCTCTTGAGCAGGAGTCAACCAAATCTTCTTGTAAAGGACCAAATAGTAAATGTTTTAGTTTTTGTTGTCAAAGAAGCAGAATCAAAGTTATTACATAGGTATTCATATACTGAGAGAAAATAAATTTCCACAAATGTTTTGGTAAAAATTCAAAACATCATAATGAGCACATTTTTTTTTTGTAATACAAGTCTAATGAGAAAAACTAAATTTGGGGGAAGATAATATTTCACTTAATTGGGATTCCAAGTTAGTGCTCTTTGTTGAAACCAATGACAAATGTTCAAATGTTAATGCTCACCCATATGGGATCTTAACATAATTCATCTTTCAAAAAGTCTTTTCACGCAGATAGCTACTGACAAATTCTGATACCAGTCCACAAGCGTATTATTTTAGTTGAGCATATTCATCATTTGAAAAGCATTTATAGAATCCTATTAGATTCTTTTCTTGATTATCTGCCTTTTAAAAGATGTCATTACATTAATCACCTCCAATTGAAGGTAAGGGGAAAGCTCTTCAATTGCACAATCAAGTGGATTTTAAAATTCGGAAATCTCCTGTATACTTGCATGGAGGTCCAAAAAATGTGCTGAAACTAGTTTGTGCTTAGAAAATATATCCACTGCAAATTTGTGTGGGAGTGGACATCTGGATTCTTGCTTTAACATTTGAAAGCATGGCAAGTGTTTGACATTACTTAAGATTCAAGCAACATTAGTTGTCATCAAAATGACTTTACTACAGTTTAAAATTTACATAAAATTGATGTTTTGCCTTGCAATTTTAGGTTGAATTCATTAAGAAACATGATGAAGACTGCCTCAAAGGCTAATTTTCAAAGCCATTCAGAGTTCCATTACAGTTGAGGCTGGTTCTTCCCATTAAGAAAAAATTCAATTTTGGCTCTCAGATTTTAAAAAATCACAATAAAACTTTGCCACTGCTGAGCCATCAAACTGATGTGTGACAGGGCAAAAGAGAAGATTCAGCTTGTTTCTGACAAAAATTCAGAGAATTGATGAAGGTTGTTCACAAGAGCAAACAAAGTTCACCATTGAGACTACTGTTTCAGCAATACACGGTAGACTCAAATATTTTCTGCAAAGCACCTGCTAATTCATATCATGAATAAACTTTAAACATCTTACATTTTCATAAGACTTGTAAACTTGTGTACTAAGCTTTTTTTTATATTTATCACTGTAAGTTGTAATACATCTAAGCAGATTCTTCATGTTTGATTAATTTTTCTCAACTTCTTTGAAATATTTCCCCTTTAGTTATAACATGAAGAGTATTCATAGAAGCTAATTCCTTTTTCACTTCAAAGTCAGCACTGACTTTAGGAACAAAAAACAACTTGGGGCCAATAACTATCTTTTGGATTAATCGAGAGCCAAGAAAAACCACTAAAATCATTTGCCCTGATTTTTGATTGTTGTTGTTCCAACATCAACTATTTGGTCAACTATTTTCCCCAAAAAGCTAATAATCCTAAACAAGTTTATTTTCTCTGGAAATATTCTTTCTGTTGGTGTAATCAATCATAATGGAATTAACCCACTCTTGGTAGTTTTCCTTATTTAGCTAACAAATAAACCACCCAAAACTCCCTGTGCCTTTAGCCTCATTTTTGTTCTTCATTTTTGTCAAGAAATTCTGCTTTGATGATTAGAAAATTTTTTTTTCTAATCAACTGTCACTTTGCCATGAATTGGAAATACTGTGATGAGTGCTTAGTAATGTTGATGTAGATCCTATTTTTGTGTCATAAAATATTTTTCATCTTTTAAATTTTATTCATTTAAAAATGTAAAGTACTCTTAGCTCATGGATTATATGAAAACCAGCAGCAGGCTAGATTCAACCTGCAGGTCACAGTTTGCCCACCTCTGTTCTAGAATACAATATTTCTCTCCACTCCCAGATTCAGGACCTAGGATCTAGAAAGGTGTGTGATAAGAATCAGTTAATCACCACTTATTGGCTTCTCTTCCAGGTAAGCTGGATCTTACTTTGTTAAAAGTATGATTATTTCTACTAGCTTGTTTATAATCTAGTTCCCATAGAACTAGTGACTGCTCACTTTCAATTGTCGATAGCCTTTGGAAAACCCTTTAGTTATCTCTAATGTCACCCCTCAACTCTGCCAACATTAAAAGCATCCTACCCTTTGCCTTTTGTATTGGAAGTCAAGATATATGGTCATTGGACAAGATACTGTTCAAATTTTGAACCAAACCCCTGGTTTGGGTCATTCTTGAGAAAGTAAGGCCTTCTAACAGCCAGAGAGGCCCCTGTCACACAGCTAATGCTAAGAGTTTGACCTTCATTTGAATGTGAGATTATGGGTCATAGAGAAGGCTATGAAAAATCTATGCCATAAAATCTAGACATTTCTAGAACTGAGAACTGGGCTACTGGGACTCTAGCTCCTAGTTTTACAATTCAGGGTTCTACAAAGATGACTCAAAGGAGAGCCCCCCATCCTAGCCCCACTGGGCATTAGAGAATCCCTAGCATTCCAACAATTGTGGCAGATCCTCCACTCTACTCCTCACCCCTTATCTCTACATCCTATCCATCTTTCCATGTTTGGAGGCTCCCCTTAGCGGCCATGGCTAAGTGGAGGTCTGACCTAGTAACCAGGCCCCTCACATTGATATTCAACTGTATACAGACTGAAACAAGGGAGAAAACAGTAAGTCACATGCGGACTAGACTGTGGATGTTACAATACCTCCTGCAAAGTTATTTGGCAGGCATAGTCAGCAGGGGGAATCTGAAGCTTCTACTAAACCATGACAAGATTAACCTAAGCAAGATCTGTTAGTTCAAACCAGTGATGTCATCAGTTTCTATTTCATCTTTTGTAGCCCCTTGCTAACTTTTTCTTTCCCCACTTCATACCTTTTGTTGCTGACTTAAAATGAGATGTTGAGGAGGCTACGACCACTGGTTAGTCTAAATTTGCTTTCATCATATGGAAAAGAGGCCTTCAAGGATGAGAAGTAACAAGGGTACTTCTCTTGAACCTACACTCCCAGTCCACAATATCTTGCTGAAGACCCAAAGCTAACTATTCTTTCAAAGGCCACCCTTTTACAATGGCAAAAGTGTGTGCCAAGGGTCACTCTTCCATTATGTGAGTGTGGAGAGGGTAACAAGGCAGAGACCTGGCACAATGCAAGCCCAGTGGAGGTGTGAAGCATGATGAAGAAAAGGAATTGGGATTCGAGTCACAATGTCTTAAGTCAAAAAAATATATCTTGTTTACCGAATGGAGAGATGCTTCTCCCTCCTCAAAACAAAATGCAGTTATACCTTGGTGTGGGAAATCAGGGGGAAATAAGAAATAGCATTTCTTAACTTATTCCAGCACAGTGTTCAAGAGTTGTAACTGGAGAACGAATACCAGGGACTAAGCTCAAAACTAAATTAAGGGGTAGTGAGTCAACCAGGCAGTTTCTTATTGCTGCCAAAGTGGACAGCGCCCTCTGGTGGGAAAATATTTTAAACAGCCCTTAAAACACTAACCTGTACCTATTTCTACAAAAAATCCATATGCAGGTAGCTCAATGGCAATTATAATTAGCTAAAATTCTAAAAACAAGTACTGACACAATTGTACTTACTAATTATAGCTAACAGTGGGCACTTATGTGTGAAGCACTGAGCTAAGCAAGCATTTTGCAGGCATTACCTCATATAATACTCAAAACTGTGTGAGCCAGATATCATTCTCTCTGCTTTAAAATTGAAACTTAAAGCTGCAACTTGTCCAAGGCACCCCAGTTAATAAGGGGGGAAAGTATTACGCCTAAATCTTAAAGCCTAAAAAAATCTGACTCAGAAAACCACACGCAGAGAGCAAGAACTACAGCAGAAATTTGGAAAGCGTTTGCTACACTTTGCTCATTTTTTAGAATAGCGATTCTGCTTTAACTTGCAATAGTGAAATAAGTAAATCAGTTTCCGAATAAATTTTTTCGTATTTCCCCTCGGTCTCTCTAAAAGAAAATGAAGACTTAAATGATTTAGGGGGTGCTGAATTAGTTTGTCAGGGGCATAATCATGTCCCTTCCAGCCCTGGCTGAGCCAAGTTATGCACTACATTCCGCTCTCATCAGTTTCAGAATCTTCTTCCAAAAAACGTTTTTGCTCATTTGTTGTTTTATACTCTTGTCCAAAACCCCAAATTAATCACTCAGTAAATCCAGTACTGCAACTCAAGGCAAATCAATAGCCCTCTAATCATTATAAAAAATAAAGCCTACATTCTGGGAACTTAGTTTACACTAAAACATAATAGGAAGCTCAGTAAAAGTAGCTCTATACCTCTGAACTAAAACTAAGACCTGCATTCTAGCTTTCTTTACTACCTAAAGAAATTACTAACAATGCATTTATACCATGAAATCAGTTTTTAAGAACTACTGAAAGGGAAATGATTGGCTTTAGCATTTGGAAAAAAGTTTAACTTGACTGCAAACACAAATCAACACGGTGACTAACAAAAGTTAATATTCGTTTAGGCTGTATCAAAACCTTTGGGCCCCCTTTGCCCACAGAACACAATACAAAATTCTTAGTTGCACATACTCAAGCAGCTGAATAGGCTCCCAAGCCACTTTCTCAGCCTCATTCAGAGAACAAATATTTATGTAGTGATTTAAATCACTGCTAGGCACTCTCCTAGTTCTGGAGGATGAAAACAGTACCTTCAACATTAAGTGAAGAAAAATAAAGTAGGAGTGAAGGGCAAAGGATAATGATATGGGGAGTGGTGAGGGTCAGGGTAGGCCTCTCAGATAGTGAGTGAATCATGAGGTATTTGAGGAAAGACTGTCCAGATGGAGGAAAGTGCAAAGGTTTGGAGGCAGAAGCATGTTTGTAGAGAACAGCAAGACCAATGTGGCTGACTCAGAGAGCAAATGGATTGGGAGGAAATCTTCTGGTTTGGGAATTGACAGTGAGGAGAGGTGTTGGCATGCCACACAAGTATTTTTAGGTTATAGTAGATTCACATTTACTCTGAGGTGGGGAAGCCACTGGAAATTTTGAAAAGAGATGTAACATTATGGGAATGTTTTAAAGGATAATTCTTGGTATAGTGGGGAGATCTGAATGAGGAGGCGTGAGTAGCAGCAGCCTTATGTCTTAGTCCTAGTGCTTCCCCAAACTAGATGTATTACCATATTAGCAGGTCTTATTTACTGAGGTCTTATGTGCGAGGCATAACATCTTTTAACCTTTGAAACAAAAATGCAAAGCACCTATTAAAAATGGGAAGGAAAACAAAAGACTCAGGCAAGGTCAAGTATCTTGTTCACAATAAAGAGCTAATAAATGGTGGAATCATAAAATCTGCCAGATACTAAAGAGTGGGTTTCTTCCACTACAACACACAACATACTCATCCCAAGTCAATAAATTCTGTATCGGACCTTTTCATCACTCAAGTCTCTGGACGTATTACCGTCTGCTTAGAATAGATATCCTTCCAATTACTTTGATGGCAAACTTGTTCATTTTTCCAGGTAAACTCAAGTATTCTCTCCTAAGTAAAATTATTCCTGATTTTTTCCAGGCCACTTAGCTGCTCCATCTTCTGTGTCTTTACAGCAGTTGCTCCATCTTCATTTACCTGAAATGGTACTTACCTGGTTGTAGTGAAACTGTATCCATTTATATATTTCCACCACTGAGTTCATAAGAGTCACGCCTTCTTATTCATCATCACCTCTCCCTCCCGTACACTCCCTTCTCTTCCATCCAACTTCACACACATCTAGCACAGTGCCAGGAGCCAAATAAATGCTAGTTGAATGGAGCAATAAATTAAAATGCAGAGTCCAATTTTACTCTATGCATTTTGGACGTCTGGTGCCACATTTTTAAAAAATGAAAACCATTTACCAAAAAAAAAAAAAAACAAATATGAGATGATGGATGTATTAATGAGGGATATCTTTTCATAATGTATATCAAATAACCATTAGAAGGGAGATCTTGGCCAAGTGGGGAAGGAAATGGACTAGTGCGTGAAAGAACAGCAGTTCAAATCACCATGATGTATACTTTAAAAATCTTAAAATTGTCAATTATACCTCAGTAAAGCTGAAGGTGGCAGTGAGAAAAAAATAAAGTGGATGGATGTTAACTAGACCTATTGTGGTGATTTCACAATGTATACAACTGTCAAAATCATTTTTTTACACCAGAAACCAATATGTCGATTACATCTCAATTGAAAAAGAAAAAAGTGTATATTCTACTTTTGCTATTAAGTAGGGCTCTGGATAATTTAAAAATATAAACACCAGAACACTGAAAGCTAGAGAAAATCCAAAAAGTGAGACGATAATAAAGAAACATAAAACTTTGTCCAAATAAATAATTTAGAAACTAGAAACACTTAACCCAAAAGATGGAAGGGGCATTACTTTTGTTGGTTTCACTACTAGGAAGATTGAAATGTGCATGAAATTGTCTTGAAAGGCAAAATTAAGAGCAATATGTGGAAGACACAAGAAAAGCAAACTTACACGGAAAAGCAAACTGTGGCTTAATTGAAGCAAGAATCAAGCATACAAAACAAAGCACTTCTACTGCAAGAAACATGCCATTTCTAGAAACATTCCTAGAAAATAAGTGGCCACCTTGATGAAAAGTAATGGAAGGTATACACTGTTATCTCTGAGAGGATGATTTATTTAATTCTAGAACACTTCTAACAGTCTCAGATTCCTAGTTCACAACTATTGTCTCTCATAAAGTTATCAGATTCCTTAGATTTTGAAAAAGGCCCAAGGTTTCTCACTGTGCCTGTTTTCTAAATGACCTGACACATTTGCTATCTCACCTTTATGCCCACGTCATATGTTGCAAAACAGGGAGGGCAGAGGTAGACAGGTGAGGCATTTTGTATTTCTTATGATGTTACTTCCCACCAAAACCTTTCTAGAACCTCAGTTTCTGTGCCAGTTATCAATGTATAGTCTCTCAGCAACAAATTCACCATGAACGGGCTCTCCTGCTTTCTGGTAGCTGCACAATCAGTAAACAAGGTGGGTATGAAGACATCCAGCACTTACGGTTCTACTCGACAACCTCCCAGACCAGGCCCAGGCTAGTGATCACTTTCCTTCGACCCAACACAAATGCCTCAAGCCCCAGGAGTCCTGCCAACACTGGGACTGTTCACCCCTGCATGCCCACACACCCTGTCAGCAGCTGCAGCTTTCCTGAACCTTGGAGAGCAGCTTTCTGCTAACCTCATGACTGAAGACCAACTCTGGTCTGGGCAACTATGCCATCCAATGGGTTGCAACCACCTCTTCGACAAGGTCTGAACCCAAATGTGAGGACCCCTCTTCCTTGTCTGTCCTCCCTTAGGTACTCTCCCTCAGCTCTGGGGTACCATATCGAGTTCTAATATCTCTTTTGTCATAGTTTAAAACTTCATATTAAACTTCCCTTCTTTAAAATTACTGTGGGGTTTCTGTGTCTAGATCAGACCCAGACTGAGTTTCCCATCAAGCCAGGCTCAAAAGAGCAACAGAGTGAAAACCAGCCACTGACAGTTGTCCTCAACTTAGATCTGTAAAACAGTTTATATCTGATAAAACATAAAATATATAAAACTCAAATATCTTAGTTTTGAGGGCTCAACTGGTTAGAAAGCTTACAGCTAAGTTATCAAAACTGCTTACACAAATGTTCGTTTTATGTGACAAAGAGCAGCAGCAACGTCGAAAAGTAACCCTTCCAAAATAAAACAGAAATCTCTAAATGAATGATAGGGGAAGGAAAAAGGAAAGCCAACCTACTACAGTTAGGAAGGTTAGAATATTTGGAAAAGGAAATATAATACTCAGAGCTTTAAAAAAAAATGGCAGAATAAGCTTTAGATAAGCAAAATGAAAGAAAATTGAGTGTTTCAAGTATGAGAAATAATATGCACAAAATACACACACACACACACACACACACACACACACACAAATAAATAAATAAATAAATAAATAAATAAATAAATAAATAAATAAATAAATAAATAGTTTGGGAGAAATTGAGTAAAGCAACTTAGACACAGAAAACTTGCTGAAATAAACCAGTAAGGTGACAGTGGTATAACTAACAGTGTCTTGCAATGACCAATCAGCCTGTCTTCAGCGGAAAGTTTGAAAGTGAGGGAAGGAACACTTAAAAGGCTGAAGTAGGCATTAGGGGGCAAACCGACTAGACTGTTAAGGTGATGAACGATGGATAAGGTATATTTGTTACATTGTGATAAAAGTTACTACATTGTGAGAAAGGTTGTTACACAGACAGGTAAAGTCTAGGGTAAGGGTAATGTGGAATTAACTGAGGATAAAAAGCTAAGATTTTTTTAATTCGAAAAGGGAAAATGCTCTTAACTACAGATGAGTATAAAGAAGGAAGGAAAGGAAGCAGAGAGGTAGAAAAGGGATAATTTCAAATACCACAGGAAAAATATCTAACAATATAACCTGCTGCATACAGGGTGTTCAGGACTAGGCCTACGTTTGCTCCACTCATTGTGACAGGCACTACAACCCAACACAACATATAACCACCTATGAAACAGTCAATAGATGGATGGAATAGAATGATACAGTCTTTCACATCTGAAAAAACCTCAGTTGTTTAGAAATTATCAATTTTATTGGCCTTTTGCTTCTCTTGTTTCCTTTTATACTACTGCCTTTTGACATGTTCACTTCATGTAGCACTTCCACCAAATAGGTTTTGAGACACAGTGAAAAGCAAAAAATGAAATAAAAATTCAGATCTATGAGTGATTCCATGTATTCAAAATATAAGTGAGGGGGCGGAAAGAAATCTTGTCATGATTCATCTTCAGGCAACATTTTGGTATAACTATATGTAATTTAATAAGACATTATCCATAAACATTAAATACAAAAAAAAAGCCATTTATAAATTCCATCAAGAAATACATAACAAGAGAGACATGTAACTCAAACAGAAGACAGAGTTCCTCAAATTGGTCAGAAATCTTTATGAAGCTGAAATAAATTATCACAGAAGAAAACTAAAAGTAGATTTCTTATTGATAATAAAGGAAACTCACTTGAGTTTTGAGTCTTCACATATGCATCACACTCTTATCCCTTGATCGCAAATAATTTTTGGAACTAGGTTTAAGTTTTTTCATACTCAATTAAAAATTTTAAATATCTTACTAAAATATTCTTTTTTCTATTTAACATTTTTTAATATACCAAAAAAGAGAGATTAATATTTTATATTCACAACGATATATTAAAAATCTAATTATTCACATTATAGGCTTTAATTCCCAACTCAGCAATCTCAATACTGTAGTCTCTGTTTTTTTTATCCCTGGAAATCTCAAAATAACAAATACTAAAATATATTACATTTAATTAAATCAATTCTTTAATTTCTTGAACATTTATCATTCAGATTTTTTCTTGACTCTCCATATTTTTTAAAAGGCTGAAATTAATCATTTGTAAAATTTATTTACTTTTTAGGTTAAAAATTAAACTTCCATATTTAACAGAAGGAAAATACTCCTTTGGTAAAAATAATCAAGTTTCTTAAAATATTAGTTATAACAAAATTTTAGAATAAGCTTATCTTATTTAGTATTGAAGATATGTTCTTACAAATCAGAGCACTTCAGTGCTCTTCAGAGCCATATGGAATAATCTCTTTGGAGATGTTTTCTATGCATATTACATGTTACATCTGGTCAATATGTAATGCATAACTAGAAATTTATTACCTGATGTCTTTATCTTCTCTGCCTTCTTTAGAGTTTGTCTAATAGTGGACTTCACTAAGCCTGTAGCATGATCAACCCAGATCCACCTGATGTTCAACCACTTAAAAATCTGCATTTTCAACAACTAGCCATATTTTAATTATCAAAGTAATGTCTTGTTTGATTGCATGCAAACTATTAACTGTGAAGGAGAAGACTATAATCAGAAAATAGAATGTCCCAGAAGAAATACCTCCACAGAGCAAACAAATCAAACTTATTGTCAGGTGGCTCTCAAACTGGGCAAAAAGAACAGTATGATGACTCTCACTGTCTAAAAAAAAAAAAAGGGTTCACACAAATTCTGTAACAAAGTCCTAATATAGTGCTTTAAATTGGGTGGGGGGAACAAATTCTTTGACTCAGTGTACTTAGAAATTCCTATTTGACAATAAAACCACTTAGCAAAGATGCTGCCATTTGGGTAACGTTAATTTGTAGTATTTGTATACACATTCTTTAATTTTATCAGACTTTTTAATATGCTTCATTAATCACATTTTATAATTTCTTAATTTTGCTTATAAAGATGCTTCCTGCTTATTAGAAGTTCACTTGGTAGACATCGTAGAATTATAGAGCTCTATTCACTTCCTGGTAGAGACAAATTTTAAAGACTGAAGATGGCTTTAAAGAAAGTTTGGCTCTCAAAAAATAGCTTCAAAATTGTGTTTTCTGATTTCCCATATTCATTTTCTTTTAGTTATAAAACTTCATAAAGCAAGTAGTCATACTTTTTACTAGTTTGAGCTAACCCCAAAACTAAAATCTGAGAAATGATCTAACGTCAAAATATTAAATTCTAAATATCCCTCTCAAAAACGTTGTGTAAACTGTCAAGTATTATCAAAATTATGTTAGAGATTCAAAATCAAAGCAGTAATTAAATGAGGTTCTCTTGGATTTCACAACATAATATTCCTAAACCACCCCATTATTAAATTGTTATCCACAAATACAACATATATTAAATACTTGATTTATGAAACTTAAAAGTACATACTTTTATATGGACAAGATACACCGTAACAAATATGATATTTCTTTAAGTTCCTTAAAAGTGGATTCTAACTGTATCAAAAGTCCATCTCACTTAGGAGATTTTGGATAGAAACCAGGAAGAGTTTCTTGATGATCCGGAGCCAGATGATAAAACAGTGAGGATACAGAAGAAGGTTAAGCCTGTGTGAGCTTCAAAAAAAGAAATCATCCATCTTTGAACATTAGATATCTGCTGGCCTGAAGACCAAAGTCAGACTGTAGGACACAGTGCAGGTCCTTCCAGTTCACATTCTGGTATTTTGGCACAAAATGAGAATAAGTCACAAAACCTATGGATATTTTTAAGTTTGTTTGTATTTTAAAATATATAATATTGAACCAATCAGAATATTTGGCTTATAATTACTTTGTCAGTTTAAGCAATAGGAAAAAAATACATTTTTGTTCTGTGGTGACTATTCATTGGTTAGACTTTTATTTTCCTCTTCATTTTTTCGGTGACTGTTTCCCACTGGTATCATCAACCAGGTCTCTCAGGCGAGATAAGTGGTGCAAAGCCCTTCATTAAAAAGTATAAAACACGTTATAAAGTGATATTAAGGACTGAATAGGCTATGCAGATAGCAAGAAATAGTGATTACATTGTTTATTAACCTCAAAATTAGCGTGAAGAATAAATTTATAGAATAAGAAATATCAAACTTTGAGAATTTTTCCTTATAAAACTTTGAGAGCTGAATAATAGAGGGTTAAAATAATTCATCTAAAACTCTACATTTACTTTTAAAAAGTTATATTTTTGACATTCAAGGTTTTTTATAAGTTTGCCAAGTTCAATAAGAAACAATAATAGGAATCATTTGTATCACGCTTAACATTTTTTTCATGTACTTTTCCCAATAGATCTATGAAATAATACCTTTCTTTTGGTATTCTGTGTATACTATTTAAGGAATAAAGTACATAATTCATATTTAACATATATATATTCAAGATAGCTAAAATTTTAAAAGGTATCACTGAAGGATCAGTTACAGTTCTGAGGAAACCTCATTTTTATTGAGCATGCAGGAAACAAATGACAACTATGTTGAATAATGCAATGTTATACCGATACCCTTGTTTTTCTCTAAAATAAAGCTAATATTTTAAGTCAGGTACCAATGGAGAAAACTCAACCATCCCTCAAACAAATCGGGAAGAGAGAGGCCCTAAACTTTCCAGTATTTCTCTAAAAACACTGCTCCATTTCCTCTCCTCTATCCTCAATTCTCAAGGGACACTCAGAAAATGTCAGTTAATCAACCATATTTCAGATCTTTGATAAGAGACCAAGAAAAAGAGAAATAATATAACAATGTGAGCAATAATCTCTAATGGTTAATTTCTCAGGTAAGCTGAAAGGTAGTAACAACTACACACCCCATTCTAATGAAGTCTCTAATGCAGGTTAAATAAAAGTATATTAAATAAAATACATCTTCCACTTTACCCAGGAAAAAGAGATGGAGGAAACTAGTAGTGTTAATTATTGCATTATATCTATTTCCTATTTCTCTTTCTTGGACACTTTTACTCAAATGTAATGAGAATAATCTAGATTCTGCCATCATTTTGGCAACTTCAGTTAATTTTTGAGATTCTCATCTTCATTAACTAAATGACAGTAACTGACCCGAAGTTACTAAGTAATCAGAGGTAAAATTTACTAGGTCTATCATTTCTACATCCTATAGTAACATCTCTCTACTTAAAGAATTATTTTCTTCCTACAGGTACATAGGAGAGAAAAAGGTAATTTGTAAATATACTTAGGATCTTCCTTTTTCTTTTCCGGCTTATTATTTAACTACCTCTGATTCAAAAGAATGGCAAGTGGCTAGAATCTTATTTTATTGTTTACAATTCTAAGAGCCATAGATCCCTTGAATGTAGAAGTCTATCAAATTGAATGAGGTAAAACAACTTCATCTTTATTTTTACTGAATGCTATTAAATTAGCATTTCCTTCCATAGATTAGCAACAGACCAAAATTGGTGACCTCATGCACCACAGAAATCAGAAAATTTTTCATATCATATTATAACGATTACAGGAATCTCAAAAGTCTTTTATACTCATCACTATTTCAAAATTATAAAAGTTATGATAGCTACAAAATTATAATAGGTATTAAACCCACTGCTAGAACACATATAATGTCTACAGTTCAAAAGTTCGTAAGATACAACTAGCCAAAATTAGACAACTTTAAGCCTATTCATTCACTGAATAGTGAGGTCTCACTGGTGACTCAGACATCAATCCTTTCCAATATTCTCTTTCTCTAAATTGTCTGCTGATCCACACCATACCATGGTTTAATGCTTTTATTCAAGCTATGCAAAAGGTCTTCATACAAATTATGTTTTTACAAAACAAATTTTAACTTACCTGTTGTTTTAAATGTATTGTTTCATTTTAAATGCATTACTAATCACATATTACTAATTAGAAATCTAATATTTTTATAATTATTATTCAGTATAACTAGTTTCCTTTCTAATCCTATGTAGCTTATTTTATGCCTTTAAAAACAATGTCATTGGAAGCAACCCAAGTGTCCTATGATAGATGACTGGCTAAAAAAACTATGGTACATATAGACAATGGAATATTTCTCAGCCATAAGAAGAAATGAAATACTGCCATTTATGACAACATGGATGGACCTTGAGATAATTATGCTAAGCAAAATAAACCAGACAGGAAAAGTTGAAAATCACATGCTATCACTTATATGTGGGAAATAAACCTAAAAGCAACAAATGAACAGGACAAACAAACGGAGACTCATGGACATGGACTATAGACTAGTGGCTACCAGAGGGTAGGGGAGGAGGGAGGAAGTAGATGGGGTAAAGGGGGTCAAATACGTGGTGACATAAAGAAATCTAACTATGGGAGGTGAACACACAGTGTAAACATATATATGCCTTACTGTTAAAGTGTACAGATGAAACTTATTGGATTTTGTTAACCAATGTCACCATAAAAATATTAATTAAAAAAAAAATAATGTCAGGGAGAAAGGAGAGGAGAGGAGGGAAAGAGTGTGATATGATGGGAAGGAATAAAAAAACTAAATAGAAATGAAATCTTCAGTTCCCTACCCCTTTACCTCCACAACACAATCAGCTGGCAGTTCCTTTCATTTAACCTCCACCTGTCCTGCTGAGAATTAAACAATCTACTTAGAAAAAAGGGGCTATCAAAACTGATCACAATTTCAAAGGATATAATTGTAGAAGGAAATTATTCTTGATTTCTTCTCTAAAAGCAAAAAAACAGGCTAACTGGGTAAACACCAATTTAAGGGTTATATTACAACGCTCAGTAGTCATTCACCTTAAAAACAGAAAAAGAAACTCATTTCTTATTGTGACAATGTATCTATCGGTGAGCACTAAGTACATACAAATCAATCCATAGAAACTCAATAACAAACTGATTACATAAAGGCAACTTAGCTAAATTTTAATTTACTCACTGATACTTTTTTGCCTTTGGTTTCCTAGTGCCTTTGGTACTGCTCTACTGACTACTCTCTTAAATACTATGTTTACTGGTCTATATACCATTTAGTATCCAGGAAGAACTGAATGACAGGCTTTTGAGAACAAACTGCCTACCACTCCACAGAATTTAAAAAAGTTAAGTACATTAGATAAAAAAAAAAAATGGTTCCTTTAGGATCATGTTTTATAAGTCTGAGAGATAATTCTGTGTATCTCTAATACAGAATAAAGAGCAGAAAATTGAACAGGAAAAAAGCTGATAAAAAGGACAATTTTCTAGCTATCACTAAGTTTTGTCTTCACAGTATGGCCTTTAGTATTAAGAATTATAAAAATCTTACACATTCATTTCCAAATTATATACTCAACACATCACAAAGCCAAATACAAATTATTTTTGGGTGACTGATGATTTTGTAATTATCTATTACTGCTCACTTTTACGGTATATAAGTAATATGCTATTGCTCATTCTTCAAGCCAGCCTTGGCAGAATAACTGATGGCTTACACGCAATAATAAAAGATTCTAGAAAGACTCTTGCTCAAAAGCTACATTTTTTCATATGCTTAAAGATGACAAATTTCTCTTATGGAGATTTTAGTTAATAAGTTTTTATTGAGTTCCTAATATATAAATGCATAAAACAAAAGCTAAGTATTATAGGGATACGGAACAGTCACAATCTGATTCTACTAAAAGCAAAATCCCTCTGGAAAAAGTAACATTCTAAGCTGCTATCAGTCTTATACTCAATGAGACTTCCTAGAGAGCAGTTATTTTTAATGGGAGAATATAAGAAAACTGAGTGCCCAAGGGAGTAAGCAAAACCCATACTAAGAGCTTAGAGTTTCCCAAGGCAAATGAAAGATATTTTAAAATTGATTAGCAATCCAAACTGTTAAAAACACACAAAAACTGTCATTTGAGACATGAGGAGAGCCATAACAGGACTTTCACCCTAGGAAAGGTTATTAAAGCACCTAAGGTATAACCTATAACTTCTGAAGAAGTTGAGTCCATTTATCTTTAAATATGCAAAGATGATCACCTAACCAGAACATTTTGCAGTCTAGAAAGAGGAATTCTGAGACTGAATTGATTTTAAGTTGTCCTAAAAAAAATGTCAATCAACAGATGGAAAATAATGAAAAAATGTACTAACATTCTTTTGTAAGCCTAAACTGATTTCATAACAGTACAAATGCCTTACTGATAATACTTTTGAAATATAAAGTAAAGAAAGGCATGTTAAGATTGCTTCAGCTACCCTAACAGAATCAGCACTAAAAGCCATCTAACAAAACATAAATCTTACTCTACAAGAAAGGTGTTCTCTATGTAGGCAAGATTACTGAGTGTCTAAGCTATACAAAAGTTACTACTATTAAAAAAATTCTAGCAAATGGTAAAAGCACCTACAATCAATATCAATTTTTGTGGTGATTTAATTAAAGTCCAGTGTTTATTTTCTAGGATAAGCACTTAACTGGGAAAACACATTTAAGTCTGATATGAGTTCAATATCAATACTTTTAAAAATCATGGAAAGCTTGAGGTCATCTACTTTAAATTTTAAAACAGAATGAGATCTTTATCCTAGAGAATCAATTGAGGTCCATACCTAGTCTAAATGTATAATGCACCACTACCATTAATGAGAGGGGTGTTAGGAAAACAGGTTGTAGAATCAGATTGTCCGGTTTGAATCCTAGTCTACCTCTTACTGGCTATGCAACCTTGCAAAAGTTACTTTGTTACTTGATATTTTTATTACCTTCTCTGTATTATAAAAATAATGGTACTTACCTCATAAGGTTGTAAAGAGTACATGAATTACATTCAAAAACACTTAGAACACTAACATTTGGTAAATGTTCAATAAATGTTATTGTCTTTATTCACTGACTTCTACGAGGTATGGGACACGATACCCAAATACTATGGCAAGCTACCCATTATTTCTACCTAGATTATAAATCATGTAATGGAGGAGGAAGGATCACACAGATATGTTTTTAAACTATGAAAACTATAAATGCATATGTATATATCGTGGCAATTACAGTCATAAGTTTACATGTCTAATGTTTTACTTTTCTACACTTTCATTAGATAAGCAAATTCTAAAGAGACAAAGAGGTAGACAGTATTTGTTTAGCCCCACTTACAGCCAAATTAAATAGAGTTACAAGAGTAAAAA
>CM053504.1:75962614-76144195 GCA_028627145.1 Eidolon dupreanum | reverse complement strand
ACTTTAGTTTCTACATTTGTAATCTATTTATCTCATAGAAGTATTGCATAAATTAACTCTAAGTAACTGGTACCTTAAATAGGTGCTCAATAAATATTAATTTATTTCTTGATGTTCAAGTAGTGGAAAAAAGGGCATACCAAGCAAAAGAATTTTTCCAAAACCAAATTCTATTTGTCACACAGAATAAACTTATTCTACCCCTCTTTTGTATATTAATATGAGATGTTTCTAATTTAAGTACTCAGATATCTAATATTTTTATAACATTTAAATGTCACAATGCTAATTTTTTCTTAATTAGCAGCATTTCATTATTGACTCATTTGATTCTGTAATTCACAATGAGCTTTTTATCACTCCCAAGTAGTCTTTTTCTCTCATTCTTTACCAAAAGAGTTTGTACATCCACCCACCATCACCAAAAGCATTTACTTAATTATTGAAGATAGATGCTGGGTATCTAGGGATTCATTATACCATTCTACTTTTTTTGTTTGGAATTTTCCATTACAAAAACTTATAAAAAGCAATTATCTGGTTGTGGTTGTGTTCGATCTTTTAGTATAATACTACCTTGAGTACTTCCAGGTCAATTTTGATTTTTATGACAGATTGATAGTAATTTCCCAATGTCACATTGAGGCCAGGTATATTCCTTCTTCTCACATACCCATTACTATATGAATTAAATCCTCTAAAAATCAACTACTATATGCAAGGTATTGGGCCAAACTATTGATGATGATAATTATACTAGTTAGAAGTTATATTATCTAATTACAAAACACATTAAATGCATTCAAATATTTTACTCTTAAACATCTCTGGTATTATTTGCTCGACCACTTCGGTTCCAACTGAAAACAAAAGCATTGCAGTTATGATACTTTATAAATACACTGACTGACTGATATAAGAAATTAATAATAAAAAAAGATAAACTTAAGAATTAAATGAGCTATTAACTTATTTGAAAAAGAGATATTATTGAACCAATAATTGAGAAATGAAGCTAAACAAAGAAAAAAATATTCTGAATAATCACCACCACTATTACAATTTACAAGGGAGATCGTTATATGTCAGAAACTATTCTAAGTACCTTATATTTATTTTCTCATCAATTGTAATCTTCACAGCCCCAAAGTAGAAGAACTTGAAAAAGGTCTTATACAAAGAAATTGTATAAATTAGACATAACTTGTACAAGGTCTCAGCAAGAAAGTGACAGATCTGGGATTCCTAACCAGTATCATAGTGTCCACGTTAAAAAAAAAAAAAAAATTAACTGAGAAGTAATAAAAAAACAAAAATCCAGAATTAATAAACTTCATCTATAACAAAATTAAAGTTTATACAACTGCAATTAATTAAGGCAGGATATAGGGTTACCAAGAATGCATTTCTGATGAGTCTAGATAGAATAACATCACTAAGAAAAAAACTTTTTTATCTAACCAATACTCTGCGCTTACACTCAGTTATTTAGGTGAACAGTTTTTAAATTATTCTGAGAAACTATGTCATAGAAAGGTTAAGCACACAAATGAAAACAATCTTAGTATAAAAATTTATACAACAGACCATATGAAAAATAGACCATCATTTAAGGAAAATGACTGAGACTAAAATGTAAATGAAAAAAGATAATTCTAATATATGGAGAGAATACAGAGAAAAAATAAAAAGTAACAAGAATTTCATAGTACTCCTCCACCTACAAAACAGTTGCTTTACTTCTAATTCTTATTAAACATGTATCAATATTTTACAGTGCAACAAAAGGGACATGTAACAAAGACAAAAGTTACATAATGTACCTAAAGTTATGAAACATTACACCACCTTGTGGTAACAAGTGAAAAAATGTAATATAAAGCAAAGAAACACTGAACATTATGTTCTATAGAATTACCATGTTATTACCATTGCTAATTATCATTAAATTATTTTAAAAATAAATTAGACGTTCATATGTTTATCATTTGGAAAACTAAACAGTTTTTCCATTATAACTTACTTACAAAGTAACGGGAATATTTTCCCATGATCTTTCTGCTTCAAGTTTATCTAACGAACAAGGGCTGTCATCCTGTTTCATAGACTTTGGTAATTCTTCAGTACAATGCTCTATATTTTTCTTGGCCTTCAGGATAAGCAATTCAATTTTGTCACCTATTTTTAAAAATTACATTAATTCTTTAAGAAAAAATGCAAAGAACAGCAAAATCTCACAAAGGCAACTAGAATTCAGATAATTTGGAATAATACATATCTTTAACAGCAAATTATGTTAAAATGTGACATTTCAAAAAGGGGAGTAAAGACATTTTCTAGTCACAAAATGCTACAGAAATGAAGACCATTAATTCAAAACAGAAGTATCACCTGATCATTACATCAAGAACATAACATAAAATCTCCTAGATACTCGGTCAATTACAGCATTTTCTTTAGTTCTAAAAAACAAAACAAAACAATTACCACTGAATGGCTTTTTGGATTGTCCTGGGAGAAGTGGATTCTCACATTGACTCTGGCTATGTGCAGAATCACATTTATATTCGTTAACTAATCCTTTATCACCACTCAAAAAATTTGAAATGTTTGAGGGTTCAAAAGAATAATCAAAACAATCTAATTTACTCATAAGCCGAGAAGTTCTTTGTGCCTGATAACTATGTCTAGCGGAACATTGATCTTCTTTAAATATTTTATAAATCCTTGGACTATTTGTGTCAGATAGCAAGTCTTGATTGTGAAGCCAGACTGGGTATTTGAAATCAGGTATACTAGTTATTCCTGAAACATTAAGATCAGATTTCTGGCCAGTGAGCCATCTTGGGTAATTCTTTTCAAGACTGTTCTCTGAACTGTCTTTAAAAGATGATTTCTTTGGAAAAGATAAAGATGGTTCAGAAATGCATTTATTAGTCTTATTCGCAAGTTTTGGGTTTTTTAGCCTACCACATTGCTTTCCATTTATTTTTGTGTATACAACAGGAGTAACTAAGTTATTCCTGCCCATGGCAGTGGAGGGTTCTTGAAAATTTTGTCTCTTTTCAGCGTCCGACGAACTCAGCTTTCCAATGCATTTCTTGTTCTTCTTGCTAATTCGGTGACCTGGTCCAACATAAGTAAAAGAAAATGATCCATCCGCCGGAAGTTTTAATAGATCATCAGTTGTTAGGCTAATGGAGTCTAAGTCATTAATAGTCTGTCTTCTATAAGGTAAGGACAAGGAGCTTTTTTTGTGATCAAAATTTTCAAAAGCTGAAAAACAAAGCATAGTTTGATTTATCTTCCTATATCACATATAAAAATACTTCACAATATTCAATAATAAATGAGAATTAAGAATTTAAGAATCATTTTTGCCATTTTCCCTTTATTTTCACTAAAGCTTTAAAGTATAAAAGGTATATATTCATGAACTAGGATGTGCTTTTTTCCCCTCACATCTCAATTTGTTTGAACTAATTTCTATACTTTTCTCTCCAACCTCTTATATTTTCCCATGTGTTTTAATTTACTGTTTCTTCAACATTTTTAATCTAGACATACCCAACACACACTAATACACTCACATTAATATTGGTTATTCAATATTGGCTACAACATAGGAAAAAAATATATGATTAAACTAGGCAGAAAATAATTTGCTTTCTTGCCTACCAACTCTGCAGCAGCATTAACACAGGGAACAGCTGTTCTAATTCTCTTCTGGATTATAGTGCCTACACCCTTCTAAGAGTTGAATGCAAACTTTCCATACAAAGGCTATTCCATAAGTGTTTAGTAACCAGGTTACTAACATGCATTTTCCAAACTTGTCTTCATAAAAGCATTTTCAAGGAAAACATCTTATAAAATACAAATCAGGAAGACTAATACAGTCCTATCCCATCAATTGGAACTGATCAAGTATAAACTCAGAGAAACTGAGATCTATTGAAAATCATTAAGCTAGTTAATAAAAGCTGGAACCATCAACTCAATGCTCTTTGCATTATGCTATCATAAAATGGCTTAAGAGTTTAGGATCTGTCACCTGCTATTATTAGTTATATTCATCAGCTTCCCGTCAAGGATAAAAGAGGGTTTAAGCTGAAAATTCCCGAGAACCAGAGAATTACAGAATCATTTAGGAAAAATATCCAGACCTCAACATTATAAGTCATTTTTTATCTCAAAATAATAACAAAGCATCTAGTTTTCCAACATTAAAACACATCTCTCAAATGCTTTAAGTAAGTAGACAAAAAAAAGCAAAGAATAAAAGCATACCATTGTTTGGTTTATAATTATACTTGGAGAATTCTGGCATATTAGTAGAACATTTTCCAATGTTAATCTTTCCAGTGCTTGCACCAGGATACATTTGGCTTAGATCAAAATCTTCTATATAGGCCTGTAGGGCCTGAGATGCAGAACTGTACAGTTTATCCTTATACTGAAAAGAGCCATCAGGGTCAGAGGAATTACTACCGCTCAGGCTGCAGCTGGCCAGCAGAGATGATACTGAAGATTCCTGAGAACAAACTCTGTGTTTCCTATTTGATTTTGCCATGGCTTCCTCAGAATGGATTTTTCCTGTTCATTTCTCTTAGAAACAACTGGAATACAAAAACAAAAGGTTACAGTGCCAACTAAAATGGCCATATACAGAAAAATTACTAAATATGTAACCTTTTTTTAATTTTCTTTAAAGAATAAAATGCATTATCTATATACCTTTTTAGACAAAGCATATTATAGATGTTCTATTATTTTAATTACTGTGAATTCTTTCATCAATTTAAAAAACATTAATTGAGCATCTATTATGTGCCTGGAATTATGTATACAAAAATTATTTGAGAATATACCTAGAAAGGACCAAGGAAATAGTGCTCACATTTTTTTTAAAGTCCTTAAAACTACCAATATACAGTCTTTTCTTACAGTGATACAGTCTATGACATCACAATACCTAACATTCCCCTATACAGAATATTTTTCAATTCATAAGCTTATCGTCATGCACTACAGATGGCAGGTGCTCCATAAATGTTTAAAGGCATCAAATGAGGTATTATGAACAGGAAGGAACAATGGAGAATATCTACTTTCAAAATTGTAAATACAGAGATATAACTTTAGACAACTCTTTCACTCCCAAGGTCTTGGGAGAACAAAACAATATCTATCTAAAAAGAAACTACAAGTCATACCATAAAATGAGCTACCAAAATGTTCTTTTCCTAAAATAATATTGTTAATAATTTTCTAACCTTCATTTTTGGTACTACCCTATTTTCCATTTTTATGTGAAACAGAGTCAGCCCTCCTCTCTTTTAAAGGATACTTAAATAATTAGGAAATTGACAATGTATTCATTTTAGTTTTCCATTATTAAAATGGAATTTCTGTCTACCTTAATGTAGCAATAGGTTCTATATTTGAAAACCTAAGAAATAACAGAATGAACAGTCACTACCTCAGTATATATGATATTCTTTTAAAATTAAATCAATAGATGTTATTAACCAATGTCACCCCAATAAACTTAATATATATAAATTATTTTTTTAAATAGCTAGAGTAAGCCAGTTTTGCCCTTTCTTTACCCCGCTCACTAATGATGTTTAAATTTTCTCAAGTAAATATTGCTTGGATAACATAAGCTTAACCAAACGTTTTCTCCCTTATTCAAACACAGTACAGGTGTTTGATTTTACAAGACTGAAAAGCAAAAACAAACCCTAAAAGGTGAAGTTGTTGGATTACAGTTCTCAGTAAGGAGGTAATAACATTTTAATTCACAGGAGGCAAAAAGAAAATCTACAACTGAACTGTTATTGTGGAAAGTTACCAAAAGTATACAAATGTAGAAAAAAATTTAATAAGCCCCTATGCACCCATCACCCTGCTTCAAACAATTACTAACATACCCAAACTTTTTATCCACCCACTTCTCCCACAGGGTTATTTAGAAGCAAATCCCATGTATCTTACCATTTCTTCGGTAACCGTTCGTATCCGCCAAAAGAAATACATCATTCCGAATAGAACGTTAAACGACTGGCAAGAAATTTCAACAACCTTTGATTAAAAAACAGAATGTTCAGTGTTACATAACCAATGGGAAGCGCTCACAAGAAATTAAGAACTACTCTTAGCAATAATAGCTCTGTGATTTGTTATGAAACCGAACATTTGTTTAGTGTACAACAAAAAGAATCAATAAACCGGGAAACGAAGCTTGGCGGCACGCCTGCACCACAGCATCTTGTCCCCTCCCGGGCGCTGAGTTCAAACTTGCCGCCCTCCTTTAGGAAACACCCTCCCCATGGGGACACTAGCTGCCTGGCAGGGAGTCACAGACACAGATTCCTCAGAAACCATTCATCAGGTTGCGTTACCGTCACCGTGAGCAGATGGCCCCCAAAGCCCAAGCCCCCTCTCTACCCTCCCCGTTACAATCGACACCGCAAGTCCCTTGAGGCCCAGGTCAGGTCCCCTCCGCCCCGTTCCGCGACCCTTCCACGCCCGGGAGCCCTGCCCTAAAGTTGTCCTCTAGCCGCTGAGCCTCTCAACGCGCTCCCTCCCGCAAGAGACGTCTTCTCCTTCTCTCCCCACCACCCTATCTTCAGCCTTTCCCTTGGGCTGTCAAAGGATGCGACGCCTCCTCGAAAACACACCCCCTTTTCCGGTCCAACTCACCCACGAAGGTCCAAAAAGAAATCAAAACGCACACTTCTACAACTCCTCACTGAACGCTCAGGCCTGTCACCGGACGGGACACGCGACAAAGCATCCCCGCCCCGGACACAGCAGCGTTTCAGGCTCCGCTCGCTCGCAGCTTCCTCCCCCGTCACAGCCGAGCGTGACGCCCGCGCTGGCTTTCAAATCGACGCGACCGGCGCGGGCTGGCAGTGCGCATGCGTGGTGCCCCGGCGCGGGAGGGGGGTAGGGGTCAGCCAGACGGGGGGCGAGGGCCGGAAGGGTCACGCGACGCTGTGGGCGTCAGGTCGCACTGCTTGCCGGGGAGTGTGGTTTCTGCCGCCGCGCCTTTCTGGGGCGGGGCTTCCGGACTTCTCCCGCGGCGCTGCCACGCACGCCGGCCCCGCCCGCGTCACAGCTGTTCCCCGCGGGTCTGCGCAGATGGCTGGCTGAGCTCCGGGCGGGTTCCCGTGGCTGTGTGGCGGGGGGGCGGAGGCGGGGGGGACCGGGTGGGGAAGGAGCCTGGGGACGCTTGCGACTGACATTTCGGTTGCCTAGAGCGAGTTCCACCTCCCCAGTCCTTCTAGGTGAGCTCGGCCTCCCCGCTTTCAGAGCACCTCCTCCGGGATAAGACACCATCTCTGCCGGGGTTCGACTCCCCCAACCGCTTCCTTCCCTCCTTCCTCAGTCTCTTCCCTATTTCATCCCTCCTGGGCTTCCCGCCAGTTCCTCACACTCAAATCACATACAGGATGGGAAGAGGGAGTTTGGCCAGGGATGGGACTTAACAAACGGCTTGGGGACCTTAATTCCCAGGAAGAATGGCAGTGACCCAGCACGGACTGGGGACCCGGTCGGGCAGCCCAAAAAGAGGGAGATTAAACAAACAGATGTAAAGACCCACAAACAACATGTGTGAACCCGTCTACAAAGCTGGGTCAGGATATGAGGTGCGAAGATTCCAGTTTCAACCAAGTGGTGTATCAAAAAAAGATGCCATCTCAACATTGGTTTATGTTTATTTTCCACTGACCCAGTGGGTGAAGATAACCTTGATTACTCCAGCTGAAAATGTTCCAGGTCATCTGATGTTACATCACCAGGTAATACAACTCTAGTCTTGCTGTTTGTTGTTCTTTTCACCCTTTGTAGCCTACTAAACTTAACCTTCCCCTTTTTCTTAGCAAACGAAAAAGTCCAAAAGCTATAAAATTCAGCTGAGTAGTTCAATAAAACATGTTTATTGTGGCATTCAGTGTTGGTGATTTGAAATGAATAAGACAAAGTACCTGCAGGAGTTTACACTCTGGTATTTTCCAATAACCTATGCAATTCCTAGTTCAGTCAATATCAACTATGTTGTGATAGGAAATAAAGAACTGTGTCATATGCTGGGACAAGCTGGCGTCAGGGACCAGCCATTGGGTATCTTTAATGTTTCTCTTACCTTTTTATTCCATCTTGGGGCATATATAACAAATGGTTCCTAATGAGGACATAAATTGTAAATAAAGGACACTGAGAAAATACAAAGGAAATTATCAAATATATTGATGTAATTCATGGATCAAAGTAATTCTACTTCCACTTTGTTTTTTCACAGGTTAAGAAATATGGAGATCTCAATGAGGATTTGGAGAAAAGTCCCAATAGTTATTAAAATTCTGGAATAGATCTCTTAGGAAAGGTAAAGAAACCAAGAATCTACTAGGAAAGAGAAGTTATAATGGTTTAAGAAAGCTATTCAAATATGCATGTCAACTAGGTGTCATTCCTTGCTGTAGAACTAAACAAGAGAAAATAGATTTCTGTTTCAACCTAAAGAGATTTAGGTGAGAGCTAAGGATGACATGTTCTGATAATTAAACTTTAAGGTTTATTGAGGTAAGTCTTTGGGGGTTTTTTAAAGATAGCTTTAAATGTCCATTTTAAGAATAGAAACTAACCTCTTTGATGAAAAAATTGGAAGTTCAAAAGTTACGCAGTTTACCCAAAATAAATAGCTGGCGGTGAATGGTAAAGGCAGGATTTGAATCCAGCTGTGTTGTCATATTCTTTACACCATACTAGCCAGCTTCCCCTAACTGAAAAATGGATGATGGGCCAAAGGACCAATGAGACTCCAGTTTCCCAAAGTCATTCACAGCAGAAACAATATCTTACTCAACTGTTTCACCACAACTACCACAGTAGCTAACTCCTAGAAAGGGTTCAGTAAATGTGTTTAAACTGAATTGATTCGAACTTGATATCCTGTCTGAAGAGGTGACATTTAAACAGTCACCAATGAAGAGAAGTCAGTCATTCATATTGGGGAAGAATGTTACATGCAGAGGGAACAGCAAATACAAAGACCCTGAGTTATCACTAATGTATTAAATGTGTTATCACTAATGAAGATACTTGGTTGTATTTGAAGAACAGCCAGGAGCTCAGTATGACTGCAGCTAAGTGGGAGAGATGAAAACAGGAGTTGCCTTTGGAGAGGAAGTTAGGGTTCAGAGCATTTACTGCCACTGCTGCTCATTTTATAAAGCATAATTCCCAAGAACACATGGTCAACAGATTATGATGCTTCACAAATGAAAGGAAGCTTGAGTAAGCTGTTAGAAATAATGATTTATCGAATGACTATTATGTGCCAAGGAATGGGGTAGGACATTTAAGTTCATTATCTCATTTAATCCTCACATTAATTTTACAGGGTTAGGTATTATCCCAACTTTAAAACTTGAGAAAATGGGGAAACAAATGTGAAATAACATGGTTCACAATTAGTCAATGTCAGAGACAGGATTTGACCCAGGTCCCCTTGACTCCAAAGTCTGCTTGCTCTGTGTACTACATCACAGTTTTCTCATTTGAAAGAGTGAATAAAGAGGAAGGGATTCATGCACGCATGCAACAAGTAATTACTGTTCATTGCTATGTGCTGGGTGCTGTAGCAATAGTATTAAAATGTACTACAGCATTTTAAAACTTTTCATATGATTATTAATCATTCTTATTAATCATTTGGTTTTAAAACTTTACAGGTAGATGGACTATAAGGCACTTGCCCAACAAACTGCTCAAGACATTTTAAGTTACGGTCAAGATACATCGGGCTGGAAAGTGGTTAAAACTTCAGTAAGAAAACAAGTTAAATTTATTTCAAGAGTTTGTTTTTTAGGGAGAAGCAATTTGTTGTAAAGACATTTTTAAAATATTTTTTAACAAACAAAAAATATTTTTATTTTTGTTTTGTTTCATTATTTTTCTGTATGTGATAGCTAATTTATTTGTGAATTTTTATTCCCCTTTGAGAAAAAAATAACTGTTTCCAGCAAGGCTTCCAAAAAATTCCATGGAAATCTGTGAGTATAATTTTCTGTTTACAATCATTTTAAATTGGGTGGCACTGATGTATGTAGAATTTAATGCAGCTTCATTAGTGATAATACATTATTTGATAGTGATCAGGAAATAGAAATTAATTTAGTGACTGGGTTGAAAAATGATATTAATAAAATAGAGCAATCATCTAATACCATCTAATCATTTTCAAACCTGAAGACAGTCATAAAAAAAATCTTTTCTAGTGAATAATTCATTAGGATAGGAAATATCCACTTCAGGAAACAATTACTGTAAAAGCAGATTGGTAATTACTTACTAACAGTAATATTTCGTGGTCTTTTAAACACTTCACTTTTCTATTAAATGAACCACTAAAAATAATTTGTTTCCCCAATTTATTTCTTTTTCTGATATATGTAATTTTTTCAGTAAGCAGCTTTTAAGAATATTTTTGAGGATCCTGTTATTTCAAATTACAAATACACTAAGGGAAACTGCTGACATTTTTAACCTTAATTTTTAAAGAGTTGTTCGTTTAGTTATTGCTCATGATATCCCATTAACGCCATGAGATCATCATATGTTGTTAAGAAAACCATATTTTATTCAATGTTTTAAAGAGTTCACTCCTTTCAACTACTTCATTTTGTGTTTTTTGCCCTTTTTTCATCTGACTAGAATTTACTTATCTTGTGTTTTTGTGTTCAGTTGGCATGCTTTCTTCTATTCATTTCAATAATTTTCAGGAAGACCATCACTGCCTTTATCTAAATAATGGTTCTCATAGTGGCACTTTCAAAAGTAGACTAAGAGGGGAGTGGGTAAGGTCTAGCCCAGGTACACAAGGGGAATAAACTTTTGGATATTGTAGTTTTTTGGGGACTTATGGATTAGACAGCAACCTGTACATCAAAGAAAACTTGCAATTTATTCATTCAACAAATACTTCCTGAGTGTTTACATGCAAGGTGGTGCTATATAAAATACCTAGAGCCATTTAAGAAATAGCCACAATTAGGCTGTTTTGAAGCTTTACTGAAATTTTTTTGACCAGAAATATTTATTCTTTTATCCAAACCTAAACACACAGACACACACTCACAGACAAAAGGAACTTTCTACACTCACATTTTAAGTGAAATTTATATATACTGTGCACTGGTTATTTATTGATGCGCAGTACTTTACCTCCTTACCATTGTGACTTAACAGACATTTATACCTTATGGTTTCTGCAGGTCAGGAATTCAGGTGTAGCTTAGCTTGGTGCCTCTGCTTCAGCTATCCTCACAAAGCTGCATTCAAGGTGTAGGCTGGAACTCAGGTCTCATCTGAGGGCAGCTCTGCTTCCAAGCTCACTTAGATAGTGGGTGGCAGGATGGCTCTAGGCTGGAAGCCTTTCTCAATTCCTTGACAAATGGGCCTCTCCACAGGGCTATTCACAGCATGGCAGTCTGCTTACCTCAGAGTGAGGGCCCTAGGAGAGAGCAAAAGAAAGCAAAAATACAGAAGCCAAAATCTTTCTGCAACCTAATCTTGGACATGAGTTCCCATCACTTTTACAATATTCAGTTTACTAAAAGAATAGTTTTATTATATACTTTATGTATGAAATTTGTTACTAGGCCCAGCCCTGACTTAGGGGAAGGGGATCTCACAAGTGTGTGAATACCAGGAAGTGGAAATTACTGGGGGCCATTTCAGAGGCTGCCTTTCATATACTGGTTTGGGCAAAGTCTCTTCTTTTTTATAGTTGAGCTATAGTCCGATGAATATCAAACACGTCTTCAAAATTAAGGTCGATGAAAAGTACATGAAACTCAATTTTGCATGCTTGTTTTTTCAAGTACAACCCACTGATTCTTCCAAGTTTGCCATGTTTGTGTACAGGAGAGTATGACTGGAATGGTTGGTTTTCTTAAATGTATTATTCTAACTCATCTGTGGCAGATATTTAGCTTCTTACAAAGGAAATCAATCTGAACATGTTGGTCAGGTCAGACCGCCTCAGTCTTAAGTTTACCTCCCTAAGCCTGGAGTGAAAAGAAAGACTACTGTCAAATTAAGGAGAAAACACTAGAGAAGCTTAAATTTTTTCCAGTGCTTCAAACAAAGGTTCATGGTTTTAATTAAAAAGTTGTAAATAAAGGAAGAAACATATGCATATGAATTTAGAATGGGCAGCTTGAGTGTAAACAATACACTTTGGGATGTATAGTATGATCTAATACACTTTACCCAACTAGTATCTGGGAAACGTAATTCTTCAAAGTGCCCTGTGCAGGGAAATGGGATGAAATGTTGAACAAGTTTTTCAAAGCACTCCGGACTATGTTCCCTTCTTGGATATTCACTCTAAAGTTCAGAGAAGTCCTAAAGTAAAGATAGTTGTTTAATTTAAACTTTTCCAAACGTTTTGACCAAGAACATGCTTGTAAAACATTGCCCTACATATTAGATCACTGATCTCAGATTTGAATTCTAATAGAGGTTCTAATTGATTAGATATGTACAGAAAGAAGTCATTTATTTTTCACTTTCTCTCTGCTACCATCCTAGTGCAGGCAACCATCATCTCTCATAGAGATTATTTCAGTAACTCCTAATAGACTCCATGTGTCTACTCTTAGTGGACTACATCCTATTCTTCACACCATGGCCAAAGTAGATTTTTAAAATATATGTCAGATTGTCTCTCTCCTGCCTAAAATCTAAAGGCTTCCCACTGCATCTGAAATAAAATGCAAACTCTTTATCATGCTCTGCAAGGCACTATCTAGCCCCTGCCTACCTCTCTGTTTTCACAGTTCAGGGAGTATTATGGTTTTGCCCTGCATTTGGCCAGGGATAAGTAGCTTGGAAGTTGTATCACCAGTCATTACTCAGAGGGTACAGCCTTGGGCATATACACCTTCTTCCAGACCACCAGCAATGAGTATGATTTTATTTTAAAATTGTCAGAATAGCTTATTGTTCAGTTAGTGATGGGTCAGAAGTTATACTTAAGTCCCTCGAGCCAGTAAGACTTCAGCTCTTTTGCTAAATAATCTCTTTGTAGCTGGGGAGATGCTTGCAAATCTGCCAAGCCACATCTGAAGGAAGGAAACCTTACTAAGAAAAATTGAGAATATCTCAGAGAGAAAATTAGAGACCAACTGAGCTTTTAAAGAGAAATTAACAAAAAAAAATAGTCTAATAAATTCCTTGTTTACTAAATCTAAAAGGTGCAGAGAAAGAACTCTTCATAAATATGACAACTATTTTCTGTAATAATGGCAGTTGGTTTTTATTTATCTCACGTCCTCCAGAAATGTTAACTTTTTAGAGGTTTAAAATTTGATTTTACTTAAACCTAGTCCCTTAGTTTGGGAAGAATGGGTAACAGGGAGAGAGACTATAGCCAATATTGTTCATACTTCATTTTCATTTAATCTTCTGCTAAATAGTGGGTTTTAATCCAGTTTCCTCACATTGTCTTAATTTCATTGATGAATAAGCAAATCTAATTTCATTGATGGATAAACAAAAATGTTAGTTACTTACCCAAATCCTGGCATGTGAAAAATAAATTCAAAAGTCAGTGTCTATAAATAAAGTTTAATTGTAACAGAGACATGCCCTTTCATTATATATTGTCTATAGCTGCTCTACTGCCATACTGAAGTTGAATAGCAGCAGCAACATAAACAGTACAGCCCACAAAGCCTAAATTATTTACTCTCTGGCCCTCTACTGAAAAGTTTGCTCACCTCTAATTTAGATCACATCACATCCTTAAATTAAGAATTGGGACCACAATACTGTATAACCACACAAACCACACAAACTTCTCATCAATTACCGTTGGCTTATGATAAAATAGCAGATAAATGTTTATGAGAAAGATTTTTAGAAAAATCCTAAGTGAAAGTAGCCCTTTTCAAAAGACAGCTCTAGAAATATAAACAAAATTTGCAGAAAAATACATTTTGAAACAATTTATATTACTGCAATGCATATTTAAATAAACCTTGTTTACTTCCAATTGAATATTAGTGTTTTGAATTGCTGACTTTACCTTCAAGTTTTTTTTACTGTTATTTGCTAGTCTACTTTATACTATGGTAACATGTTTTCAACTTAGACTACTTGTTAAATTTTGAATTTTTTTAATTTTGTTAACTATAGATATCGTGTTGAAGGAATAATTCCAGAATCAACATGTAAACTCTCTGATTTCCTCTACAAACCTGAAAACAGAGTTACATGGGATAAATCACTGAAAGTGTATAATATGGTGCAAAAGATTGACTCGGTAATATGTTGTTTGATATTGGACTTTTATTGTGTTAATATAGTTTTGGTTATATCTTAGCAATTTAAGTTTCTTAACCTATATTACTATTTAGACACTTCATAACTTATAGATTCAAATTGAGCTGAAATCTTTATAAAAGCCTTAAAACTTCCTTCTTTATTACGCAAGAGTTTAATTCCAATTAGCTTCATTCTATTTTAAATGCATATCACATTCTGAATCTGCTCAGCTCTCTTGAAGATGTGTGCCTTTGATTATGAGGGGACGAACTCATGGATTCTCCTATATGAGATGGGGAAAAAAGATTAAGCATGCCTGTTAATAGGAAGTCAGTAGATTTATATTAGTCCTAATACATTAGATAACAGAAATAATGCAGACACATATTGTAAGGACTTAAGAACAAGCAGCACATAACCTTTAAGAGTAAGATAAAGTGTGAATTAACATATAGATTGTACTGGTTTTAGAAACACTTAAATACATTATCTCAGAGATGAAGAGAAAATAAAAACAAAAATACAGGTAATTGGGGTAGGAAGTTAAAGTCATAAAGGCAAGTAGGTCTTAGAAGTGGGGAGAGAAATGATCAGAATGAGGTGAGGGTAGAGTGAAAGCTCAGGAGGACACCAAAGTGAATGAGATGAGAGAGGAAGAATGAGAGGTGGTAAAAAGAGGTAGAAACAGAGGGCAGAAGTGGGGGGAGGATTCCAAACTTTGGTGCAGCATACTATAGACCTCTTATTGAGACTATTACACTTTCTGGTATGTAAATGATACCTTGGTAAGCTGTTTTTAAAAATTGATTCCTACATTTTTGGCCAATAATAACTTTATAAGAAAGAGGTGAATATTGGAGCAAAGCAAACTTTTATAATTTTCACAGTTGCATTTGTAAAATTCACTGGGTCTTTGGTTCTTGTGAGTCTCCAAACCATGTTTCACTCATCAAAACAAACAAATTCCCACAACTAAATCAGCCACTCTTGTCATTTATTTAGAACTCTGCGTTACCTTTTACCTCCTTTTATTAAACTGATCTTAAAGTCAGGGGATGGGGAAAGGTTGTAGAGAAGCCCAGGAAGGTGAGTCAGCTTCATCTGACAGGCCCTGAAGTTCATATCAACAAAAACACACATGTCCATGACCCTCTTGGATTTGAACATTCAGTGTGAGAAACATGATCCATCACAAATGAAAAGCCAAACATTGGGCTGTTTCGTTCATGATCGTATGATACTAATACAGTTTCATTAGCATTTCAGATATTTCTGTTGTTGCTGCAAGTCAGCTGTAATAATGGAAAGAGTATTAGACTTGGCATCAAAACACTTGAAAGCAGAAAGAGAGAAATTATGTGACTTGCTCAAGGTCACCACAGCCAATACATGGTAGAGCGAGGGTTTGGACCTGATCTCCTGATTCCAAATTCCAGGCCCTTTACACTTACCACAGTATCTCTGAATAGCACTACCCTTTAAGAACTATTTTACCTTCCTGTGAATATTTATAGTGTTTATTTTCAGTGCTGTGTGTTAATTGACTCATTCACCCCATTGGTGAGGGAGAGATTCCTGCTCTGGGGTTATAGGGGTGGTCAAACACATGATACTTGATACTAGACAAATGAGATTAATAGTTTATTAATAATCACACCCCAGGGAGAGCTGTTTATGACTTTGTTAAATTAAGATTTATTAAGTGGTATAGAGTGCTAGACGGTGAACCATTTTTCGACAAAAGACATAGAAGTTGAAGTAGAGAAATGTATTACTCACAGGTCCTGGAGGAAATACACAGCAAGCCTCAAGGGGCCACCCAGGGAAGTCAGGGTAGGGTATAGCCAAAGAGAGGCAGGACCTGAGACACATGCCTTTCTTAGGGTCTGTGGGTGGAGTGCTTTGGGGTTCCCAGGCTAAGGCCTGATCGATTAATTCAAACCAAAAGAGCAGGGGTTTGGTGAGCTCTACAGGGGTCTTATCTAAGGGTTTTAAGGGGCAGAAGGGCTCTGGGAGGTGGGGGAGACTGTTGAACACAGGGCTGTTGGGAAAGTCATATCAGGAACTTAACATTTGCTTGTGAGTATGAGCTGTTATCTAGGGCATGCACTTGCATGGGAGGGCTAGTGTCGGATTAAGGTCCCTGCAGCCTGCTTGGCCAAACAAAATGGATGCTGAAGCAATGATACCATGGAGTAGCTTGGCTAAACTCTCAAGGACCCATCATGCCATGCAGTATAACATGCGCATTGCATTCAGTAATAGAGCGAATAACCAGCAAGGCAGGTTTTGTAGTATCCAGTTTGAGGTGACCCCTGATTGCTACAGGAGGATGCAGCTGGTTGTTGCAGTGATCCTCCAGGCTAGCAGGGAACTGAACCCCACTACTCTAGGGTAAGCAGGAACTGTGCCTGATCCTGTTGGCTATGGGACCTTATCTATGGGAAAGGAAGTTGCAGTTAGGCCATTCAGGACCCTCCCTATTTGACCAGATGTCAGCACATAACATTGGTCATTTAGTTTTAGGTCTTTTACCCCTTAGTTGTTAAATCAATATATTTTTCAGAAATATATTACCTAGCCAGTATGGAGTGGTAGAAATGGTACTGTTCTGGGAATCGGGAAATCTGAGTCCTAGTTCTGTACTTATCTCTAGTTGTGCATGTGACTTCAGCTGTTAGGCTTCAATTTCTTCATCTAAAATTTCAAAGAGTAGATGATATCAGAATCTCCTAATGAATTTTCCCCATTTATAATTATAAAAAGTCCTTATTAGATATGTAATTTGCAAATATTTTCTCCCATTCTGTAGGTTGCCTTTTCATTTTGTTGGTTTCCTTTGCTGTGCAGAAGCTTTTTAGTTTGATGTAGCCCCCTTTTTGCTTTTGTTGCCTTACACTTATAGATCTAATGTTCCTTTAACACTGAAAATGCAAGCTGATTTAGTGATAAGCTTAAAACTTCAAAGACCTGCTTTTCCTAGAGACCACCTGGTGCAGTGAAATTGTTTGGGTAGCAATCAAAAGAACGGATATTAAATAATTGTTGCAATCTTTATGGTTTGATTTGTTTCAGGACACATTCATATGTCATAGCATTACACAGAGTTTTGCTATGGGCTCAATTTCTCCCCGAGACTTTATCGACTTAGTGTACTTCAAGCGCTACGAAGGGAATGTGAATGTTATCAGTTGTAAGTCAAAACATTTTGCTCACATTTTAGAATTACTATGAGTCATTAATAAATGTTTTTCCTTTAACTTATATTTGGGAGAAATATTTATTCAATCCTTTGTTTTTAAGCTACTTAGACTAATAAATACAGGTATAATGTAGATAAGCCTGATGTTTTACCCAACTCTGCCAGATGCCATTTACATCATAGTCAATGATTATGGCACCGCCTGGCCTTTTAGCAGCATAGAGCCTGAGCACTGAGTACCAATAGATACTTGCAGGCTAAAATTTAAGAACATATATTTTAAAACTATTAAGAAACAAAATTAATTTTTATGCATATTTTATATTTGAATTGCATAGAATGGGCATATCCAGTAACTGATAAATCTCCTGAAGAAATTTTCACTAGGTGGATCTACACATAAATGTGCTTATGTTTCTTTCAGAAACCGGAGGTTCTGATATATTCTTAGCCCCCCAAAATATGTCACTCTGTAAAACCCCAATGTGTAACCATTTCCTAACTTGCATTATTCACTTAAAAGGTACCAGTTCATGTCACAGACCTTTAGACCCAGACAACTCAAAATAAGCCACAGTGAAGGGATTTCTAGGGCAGTGGCTGAGACCCCGTTTTTCTGCATGCTTCAGTTTAATCTTACCATTACTATCGGAAGAGTTTTCCTTCTGTTAACTACTTGGGAACAGAGACAGTTAAGTGTTGTGAATTATTATTTTCCAACAAAGTTTCAGTTACTCTAGATCTGTAGAGTCCACACTGAGTCACAGCCCCGCCAACAGCCGTCACACCATCAGCCCTGCCGCAGTCGACTGACGACTGACATCCATCACTTTCACGGAGTTATCTCATGCAGTTTCAAGTAGTTGTCATTTAATCGTCTCATTTTTTAAATGAGGGCAGATAAAAATGTTTTTACTGCCCACAACACAAAATGCTGACCGAATCATAAATCTGTTATTTTCTGTGTTTTGAAAGCAGACTATATCTCATTTTTAGTGGTAAAAAAGGTATGGAAGTTAAAATCAACAAATAGTAGTAACCAGTCACTCAGTGATCATACTGAATTTGCTTTAAGCAATTTCTTTGAATGAATTATCAATGAATACTAATAGTTTTCTTCTTAATTTTCTTTTGCTGTTGTTTAGCTTACTATGTACCTTGCTTTGAGCTAAATATTGTGCATGCTTTATCTCACTTAGTAAGGAAACTGAAGTATACAGAAAATAAGTTACATAACAACAAGTAGCTGAACCAGAATTAAAACTCAAGTCTTTATTATTTTCCAATATCTGTCCTAACTACCACCCAGTATGCCTCACAAAAGACCCATACTTGTTGGTGGAATGAAACAAATTTTTTTTAAAGACAAAATCTCCATACTTTAAACAGAAAAAATATGTTAGTATCACTTCTGGCAGTACCATTATGCCAACATAATAGGCTCTGTTAAGACGATGAACAGGTCATGAAAATAGAAAATTCATTTACCACATTTGTCTCCTAAGCTAGACCTAAGCTAGTGCTTACCGTTGTACTTTCTTCAGAATTGATGGCTTATAGGAAAACTCATCTTTGTAAAGAGCAGGATTCAAATGCACAGAATAAACAATTTTAAAATATTTTTAGAAAGAGTACATAAATTATAAACTTAACTGTAATCAAATCACCTTCCTTCCGCATTCATATACAGTACAGTTATGCTGTATAATTCCTAAAACAGATTCTACTAATTTTTAGTTATACTTTAAAGTTAGGGAATTGGCAGAAAACAGCATTTAAAGTATCTTTTTGACCAAATAAACATCACATATTTAAAAATTGATTAACAAGAAATCTATAAATCCATTCTCCTTTTTCTTTGTGGTTTCTTCTTTTGCTTCAAATCTCAGAAAGTGACTAAATGACACTTTTAACAGTTTTCCCTATGTGTAAAAGTTAGCAGCACCTTTAGAAATTCTAGCATGAAAAACTGTAAGAAGATAATAGTGCTCAGACAAGTATTTTCTCAGTTTTGGCCTTTGTATACATTTTTATGTACAAATATACATACACATGTATAAAACAAATGTCAGTGCTGAGAATGACTAAGTTAAATGTTGTGTCATACATTTTTAAAAATATGCAACTGGAAATAGAATTTTTTACCTTTGTGAAATAGGTTTAATTTTAATATGTTTAAATCACTTAGCTAAAAGTGTGGACTTTCCAGCATATCCTCCATCTCCAAATTATATCCGTGGTTACAACCATGCTTGTGGCTATATATGTTCACCTCTGCAAGAGTAAGTGTTATTTGTGTTTATTTTAACAGTTTTTTAGTTCAATTTGTGATTTAATAAAGGATTCCTAACTCATTAGTAGAAATATGTACCAGCATATTCTGTTGGAAAGAAAATTACCCCTAAATGTGATCTTTAAATAATTTTTATAAGTATTTTCATCTTAAGTATAATCAGAAAGGATGATCCCGTATAAAGTACGATTCGAGGTTTCTGTGACTAGTCACACATACACAAAATTCCACACTCCTTATCCGTGGGTAACCTTAACCAGATGTTTTATATTTCTCCATTAGTCATTTCTATGAATTATTAAGGAATTTTTGCGAATTAAAAATAAATTTCCTTATAATACACATAGATTTATCAGCAATGAATGCTTTACCTTGAGGGAATTTTTTTCCAATAGATAACCTACTGAGAAAAGATAACTGCAGAATGAGACATCCAATAAGTATATTCATATAAAGAAAGAACTGGAGAATTAAGAAATTAGACATTACCTACAGATGGCCAGCATAGGGATAAGAAAATGGTAACATAAAATACACATTCTGTAAATGCATGTACATTAATGTGTATCATTTCACAGATTCCTAAATTTTAATTTTTGCTAAATGATTTTATAAGTAAAAGATACACATAAAAACTTTATATTGGTCAGATATAAACCTCACAATATGAGAAAAAATAATCAAGCTGATCTATATGTATTGACACAGAAAGAGAGGCATGGTATCCTGCTAAGAGGAAAATAAAACTAGTTGAAAAATCTCATTTTTGTAAAACCAAAAATGTATGTGTGTGTATATATGGGGTACATATACGTACATATGTATGCTACTTTGTATATACATAGACAATAGTCTGAAAAGATACAGTCACAATTATAAGTAGTGATTGTATCTGGGGACAGAATGTTTGGAATAATTATGAAAATTATTTATTCATAAGCATACATTACTTTTTTAAAAAAGTCAATATGACAGGAAGGAAAAGCTGATTAAAACTGAAGACTTTAACACACAGTCTGACTACTTAATATTTTTATGTAAAATGTTTATGAGTGTGAAAATCACTCTTTTTTTTTCCTTTAGTATCCTATGATAAGCACTATGGAGGGAATCAATAAGACAAGACACCTACTCTCTATAAGCTTATAAATGCAATAAATAAATATAAAAGTTCTTTATATTTTTAATTCTTCGTTTACAGGAACCCAGCACATTCCAAATTAGTGATGTTTGTCCAGACAGAAATGAGAGGAAAACTGTCCCCATCAGTAATTGAAGCAACCATGCCTTCCAATTTAGTGAGCTTCATCCTCAATGCAAAGGATGGAATAAAGACACACAAAGCTCCAGTAGGACGCGGATGTCATCATAATGGTCATTCATCATTACTAAAGAAGAAATGAGGCCATTTAAGATCATGTGTGGCAGTTACTGCAGTCTACCTCTAAGTCTATAAGCATAAATACTGTGAAACTATTCCAGACAGTATTCTTGTGGAAATTACTGAAGGTACTTTGTGAAAATGAGAACTCATAATTATATAAAAGAACAGCATTAAATAGTTTTTAATCACATATAAGAATAATGTTAAATAACAAATGTTCTCAATTCACTGTTATCTTTTGCTTTTTTTCCCCTGGAAAATGCTCTGCAAAAGAGTCAATAAAACATATTCAGTCAGAGGTCAGCATTAATTAAAGATTAAAAAATATTTTAAATTGTTTTTCCTTCACTTACTGCTTAAATTGATAATTGTAGGAAACATGAACATAAAACCTGAAAGGAATTCCACTAGAATTATGACCAATGATATCTACAACTTAAAATTGAGTCATGAATCGATTTGTGGTTCTGGCCAAGATACAGTAGCCCATCCCACCCACACCTTTCCTCTTACAAGTAAGACCCTGCAAAAGCACAACAAACAAGCATAGAAGCCTCAAGCATAGGTGGAAAGAAGGCAAACTTCCTAGGACCTTAGGGACTTGAGGAATGACATGCAGTGAGTTCTCTGTTTCCTTAGTGCCTCCAATGTATTCCACACAGGGTGCTGCATAAGTCTTCAGCCTGGAGCCACCAATAGGGAGGAACAACAGGAGCTTCAAGAAGCCTGTTCCTCCTAGCCATACAAATGGCTATGAATAAAAGGGTGGCCTACCAGAATAAAAATCTTTTTGACAATGCCAGCCAATCAGCAACTTAAAAATTACACTGCCTCACCTACGGTTTCAGTGGGGCCAAGCAGAGAGGTGATCTTCCACCCCACGTCACCTCACCTGAGTCCCACAAAAGCAGGTGGTGGTGGTATTCTGACACCCTCACCCTATGGTGTTGTCAAGGTTGAGCAAAGAGCTAATCTTCCATTTTCTACCTGGTAGAAACAGACAGCACTGATTATCCTTACAGATGGTGCAGGTTGACCAAACAGGGAGCTGATTGTCCATCTTCCACCCAGCAGAAGCAGGTAGCAGTGCTTTGAGATCCCTCCTGGGGTACTGTCAGTGAGGTCTGGTGGCAAAGTGTACTTCCACCTCACTTGGCAGCAACATAAGACCACCTAGTGCAAAGAAGGGCTAGTCACTGTCTAGCCTCACTGCCCTCCCCTGACCCCTGGTGTCACCAAGGGCCAGCAGGATGCGAGCCTCCATCCATACCCGCCATCAGAGGTTTCCCTCTGTAGTATTAGAATGGTGGCCTCCAAAACATATGTCCTTGTCAAATCCTTAGAACCTTTAAATGTGACCTTATTCGGAAAAAGGATCTTTGCAGATAAAAGTTAAGGACCTCAAAATGAGATCATCATGGATGATCTGGGGCGGAGCCTAAATCTAATCACAAGTGTCCTTGTAAGAGATGCACAGTGGAGAGACAGGTGAAGAGAAGGCCATGTGAAGACAGAGGCAGAGACTGGAGTTCTGCAGCCACACCTAGAGCCACCAGAGGCTGGATGAAACAAGAATATACTTTCATCATAAAGTTATTCTCCCCTAGAACCTTCAGAGGGAGTGGAACCTTCAGCGGCCCTCACGACACTCTGATTATAGACATCTGACCCCAGAACTGTGAAAAAATAAATTTGTTTTTTTAAAGCCACCAAATTTAGGGTAGTTTGTTACAGTAGCCCTAGGAAACCAATAGACCGACCCTCTTGGGTGTCTGAGCAGGACTCAGTGGGGATCGGGGCCTTCACTCCCAGCTGGCAACAACAAGGTGAAACAAGGTAGTAGACATGGGGTGAGTCTGTATCCACCTCCCCACCCCTCCCCTGATGCCATGGGGACCCTAGCATTAGCCTTCAAGTCTTGGATTTTGTGACATAAGTCACGTGCAAATCAGCTTCTCTCCATGCAGAGACTATGAAATAAAAAGTTGCCTGCCCCTTTGTCTACATACACACACACGCGCGCGCGCACACACACACACACACACACACACACACACACACACACACAATGCAATTTTTTAAAAAAAGGATAACCACAGTACAAAGTCCCATTGGAAAGGGGGGAGAATGGAGGCATGTAGACACCAGTTCATAAGAATTCTAATCTCCCACTGGGCCTCCCATACTGGCAGTGGGGAAATGATCCTGGATTAGACCCTGATCCTACTCTCGGGGAGTTGCTCCCTGACTCACTGTCCTCTACTGCTTTTGGTGACACTAGCTGAGGTGTCCTCCTTTTTCAAACCCCTTCCTCTATTCTGTCTTAATAAATGATCCTTGTTTGCAGCAGAGTAATTTTCTAAGGCTGCTTCCTACCCAAAGAAAGTCAAGGACCCAGAGGCATTTTTATAGCTTCACCCATCTTTTAATCAGGCAGTTGGTGTTTTTGCTAGTATCACTGTTTAAAACTTTGAACTTTTTTTTATCTGGTTACGGTCCATACCTATAATTGGTATCATGTGCTTCTCTAGATTTTCTTACTGCTACTTTTGGATCAGACATCTGTGGGACCACATCTTTAGGCTTTTGTCCACTTGAGATCTACTCTGTACCGCCTTTCTCAGAAGTTTTAGCAAAATATCTGATAGATTTGATGTTGGACACGTGCTCATTCATGTCTTAGAGACTTTGCTAGCTGGAGTGGCTGGAGGTAAGACAACATTATTTTCTAATTTGGTAGCTCTGACTCTCTATATTACCTTTAACTCCATCTTGCAACATAATCAGCCTTTTAAAAGCAAACAGAACAAAACAAAACAAAAACAAAAAACTCAATTCTTTCGTGTAGTACTTTAGCCCATGCAGCTAAAAACCACAAGGTGGCGTCCTTGACATTTTTCCTGGAGATAACCTTTGCCCAGAGCCAAAAATTCATTGGGTGTCTTTTCTGTTTTCCAAAGTAGCACAAGCAGCTGTTTTATCAAATGTTTCATAACAGCTTATTAATAAAGCAGCTTCCTCACTATGATTCCATCCTCTGCTAACAGTTTTCTCAACTTCCTATTGCTCAAAAGCCAACACGATGTATTTTAGGTTTTTGTTGTTTTCTAGGTACCATTTTTGTAGCAGTTATTACCGAAATAATGCCACATAACAGCCACATTTTTTCTTGACTCAAAAAGAATCTATGTTCATCACAAGTTATCAAGCATTTACTCTCTCAGTATTCATATTATCTGTCAGTCTCTTTCCCTACTCAATTAGAAAATTGTTAATAGTTTCTACATAAAACTAAGAGCATTCATAATCATTGATTACTGCAACATTTTACTTTGCAATAATAATTATAAATTTATACTCTGACTGAATTGTTAGAGAAAGCTCATGAGATTTTATTTGGTTCCATCTGGAATGCTTACCTCTATCTGAAAGTGAATACTCAGATGCTAATAACAAATCTAAACGTAACACCTTATTTTTATCACTGGAATAATTAACACTGATCAGATATGATGGTAACCTATATAATAACTTCATACACAATTTTGGTGATGTAATAAATGTTGAATTAGTTCATTTCAGCCATCCAAAAAAACAAATAATTGAATTTGGCTGAACGCCAAGGCTAAAGCCAAACTTTGGTGTAACCCTAGTTAAATATTCAGATATTAGGAATTTATACCTCCCAATTCTTTTCACTGCTAGGGTGCTACATCAAAAAGTTGCTAACACTAGAATATGATAGTCTGGCTAAGTCTAAAGATGAAATATTCTATTATCAACATCTCAAATTTTTCTATCAGTATATCTGTAACCACATGAGTTAAGATAAATCAACTGCAGGCTGAATTTTATTACAGTACAAGTTTGTAAAATGGGACAAAATGAAACTGCCACTACAACACAAATATACTGTACTATCCACTTCTAAAAATTCAATAGTAATTTATTTATATATATGTGCACATGCACATACAGACACACACACATATATATAAGAGATTCTGTGTATTCGCTTGCTTACCTCCACTCTACGTTGCTTCTAATTAGAGAGGATGGTAAGCTGACAAAGACATGCATCCCAGGGGTCAACTGCACCTAGTCTTCTGGTTGCAAATCAGGTTACACCCGCTGGACGAAGTCTTATGAGGCAAAGCAGAGGGAATTTTCCTATTCTGTTTGTTTGTTTGTTTCTGCTGGCTATCAAGGACAAGGAAAAGTGAGGCTTTTTTTCTGTGTTCCAGTGTCCACCTGCCGGATTCTTCTGTGCCAAGAGATGGGTGCATCAGCAACAGAGGAAGCAGCAGCTTCTTGATTCCTGGTTCCTAAAGTGGGTCACAGTTTGAGGGTAACTGTTCTCCAGCCTTCTGGATGCCAAGAAGCAGTGGCAGCAGTGACAGCATATTGATTCCAGCTTCTTGAATTCAATTCCACCAATGGCGTCAAGAGAGACAGCTTACCTAGTGGACTGTTCTCTCCAGCTCTCAGATTTATTTCTGGAGTCCAAACCTAGAACCCACCTCATTAGCTCCTCCATGATTTTGTAACCATTTGATTCACTATATTAAATCTCTTCTTGCTTAAAATATCTATAAAAATTTCATTCCCCTGACAGAAACATTTGAAAGTTTATAGTTTTCTCAAAGGACTTCAGTATTTTTCAAAAAATACTTTTTAATATCTTAAACATTAGTATATCTAATATGTAACAAATACAATTTAGGAAAGAGAGGAATGATACCCCAAGTATCACCAAACTATGAGAGCCTCACTTCTATATATCAAAAGCAGGACTCTCTTTGAGAACTAAAAGTGAGATATAATTGTTAACATGAATGAACTTTACAAGAGAACAAAGTTATATATTTTGAGGTTACATCTTCTTCCAGAAAAAGAAATAGAATAGGTAATACTGTGAAGTAACAGGATGTCAGTGAATTCCACATGACACAATAATTTATTTACAAGTGGTGGTAGTATGCATAAGAGAGAAATATGATAAGTAAGAAAATGAAATAATTAAATCTAAGTTTGTAGACAGAAGAAAAAACTCTGCACTCATATTAGGTAACTGGGATGAGGCTGACTAGGAACCTCGAAGGACTATTCTCTCAGTAAAATATGAACTAGAAAAAATAATCCAACCACAAAATAAAAAAAATAAAAAAAAAAAAAAACAAGAAAATGGGGAGAGAGAAGGGGATAGGAGTATCCCCTGAGATTTCATGCCCACAGTCTGCCCAGACCTAGGGTTTAATTTTCAAGATGAGAAATTAAAATGGTCCAAGCTTGTCATTCCCAAAAGTGATGGCAGAAGCAAGAACATATATTTGCTGTAGAGACACATTGTAACCTGACCTTACAGAAGTCCTGCAAATAAAGCCCAGCGAATGTGAACCCACACTCCAAAATCACAGGACGCACGAGGGAATAGGCCAGCATGAATAAGTTGCCAGCAGAAATAACAAAGAATTAATATCTTCCACCAAAGAATTCAAACATTTGTATTACCTAATATAGAAAAATAGTTAAAATAAGTAAGATAAAAATAAAAAAAAAAAACAGGACTAGTAAATGGAGTTAATACAGAGAGTATAAGAAAAAAATCCAAGTAGATTTTTAAGAAAATGAAGTAGAACTTCGTATCATTCTAGGAACAGCAAAGAACATAAACAACCTAAGAATTTTAAGCAGCAAGGGATAGAGTGAATATAGGTAATCAGATTCCAGAGTGTTGCTGGAAGAGTGGGAAGGGCAGGTTCTAGGCCCTGTGAGCTGTCTACCGGAACACTGTGGAGGCTACCTGCCAAGAGATGCTACCTCTCAGTAGACACTGGAACTGTTCAAGCAAGCACGTGTATTACAGCTGTGATTCAAACATCAGGAAATCTTTACTTTTACTTCTACAAATACTCCATGATGTCTAAGAGCTGGTGACCTGGCACTGACACCAGCAGCCCAGTCATCATTTCCAAAACAATTCTCTCTCCCAGAAAACTGGAATATAGACTAAGGAATGTTATTTTTAAAAAATGACTCATACTTGCTTAACCTTACTTGTCATCAGAAAAAAAGCCAAAAGGGTAACACGCACCCTATCTCACCTACACTGTGTACATTTTACTGCACTTTAACCTTTCAAAAATCCTGGGAGTACATCTAACTGGTTCTCCCCCACAGGACTTACGCTACATTAAAGATGTGATGCTAATGTGACTAGATAGAGGAGCAGGTGAAAACTGATTAGAAATATACCCTGAGATCCTCTCCCCAACTCCCAACAGAAGACTAGAGGTTTATTGTCTAGAGAATAAAATAGATGGTCTCTGAACTGGACAATGCCAAATACAGCTGAGAACATAGGAAGTTACTACAAACAAGAGGATCAAGTGATTTTATGTATATTGAATGGTGTAACTTCTAGTTCCCTCCTCACACTTTGTTCCCATAACACAGGCAGCCAGACATCCATAATCCAAATAGGTATCTTAAGCATCATCTTTGAGAAATATAACCAGTCCAAAAGGAAAGACCCAATGATACTGACACCAGGAATTTCCCAAAAGATGGCCCAACCAGATCATCCTGCATGGAATTCAAAGCTGACAAATCCTACCCAAGCTACCAGAGCCTCCAGTAAGATTTTAAGTCCCATGCTCTTAATCAAATAGAAGCAACTTCAAGAAAGATTATACAGTATCAGGAAATCTTTGGAAGTTCTGTCATTAACATTTTTAGAGAGATGAAGAAATATTGTATCCAAGAGACAAAAACATGATGGTATAGAAGGGAATATTTAGAGAAAAAGAAATTACTCTTAAAAAATAAAATAGCAGAAATAAAGTCTGCAAACAAGGTGCTACAATTGTCCTAACTTACATAACTGAAGTTTCCACAGTGCAATACTGGAAGGGAATAATAGCCAGAGGGAACCTAGCATTCCCTGCATATTGAGCAGATAAAGCTGGGAATCTGGAGACACCAAAAGGGCTAGAGTTCACTGGGCAGAGTACTGGAGAGGCAAGAGCTGCACAGATAGCTGCAGAGAATACCCCTCGAATCTTCAGCTAAGCACTAATTAATACGTGCATGCGAAGAAAACATCCGAGTGTAAGGAATGATCCACCTGAACGATGTAAAGGGAGCGATCTTCTGAGCCCACACAGAGTCAGAAATATTTCATGTTATGATCAGCCAGAGTGAAAAACCTGACAAACTGCAGAGCGCATAAAACGAATGAGTCTTCAGAAGGATTTTGCCTCAGTAGGAGGGTAACTGTTCCTAGACTAAATGCTGCTCTGGTCACACCTAATAAAGTAACTTATTAAAGCAACCAAGATCAACAACTCATGAACTTACGGAAAAGCAAAAACAAACATTGCCCAACAAGGTAAAATTCACAATGTCTACAATTTTAAAAATTACCAAACATGAAACATGCATAGAGCAGAAAAATATGACCCACAATAAAGAGAAAAACAAATCAATAGAAACAGATGCAGAAATGAGTTAATAGAAAATATCTTAAAACAATTATTATAATTAATATTCCATATGTTCAAGAGGGTAGGGAAAAATTGAGCATATTAAATAGAGACATAGAAAATACAAAAATAACCCAAATCTGGTATCTAGAGAAATAAAATGTCTGACATGAAAACGACACTGAATGGAAATAACATATAAGATACTATGGGGGGAAAAACTAGTGAATTAAAGACAGAGAAATTAAGAACTTTCCAAAGGGAGAGAGAAAAAAAGACTGAAAAAAAAAATAATGAACAGAACATCACTGAGGAGCTACATGTTAAAAAACGATAAAGAAATCTGTAGCTCGACGCAGAATAAACACTGTGTATCGCCAAAGATAAAAGTGAATTTCTTAAAACAGCCCAAGAGAAATCAATTCTAAATCTATAGTTCTAAACATATAATTTCAGAAAGTAAAAACAACTCTGCTTTGAAAGAATGTCTGACATGCCAGAAAAAAAGCTAAGCCAAAAAAAAAAAAAAAAAAAGGTAACATGGGCAAACCTAAACGCTGACTATATAAAATACTAATAATATCCAATTTGGAGGTTAAATTAAAAACTAGAGGAATTTGTTTAGAATTAATATATTTTAACATCCTTGGTTTGGAAAGAAGGCACAGATATTTACAATTTTTAGGTGTTAAGTATGTTAAAATTTTAAAGTTAATGAAAAGTACTTATAATAATGTTTAAATTTCAAATCAGTAGAGGAAAACTATATAATAAATAGAAAACTTAGCCAATCCAAAAAGAAGACAAAAAAGGGATAAGAATGGGAACAAGACATAGCATAGAACAAGAGAAAAATAGGAAGTACAAAATAAGATGAGAAAAGTAAATTCAAATAGACTTGCATTTCCACACTACAGTGGGACAGATGTGCTTAAGAGTTCTCCCAGTACAAAACACTAAGTCTCGGAGAAAACAGACTTTTGAAATGATTATATGGTTGTACTACATAAGAGAAATCCTTAGGCCCCATCCCTCTACACTCGCAGAAGAAAAAAAATCAAGCTGAAACAAAAGCAGGAAAGGAACAGGAAGCATCAGGCAAGAAGCAAGCTTGAAAGGTAGGGTTTACCCAGAAGACAAATGCTGACAGTGGCCTACAATTGACCTCTAGAGACAAAATCTTAAGAGAGTTGTAAGGTCAAACAGACTAAGACGACTGCAGTCAGGACCTAGAAGGGGCTAACGTGCCAGTGGATTGGGAACACTTCACTGGGAAGCAAAAGCAGAACTTATATGAAGAAAAACATCCACAATTTAGGTCCTTAGTCTTCTCACAGATTAAGTTTAGCCACACACTCAAGGAAACAAGCCAAAATGGTACACAACAATATCTAAAAATTTAGACATATAAAAACTTGAAATAGTGCTAAAATCATCAGAAATAGAATATAAAATATGAGTTTTTTTAAAGTTAGAAATGGACTTACAAGAGACTGTAATAAATAAACAAAAATCAGAAAAACAAGCAAATGATAATTTTTGAAATTAAAACCACCATTGGTGTTTTAAATAGTAGATGAGACGCTGCTGAACAACAAATTAGTGAACGAGAGAACTGATGAAATTAGCCAAAATGCAGAACAGATAAACAAGATAATGAAAAATAGCAGCGATTAAGGGACATAAAAGATAGAGTAATAAAGTCCATCCTTTGTGCAATCGAGACTCCTTGATGAATAGAGGAGCAATAGAGGAAAGGCTAGCATCTAAGAATGCTAGAGAACGTGAATTGAAAGATACAGGATGCCACTATGTATCAAGGATAAAAATAAGTTTACACTTCCAAACATTATAGTAAATCCACAGAATGCCAAAGAAAAAAGTTTATTAAAAGCAGAGATAAAATATAACTTAAAAAGTCAGATGCTGAGACACAAAGATGTTACTAGACTAAAGCCACAGAATAAACAGCAGAGCTGTAATATAGCCCCTCTGCATTCTCACTTCAGAAAGTAATTTTAACTATTTTAAATTATCTTTCTAAACTGACCCAAACTGTTTACTTTCTTTTAACCTTTAAAAAATTTTTTTCCTAATTGTCTGATGATTTCTGGCTGAAATAATTGTAAGGATTATTATAAATTTTAAAAAATGAATTATCTAAAAATGCAATATACTCCTTTTATCAATTTAACTATCTTATCAGAATACTACATGTGGAAAATTCTATAGTCCTTGATTCAGAGCACTAAATATTTGCTTGATGATTAACTTCTGATGTTCTTGATCCAAGTTGTTTTCAATAACCATAAACTCCTTGTTAAAAATCCTTGGTAGTTAGGAAATTTTCAAATTTCAAGAAATCTGAAACTAAGTTCAAACTTCTTACCTAGAAGAAAGTATTTCTAAGCTACTCTTTATTCACATTTGTCTAATTTACCATTTTTTCTTTAGATTATATCTGCAAAAGTTACAAAGTTGAGGACTCCTCCAAACCAGTACTGAGGGATACTTTGGTGTATTCTAGAAACACCCTGTGTCTTACAAATTATAAAATGTCCACATTCTTATATGCAATTTTTAATCTGGCAGGCAAAGGCGGAAAACAGTAATAACAGGAGAAAGAGGACACCCAACAATTTAGCTCCTGTGTATACTTGTTGTGGGTATGACATCCTTAATCTCATCTCCAAAATGTAGAGATGCCAAAACATCTAACCCTTTGCTTTTAGATCCTGCAGACTGGCCGGAAGGAAATGGACTTCTCCCACTATCTTACAGACCCACCACCTTGTGTTTCTGGTGTCCACCCTTCCTTTAATCTACTTGCATGGAGAATTTCTCCTGTTCCTCTACGACATGTATGCTCCCCCGCCCAAATCTCCACCTGGGCCCTGTCTCAAAATTTATTCATTTGATATTTATTGGGTGCCCTGTGTGCTGGGCATTGTGGTGGGTTCTAGGTGTAAAAGGAGCCATTAACTGAATATACAACACTTTGGTATTTTTAAAAAATCAACTTATTAAATGGTACATGGTACTTCAGTCAAAGATATCTACGTTTTTAATAGGTGAGTTGGCATTAGAAGTTCTTCTTTGGCTGTTTCCTAATGGGCTGAATTTCTTGAGCCAGTCTGCATTTCACAGAAAAAAAAGTTCTTTGGTATACCATAGCAATGATTTTGCTAGCCTATTGTTTTATATGCAGGCGTTATGTATCTTCTCATTCAATTTATGAAAAACGTACTAATGCTGACCATGATATTCTTTTTATTGAAAAGCAATATAAAATAGTTTTAGAAACAAGAGGAAAGTAGTATTTTACATTATTTCTTCTGTTATGAATTTTTTTATACATTGTGCCAGTATTTACTTCCCATAACTATTCTTGCTTTATTTGGTACACTTTACATTAGATTTCTACATTATTGCATATCTATTAGTGTTTAATATATAGGAGCTTAATAAACTACTAATCTGAGAACAACAGTCTTTCCCTTGCTTTTTAGACCTTTTGCTCTGAACACGCTTATTTATGTACAATGTGGAAATCTGACCCTGTTCTCTTCCAATCAGCCAACAGTTCTTTTTGCACCTCTTCTGGTAGCTCATAGAAAATTTCAGGATCAACATCAGAAGGAAGAATAATTTTCTCATCAGTAGAATCTTGCTCTCCATTTCCTGGAAGTCCTTCATGATGTGAGACTGTTGCTATTGGTTGCTTATGGCTATCTGTAGTGTGTTTTTTGGAGAAAAGTTGCTCACTCTGCAAATTTGGAAATGAATGGAAAATAGATACAGAGGGGTTTGTATTAGAAAAGTGGAATCCTTGAGATTCTTTAGGTCCTTGACTCATTCGTTCATCTTTTAAGCTACTGTCTAAATAATGTGAATAATCCTTTTGGCTAGACAGATAAGAGGAACTACTGTTATTTAAGCCTGATGTTCCTGGTTCACAGGGAGATATGGAAGGTATCTGTTTGCTATTGGATAAATGATCTCTAGAATTTAAGGGATTATTTTGCATTTGTTTTGTGGAAAAGAAAGATAATACTCCTCTAGAGGCATGTAAGGGACAACTCAAACTTCCTTTCCCTTGAACTTTTTCTATAGATTTTCCAGAAAGAATTTCTTCTTGAATATCTACTGGAAGTTGCTTAAAGACTTCTTGGTCAATACCCTCAGGAAGTGAGGAAAGTGGGAATTCATCACTGTCCTCTTCTTTAGAAAAACTTATAGTATCTAGTGGAGACTCTCCAGTTCTTGTACTTTCAATTCTTCCAGTTGGGAGAAAATCCCAATTTGTTTCTTTGTCTTTGGATAGATCCTCCATATGCGTGTCTTTCATTTTCTAGAACACAAGGATAACAGAATAATTTAGATATCTAATACCTTTTAAATATTCATGCTACTGGAGTGTACCTGTATCTATTATCTGACCAACGTATTTCTATCCTACTCAAAAACTTCAATCCTTTTGGCTAACTTCAAACAGCTAGAGATGATTAATCCACCATAATCAGTCACACTATTGTGTGGATCTTTACTCACTATTCCAGGAAGAGGTTTCCTTCCTAGATAGTACTGAGCCAGAAGGTAGGTATGCATTTGAATTCAATTTAATTTCAAAACCGAAAAAACTTAAAACATTTTAACAAAAATATTAAGGGGGAGGAGGGAAGTTCCGATAGCTTATGTATACATTAACAGATACAAAGATCTGATTTCTAATATCTGAAATATTTTCATATTTATGAGCTAATCTTTAGATCCCTGTATACTGTTATAAAATGTTTCAAAAAACCTCATAATGGTTTTCACTTTTTAGCCGGTGACGCTTACGTGTCCTCTTCCATTATGGTACAACGTACCTAAGGCTAGCCACCGTAACACGATCAGTACCATGTACATGTAAGCCATTCAAACAACATCACCCAAAAGAATTTCTAAATTACATAAGTTAAACACAAGCTTAGATTTTTTAATTTAACCACACAAATCCAGTAACAGTGTACTTACAAAACTGCGCTTGCCAGAGCGTGAAGTTGTTGATAATGATGGTGTTAAGTAATAATCAATAGTCCCTTTCTTAGCAGTATTTAGTGCTTTAAGGTTGCAGAAGCACACACTTAAAAGGGTCAGATGAAATGGCATCTTCACATTCACCATATTTCGAAAAAGTTTCATAAGTATATCAACCATTGGAGTCATCACATCATAATTTCCTAAATAAAATGTTTAAGAAGACAATATCTAAACACATACAATAATTTATAACATTAAGTGCTTAATCTAAATTAAAATCCTGTATAGATATCACTGGAACTTCTCAACAATATATATGAAACTGAGACATCGCAGAAATGCCAAATATAAATGCCAAGTATAAATTTTCGAAACATTTGAAATATAGGATTTCTGATTATGGTAGAGTGATGATGTCAGAAAAATCTCCCCATAATACTATAATAAAACTGAACAAAATTGTCAAAAGCAACCATTTTCAGGATCTCAAAGTGAACCAAAGGCAATTAAAGTAAGAAACACTGATTTATAAAAAGCTGCTAGATCTTAGTTAAGAGAGTGGGAGACAGCAGCCTCATAGTCTGCAGTTGTTCACAACCCCCTTTACACAGCTCGGCTGGTAAAGCAGTTCTGCCAGGGTGAGGCTGGCTGTAAAAGTCAGCAGCTTTGTTGTCAGAGAGGACAGACCTGATTTGAGGCAGAGAGCAAAATACTTAGCAGTGTTTCCAGTAAAATGAACAAACCTGATAGGAAACAAATGGAGAAGTGGTACAGCTCTCTAGCCTAACACTACAGTTGTGCTTGCAGTGAGAGAAAAATCAGTGGGCCAGTCATAAATTTAACCAGATCTGGAAATGAAATAACCACAGAGAGCCTAGATAAATTGTCCTCACAATTTCAACTGACCAAGAGGCTATGAGCACGTGGAGTGGAGGGCAGAGAACACCCAGCTCTCCACACAACCTTGCTTGGAAGGGCAACAAGCAAATCAATGGAGATGCCCGGCCTAGCAGAAAGTAAAAGCCAAGGCAGACTTGAAATGGCCCAAATTGTTAAAGGGTTCTCCAACCCATGCACATATTTGTTGACAGAATGTAGAGGCCTTCCAGCTCTAATATTTGAGCAAAACCTCTGACCAATCATTGACTAACCACTAAACTGTGAAGACACAGGCATAACTTCCTAGGAAGCTAAAATAAAAAATTTTTAATTTTAAAAAGCTGAGCAGAGAAGTCAGGCAACACATCATAGAAAGGTATATTCTGCAGCTTAAGTCCAGACAAGTTACACACACAAAAAAAGGCCCACAGGAAAAAAAATTCCAATTTGTTACATTATATAAAATGTCCAGTTTTCAACAAAATATTACAATATATACAAAAAAGTAGGAGCATGTGATTGATATTCAGAGGGATAAAGTAGTCAATAGAAAATGAGCTGGATTTAGCAAAGACTTTGAAGTTGCTATTACAGATATGTTCAAAGAATTAAAGAAAACCATTTTAAAGAATTAAAGTAAAATATGATAACCACCAAGAAAAGGGAGATCTCAATAAATAGAATCAAACATACAAAGAAAAAAGGAAATTCCAGAGTTATAAAGTACAGTAACCAAAACAAACAAAATCACTAGACAGGCAACAGCAGTTGTAAGATAACAGAGCAATAAGAGAACTCGACAGCTCAATAGAAAAGGAAAAAAAAAAAAAAAAGACTGAAGAAAAATGAACAGAACTGCACACACCTGTAGGACATTTTTGAGGATACCAACATATGTGTAGTAAGAGTCCAAGAGAAGAGAAAAAAGGAAAGGATATTTAAAGAAATAAGAGCCAAAAACTCTGCAAATCTTATTTAAAAAATTATTCTACAGAGCAAAAAAGCTCAATAAATCCTAAATAGGATAAACACAGAGATTCCACACTCAGATATGATAGTCAAACTGCTGAAAAAGAGAAAAATGACTCATCATATAGAGGAGAACAACAGTACAACTACACCTACTAACAAATTATTGCCTCTCAGCTCCAAATTCTGTGATAATGGGTTGGACTCCTTAAATGCTTTAACACTGAACCTGCTAAGCTTCATCAGTAGAGAGCACTGGAGGACTATTAAAGGGGAAGGGGGGCTTCTCCTGGTTCCAATGCACTGTTATTTACTTTCTCTTGGTTCCATCTAATGGTCTGTTTGTAGTACATGTGTGGGGACATCTAGTAGTGCTCTTCCACACCACATGTGGCACGCAAAGTCCCTCGGCAGCCTCAAGCTCCAGCTCTAGCTGTGACCATGTGACCATGACACCACCAATTCAAACACCAGTGCACACAGGCCAGTGCCGTGAACAGTGTCCTGACTCCTTCTGCACATCAACCTAACAGCCTTGACTTGCCTACACCCCAGAGGGCTGTGTCCTCCAGCTCTTCCTATGTAGGCACCATACCCACTGGGTTTGTGCTAGCAGAAGAATGTAGGTTCCTTCAGCACAAACCACCCACCAGCCTTGGCTGGCCTGCATCATGGAGGGCTGTTAACAGTAGCCCTCCTGACACGGACACCAGCTCATGTGCTGCTCTGCCAGTGAGCAAACTCCCAACGTCCAATTCCGTCTGTGTGCTCACCAACTAGCCTCAGCTCATCCGTCAGCGGGTGGTTTTCCCTTGGCCCAATAACTATGGACCAACTCTAGGCCAGGTAACTCAAAGGATTTCTCCATCATCCAGTGTTCTGTAGCCACATATTTTCTTTGAGGGGTAGGGGGTCTTCCCTTTCCAAGTTTGTCCTTCCTTGGGTACTTGTCCTCAGCCCTTGGGTACCTCTTAGAGTTTTCTTTATACCTTTATAGAGTTAGGCAAAGAATTTTTACATATGATACCAAAAGCACGATCCATAAAAGAAAAAACAAACACAATGAAATGCCACTACACAGCCACAAGAATGACTATCATAAGAGCAAATGACAATATCTAATGTTCCTGAGAATATGAAAAACCTGGAACCCTCATACGTTGTTGGTGAGAATGTAAATTTTTACTTGAACAATGGAAAAAGTTTGGTAGTTTCTTAGTTCGACTTACCATACAACCTAGCAGTTCTACTCCTCGTAATCTACCCAAGATAAACGAAAGCATGTATCTACCCAACGACTTGCCAGCAAGTGTTCACAGCATTCTTTTTCATAATAGCCAAAGGAAATGGAAACAATCTAAATGCCCATAAAGAAGTTATCTCATGCCATATAATTATCATAGTTTCGTTTTCTCTGAACTTGAGAAACATTTTTAACTGAGTCTTTACTTTCATTGTCGATAAAAAAATAAAGTTTTCTGCTGAAAATTTCTGATAGAATAAAGGTATTTAACAGCTCACTAATTCCCGGCGAAGACCCTCCATCTTTGGATCATATTTCTAATTCAAAGTTTGCTTTTTTTAGTGTTTAACCTATCAATTAAATTATTAGAAACTTAGCCCATACCTGTCCCTAATTTCTGAATTATGTGGGATGGAATAGGGCACTGACGACTCTCACGGCTACAGTGCTTTTCAGATGAATGCCGACGGATTATTAATCTTATTGTATGTGGCTTCCTTCCATCTTGGCACACTCTAAAAATAAAGGAGAAACAAGGAATTAGAAAAAGTTTTATCTAAAGATTTTTGAAATACTTCTCATTTATCTAAAGGTGCCACATTACTAACTATAACAATTATAAGTATAGCTAACTAGACAGTAAACAATAAAAGTCCCTGAATAGCCCAAATAAATTTTGCAATGTATGCACTAAAATTATTTCATTTTATTTTAAGTTCCAAGGTCAGTATCTGGCACATGGTATGAGTTTTGCAAATAATAATTTCCATCTAAATGTCCCAAACCTCCCCTTAATCAACAAGAGTAAGTGAATGGACACTGTCTCCTTTCCTTTCCTGCTGAGGAAAATGTTGTGAGTCACTACCTTCTAAGCACTAAATTTTAAATGTAAGGCTCTCAGGCTTCACTCAGAATTAAGTGCTACCATAAAAAAAAAAAAAAAAAAAAAAAAAGATATAATTATAACAAACAATTTTATAATCCAAGTTCAAAATATAACTAAAAGCAACATATTAAAATCAGCAGGAAATTTAAGAAACTGAGAAAACCATTCACTGACAGAAGCAAATATGTGAAAAAGGACAGATTTTTAACATTTTTTAAAAAATAATTACCAAAAAAAAATTAGATTATTTTTGTCAAAGAGTACTCCCCAAATAGATCCAAGAGAGCCAGTGATAACATCACCAGTATGTGGCATATTAAAGTAATAACTTGAAAGATCAATTACTTACTATATTTAGGAAGATAAATACATGTGTGTATCTTAAAAGTGTTCTATCCAAATGGTCTTAGTTTTAGTGTTGAAAAAGTTTTAATGATATAGGAAATTCATTTAAAATTAGAAAATCTACTTACTACAGAAACTGTCATTAAAAAATAATATTTTCCTTTTTATATGTATGGCAATGCATTAAAAAAATCACAAATATAAAATACAAATACTGTACATTGTTAAACATACTTAAATTGAAGATATTAAGTGGGAAAATTTAGAATTTTGCAATAAATAATTTTTTTCTCTTACTGCTTAATCAAAAAATTTCTTGATTGCTGCTTTACTAAGATAATAAATATCTTAAATGGTTCCTATACACATGTTACTAGTTTAAATTTCTTTCAATTAAACTTGTTCTATTAAGTCATTATACAATTCAAAGACTATGATTTGGTTCCTATAACTAATTCAGACATACTAGATTATGGTTATTTTCTAAGCAATATTAAACTAGTGCCTAATAGGTAAAAAATTAGATGATTTTATACCTCTTACATACCTACACTATTAATCAACATATACCCTAGAAGGAAAATACATTCACATACACACAATTATTTTTTTTGCCAGTCACTTAGATGGTATTAGGCTTCAATCACTGAAATAAGGGGCCATGGTATAAAAGACGGAATGGCAAACAAAGATAGGAATAAACGATTAACAGTTGGTATTTCTCAGGTTTAGACTACCTCGTCTCATTTCTGGGCTGATTCTTCAAATAAGAAAGAGAATGTATAAAATTTATACTTCTTATGGCTTTTCTATGTGAAGAACTGTTTCCAATGGCCAGGCTTCTCAGAGTAGCCTTATATTTAGCTGAAGCAAAGCAAATGACCCAGTTTTGCTAGCATATTCATGGGCTCATCATGAGTCATACCACTGGAGCTGGGTCATAGAGTCAACCACAGATGCATGCAGCAAATGATGAGCTGCATGGCTTTACTCAAGACATGAGAACCACATTGCATGTGACAGCAAATCTGCAGGAAATTTCATTTCATCAGTTTTCTGAGACTTAAGAGTCATTCAAAAACTTTTTTTTCTCTAGTCACAGTTAGCCATCTTAGCATCATTACAAAAGCAGATGTACCCAAAACTGTTAGATATCTAACACCCCATTTTGAGAAATCAAAGAAATGTGAGGAAATGAAATAATACTCTTCTACAGAGTATTGAGAAATACATATATGATGGCAGAGGAGCATCAGAAAACTAAATGTCTTGTTCAGCTTATGCTATGCTATTTGTATACTCAATCCCAGCTGACGCTCTTCACGTACTCAGAGTCCCGTAACCCTGCACATACCCACCATCACTCTCACTGCTCACACAGCCCCACTGAGCTATTCTTTTGTCTGACTCCATTTTCTTTCACGTATGAGGCAAAGTAGGATATGAGGGTACTTCCGCTTTCATCGTTATTGCTCTTAATAATTTTCTGTCCTCAACTGTCACAAATTTATAGGTGGATGGATTCAAGAAATATCCAAAAAAAACCCTTAGGTTACTATCGGCAGCTTAAGATCCACGATATAACCATGTTACTAAAAACCAAATGGATTAAATTTAGTTAGAAGCATCTGTTACTATCTTTGCAATAGTTCACGACGTAGAGAAATTCAATGATAAAAGATCTATTTTTTCACTTCTTAGTCTCCAGTTAATCTATAAGTTTAGTTCCAAGATAGAACATTAAGTTTCTTTCCATATACTATATACAGAATATATAGGATGATACTGTAAAACAGAAAATCACCTGTTCAAAAGACTAGCAAGTAATTCTTCGATCTTACTTTTAGCTTCAACTTCTGATGAACATTTTTTAAATGAATCTTCTTCACTAAAGGACTACCAAAGAAGCACAAATAAAGAGTTATTATAAACCCAAATATCCAATTATCAGTATATACATCAAATAAATCAACACATTCTTCACTAACATCTCTTATGCTTAGTTTGAGCCATTTAGTTCACCTTTATATTAACTCTTTTTATCTGCGAGTTATTGTACTCCACCAGAAAGTGCTCTAGAAGTCAAGAAAAGTATAAAGCTTGAATACCAGCTCCAAGCTTTGCTGTATGATTACAGCAAGGTTCTTAATCTCCTAAAACTTGAATCTGAGTTTAACCTGGGGCAAGTTATTTAACCTTTCTAAAATACAGTATCCTCATCTTTAAAAAGGAATAAGAGGGAGAGGGAGAAAGGAAGGGGAAAAGATACAAACAAACAATAGTACTACCTACCATGAAGGTTTGTTGTGAAGATTAAATGGGCTAATGTATATAAAGCACTTAGCGTAAGTACCCGTAACACAGCAAAAATATTTATCAATGTGAACTGGATGATTATACCTTTCTCTATTTCCTAAATCATGAGAATATTCTAAAAACAAGACTTTAAAAATTAAAATATTTTGCCTCATATATGTAACATATAGGCTGTTAAAATTAAGTAGCATTCAATCAAAGTGGCTAACTCGAGATTTAAATACCAATCCATGGATTCAATTTAAGAATATTTATTAATCTAATATAATAAATTAGCCTTTATATAAAAAAGGGATCATGTACTAACATAATAAGCAAACTAGAACAGTAAAAACACAGTACTAAAACTGGAACTGTTTATCTTAAATAATGTGGAAACCAGTACTCAATTAAAATAAATATCATTATCACGCACCTGAGGTGGTCCTGAGGGTGTTACAGGAGAGTTATCCTCCCCAAAACTGAGCTTCTGGATACGCTGAGCAACTGAAATTCCTAATTCCTTTTCTAATATTTTGGATGAAAAGGTCTGAAGATCATGCACACTACTGATACCCAGCCCTTCAAGACGTTTGGTAGTTTTATAGCCAATACCTAAACAAAAAGAAATGCATAGTGTTACAACAGCTTTTCACCTTAAAGTAAACTAATTAAAATATTAAAAATATATCAACCATGTCTTTAAATTCTATAATTAATATTTTGCTAAGATCAAACTCTACTGAAAATTAGGTTGTTGTTCTTGTGCTTAGGGCCTCTGAGATATATGAACCACTTTGAAACCCTAACAACCCTAGTATAATATAATGACTATAAAGACAACTAATAAATTCTGTTTTGATAAAATTAAGTTTTTACCACCTATTACATAACATTGTGGAAGTAGTCAAGAGTCATGGTTATTACTCACATGACAAGAAAGTCACTAGAACAATTGAAATTAATTAGCATGTATTTATCAGCCAACGTAACTGATTCCTATACACAACACCACATATTTATCTACAAGTCACATCTGGCAATATTTAACATCCAAGATCCAACTAACAGCTAAAAAACAAACCAACAACAAAACAAATGTTCTCATCGGCAAAACCCCTATCACAAAGTTTTTGCATGAAACTCAGTCATATTCATCACAGGAGAAATGCTCGGGGAATTTAGTGCCCCTCTACTCATATTTAAAAAGTTAATTCCACAGCTATCTGGTTTCCTTGAGCAATAAAAGAAATCAAAGGTAACAGGGATGTAGGGAGAGTTATTAAAGTGCAGTGACAGATATTTTCACAGATGAAATAAAAGAGGGCTGGCAATTGGGCAATAAGAAAAGAGAAAGGTGTAAAAGAACAACTACAAGAATTCAAAAAGTAAAGCTGGTAATGTTATGTATCAATATACAGTCATCAATTTATTACAATCTGACATAGTTATTCTTCAGAAAGCAGACTCAGGGTCACCCCCCAAAAATCTTCAAGTTATGATTGTACTGGATTAAGGAAGGCAAGACAGTGTATAACACATTTTGAAATCACAAAAACATGGTTGAAATTGTGAAGTTATGACTTAATCTAAAGGTTAAGTTTCAGTTGTCTTAAGAATTTACTTCCACAGAATTCTATTATGACATCTTATTCCCCAGTAATGGCCCAGAAATGAAGTTTAACATATCAATTATTGATGGCCTATAAAAACATTAAGTATTTGATCTTCAAAGATACAAACTTGCCCAATGTCCTGAACAGGTCACTGAACCCCTCAAGAAAATCAGTTTCCTCATCTTTAAAATATAAACTTGGCCTAGATGCTTTGGAAGGTCTCCTGTAGCCCTAAGATTTTATATATAAATCCAAAATAGAGTTAGTAACAGACCATCTGTACTCTCTAGATGCAATGTACAGTATAAGTGTATCAACCAGGGCCTGAAAATAAAGGATCACATTTTTCCAGGTATAACTTGTAAACTATACAAAAGTAGGTTAAACTAAAAAAGGATTTTCATATATTCCCTAATACAGATTCCTTCCAGAAAACATTAGGGGTTTTGGTTTTCTCCAAAGCCAAGTACACAGTTTCTAAGAATTATAATTTTTTTTAAAATAAATAAATACAATAAAACCAATATATACTTTTTAAATATATTTGTCTTACCAGGCATTTCCTTTAAATGGTTCAAACTATGAATGAGATCCTGAGTACTTTCAGGTAATAAGACTGTTTGTTGATTTGGTTTAAAGACGCCAGAAACTAATTTTGCCAGTAATTTATTAGAAGCCACTCCGGCACAGCCGGTGAGACCCAGCTGATTACACATGGCTTCCCGCATCTCTGCTGCAATCTGAGATCCAACAAGTAGTTTGATGTGCAAGATGTCATGCTGGTTTATACCTATAAAAACAGCCAATGTTGTTAAAAGTCACCACAAAAAATTTTAATTTTCTTTTTTACAAATGAGTTTAAACAGGATACAAGGCTTATTTAACCTATATCCACCACCATCACCCCCAAAACCACATTACTGCCACCCCCTTAATCTGTTTTGTTCTTCACAGGAATTCTGTAAAGTAAATAGTTACCACTGGATTGAATTTCAAGGGCCTATGATAGTAAATGCACATTGAGAGTGATTATGAAAATTGACCTCTCATAAAAAGTTCCTAGTGACATTACTAAAACTTTCACTCATGTTTACCTATAAATAAGGATAGAAATACTACAATAAGAAATACTTTTGAAAAGTATCTGAATCTAAACTTTATGTATTAGCTATATGTGCTACTGAAAACAATTTTAGATCTGTACATATTTAAGAGGTCTTTTATGAAAAGCAGAGATAAATTATATGGAAACAAATTTTCTTAAGTGTGAAAATGGTATTAGAGATATATGATACAGTCCTTATCATCAGGAGTATTTATAAATAAAATGTCATATCTGCAATTTATTTTAAAAGGCTCATCAATCAGTCAACCAAACAATTAGAGAACAAAATACAGCAAATGTGGAAAAATGTTAACAGGTATATCTACAAGGAAGGGCATAATGAGTGTTCTTGTACTTATTCCATCAACTTTTCTATAGGCTTAAAGCATTTTTTAAACAAAATCTTGTGGGGAGAATAATTCAAGAAGAATAAGACATTTTTTTTAGGATATAAAACATAACTCTCCATAATATGTTCTAACCACCAAGTCTGAGTTTGCTTTAAAATCATATAGAAACATATTTGGAAGGTTCTTGCTACTCGGCCTTTGTCAGTGATGAGAGAGCACAGGTACAAAAGACACAGGAAAAGTATTTTCTTCTAGAAGAGAATTGTAGCTCTCCCTCTTTCTTTAACATCAGAAAGGTGAAAATTAAATGGGAGGTTGAACACCAGCTCTCAAAAAAGGGGGATAAGAGGAAGCACATGTTGAGACCTAGGAGCAAGAAGGGCAGGCAAGTATTCTACAAAAACAGAGAAGCTTGTCTTCTAAGTGGTATGATGTGGAAGTCATCAGCAGAGTTACAAGATGCTTGAAACTCGAACTGGATGTTCATTAGAACATACTGCAGCTTATTTTCAAATGCTAGTATCCCTGGAAATACCATCAGTCACCTATAGTATGCAAAGGAGAAGAACCACTCTGCTTTCTCATTAAGAGCTGGCAAAGATGATCTGAACTGATTAAATATGAGCTTGCAAAAGATGACAGGTAGGCCTGGACGAGCTTCCACAAGAAATCAGGGGGCAACATGAGGGTCTTGTTGCCTTGGGGTAATAGAACAACAAAAAGAGGAAACTAAGGCAAATTTAGTTTACCTCAAAATTTTGCTTAAAGAGAGGTACAGGAGAATCTAAAATTATTCTAAAAAGCATATTCTCAAGCCAACTCCTGTAACTTAAGGGTGACCCAAGGAGGTATGGCTCTTAAAAATGCTATGCACAGACTGGGTTGGAGAAACGAGAAATGCACAGAGGATTGAGCTACGTAAGCAACACCTAATTTTAGTTATCTTAGTCAGATTCCTGAAATATGGCTATACCGCCCACAAAAGCCATAAAACTTTCAGGACAGTCAACTCACTGAATTTAATCAAACATTAAGAAATGTATGTACTTTTAAGTTACTAAATAGAATGAATAAGAACCCACTTACATTGATTATTATATATGTGGCCCGACACAGTCAGCGCTGAAATTTCATCACTGTGAAGCTGCTGCAGTCTTTTCTCAACCATTTCTGTTAGGTCCACAAAATTTTCATCAAATCCAAGTCTCTCAACAAGTGGACTGAATTCTTCCAACAACTCTGAATATAAATAATATTGGAGTTCAAAGGTAACTGAAGTTCTGGTGAGAATTAGTTTAGCTACTCTGTGCTTACATCAAATATGCTGTTAAAGGTTTTACACAGACTGATAGTTCCACAATATAGTTAATAAAGTCGTCAGTTAACTGGGATTTTTTTCCTGCACCACATTTTGAGCAAAGGCAATATTTTTCCAACAAAGTTTAAAAATGACATTCCCTGAGCAGATACTCGTAACAATATATTTAGCTCAATCTCCTATACCTATAATTTCTGTATCTGTAGTACATTAAATATTGGTGCTTATAGTTAACTATGATTTGAAGTAGTGTGTCAACAAATAAATTATAATCTTCTTAGAAAAGGGAAAACAAGTAATAATATATTCTAGCTATATTTTCCACAGGCATTTTTAAAGGCAAAACAAAACAAAATTTATAATTTCCATTACTGAATCAAAAAGAAAAGACACTTAATTTTCAAAATACACCACAATTCACTATTGTGATTAGCCATTCCCCAGCTTATTCCTTAAGCGCAGAAATGGGCAGTAGACTTATATGTATCGAATGTCCAGTGTCTATCACCATAGTTAGTCCTTAAGTCAAACGTTTACTAAATTGAACTGAACCATGATTTGATATAAATTCAAAAGTCTATCAATTCTCATTTTTAGGATTAAGACTAGTACTTTGAAATCACTGAGAATAATTTTCACTTCTCTATGAATCACCTATTAATACCAGCTGGGTAGAGAAAACATGCACTATTTTTTTCACCTATCAGGCAAAATCTTTACAATGTGAGAATATACATACTAGCAATGTGTTGAAACAACTTCAAGTGCAACGAATATCTGTATGCAAAATTTCAAATGCAAACTACCTTTGATCTAGCAATTAATCTCTGGGAACTTACCTTATGAATATCTCCAAAAAAGTAGGCCAATATTTCTATGTGAAATGTTTACTGAAGCATATATTTGTAAAAGCTAAAAGTTGGTAGCAGTCTAATAATCCACCACTATCAGGGAAACCATATAATTTATCATTCAAAACAAGACATTTTTGAACAAAAGGAGCTGCTATTAATAATTATTTAGAGATAATAGGCATAAAGTGGGGCATATTGTCTTCATATCAAGAGAGGACTGGTTAAATAAGTATGGAACGAAATATAATGGAATACTTTGCAGGCATTAAAAAGGATGAGGAAGAGCTGTATGAATGATATAAAAGATCACCAAGAACAAAGGCAAGATGCACAACTATATAATCTCTTCTGTATACACTAAAAATCAACTTCTTAATATTCAGACACACACAATTTTCCATAGATGTACAGTGCTATTTTAGAAGTACAGTCTTGCCTTTTCTGCTTAGCTATCTCTTTCTCCCACTTCAGCACTGTCTCTTCCCCTCTAGAAAGTAATTAATGTTAAAAACCTAGAACATATCCTTTCATATTCCTCTTCCTGCTCAAATAAACACATATACATATATGTGGAGAAAGGGATTGGGGCTATTGTTTTATACAATACCTATGGAAAACTATGATATACTTTTTTACATCTTGCCTTTTACCGACTCAATAACAAAGTATATCTTTATGTATAAAACATATACCACCAATGCATTCTTTTTAATGGCAATTAATATTCCAATGTAGAGAAGTCTTAGTTTAGCCATTCTCATCATAAACATTTGTTTTCATTCCATATTTTTACCAGTTATGAACCATGCTATAATGCACAATTTTGTACATGTCTTTATCATTTTATTTCTTAAGTTCCCAGAGTTATATCACTGTGATATAACATGTATCTTTAACTTGAAAAATTGTTTCTAGATTGTTTTTTAAAAGGCTATAATACTTTGTTTCTACTTTTCCTCACATTCTTTATATTTTTGCAAGTATGATGGATATAAAATATATTATTAATTCAAATTTCCTTAGCCAATAATGAATCTGAACATTCTTCTTCCACATAACAGTTGAAATTGTGTTAGCTCTTTTTGTCAATATGCACACATTTTAAAAAATTAGAAAAATAAAAGCTTATTTTCCATAATCTGTACCTGTAACCTTATATGACATCTCTCTGTAACGAGTCAAGTCTTCTCCATTAACTAATACCAGCTGTGGACACTTTTCTTTTGCATCTCTAACATTCATAAGTTTCTTAACTCCAAGTTCCCTAGCTTCATAGTTGCAGGTAACCACCAAATATTTCTGCTGAACCCCTATAAAAAATAAATATTTTATGAGAAAATTGAGCAGAATTGAGGAAACATCTTAAAATATAATTTACTAATGCCATATTATAATTTTATGTGTTTTGATAAGAATAAAAAGGTCTCAGTTAAAAAATATAACCTCTATTCATCGAAGTTCTATAAAATAAAATTTAACAGAAATGATCATAAATTCGTATATTCTATGTAGTCTTCAATGAAAAGATACAAATAAAATCCTTCTAGAGTTTTTAAGACAATACAAAACCGTATTAATTTATATTGAATTAACTCTATATATAACTCAAGCCCATGTTTTACTAAAAAATAAAGCAGATGAAAATATCTGAGTACAATTAATTACTGGTTGCTGCTAGAAAAATTCACTTATCTTCTGAGTAACTGTCCAATGAATATAAAACAAAATTCTAAGTGCCAACCTACAGCAATCATCAGGGATCTGATTATTGAACTATTCTTCCTAGTCATTTGCAGAAAAGATTATACAGTGAGGCAGCACTATGAGGCCCCTCCTTACCAAAATGACTAAATTATGATCATCTACAGACTGTATAAAAATTCTAGTTTATTGGTGGCTTAAGATAGATAAAATTTGCCTTTCTCTTTACATAAGACAACTTGTTTACCACTATGAAAGTAACGTTCATCTAAAATATGTAAAACACAAACATGTAGGAAAAAAAGGTTATGTCTATTCACCAATGCAAGACATTTCTTAAAATTTAATATTTTAAACAAGGCAAAGAAACATTATTTCACATAAAAATTTTGATGTATCAAATATGCCCCAAAATAGAATCACTAGATTAAAAATAATAATTTAAGATTCATCAGTGAACTATATACAAAATCAGATTTTAACTCCCTTAACCAAAATAATAGTTTTTAAATGCAGAATTAAATGAATGTACTCACACTATATGTCATCAGCCCATGTGTTACAATGCTACTAGCTGAAATTCCTTTAGAAGAATCCTAACTTCTTGATGCCCTTAGGAAAGTTTAAAGATCCTAACTAAATTGAACTTGGCATATGCCAAAAACTTTGTTCAGGAAATCAACTAGGCAGGGTTGAATCAGGATATATAAAACCAAACTAGACAAGGTAGCAGCAGATGAATTAAAATTGCTCCTTATGCTCTTTAAATCCTTACTACATGTATAAAAAAATTTTTTGAAATTTACTTTTCCAACTAAAAATATAAAATGTTAAAACAGGCCAATATAATAAAAAGTGAATCCTCTAGTCTACAGCCATGCCACCCTTAATGCACGCGATCTCATCTGATCTTGGAAGCTTAGCAGAGTCGGGCCTGGTTAGTACTTGGATGGGAGACCACCTAGAATACCAGATGCTGTAAGCCTTAAAAAAAGGAAAAAAATAAAAATAAATAAATCCTCAATGCAAAATTTCTTTGCTTTTTATTTAAAAAGATACATGTGTTTTTATGAAAAGCTTGCTCTTTATGCCTTAATATTTAGGGATCTGTTCAAAATCCAATTATTTTATCAGCTGTTAAACAAATCAAGAGTTAAATTACAAAGGGAGGAGACAGATGAAAACATCTATGAAAATATAACAAAAGAGGTAATTTCTGAGATAAGAGGAATGTAAAATTTCAAACACTGAGAAAAAGACTAAGTTTATTATGGTCTTTTTGTTCATCTATTCAGTTGTTATACTACTTGTGTCAAATTCACCATTTATTAAATGAGGCCTATAAAGTTCACACCTGATAGTGAAGCAAAGATTGTGTCTATAAAGCACCTTAAGAACTTTTGAAATCTATCTTTAGTTAATAAGTCAGAATACAATAAACATAATAAATTAGCAGCTAATCCTATTATACAATGAAAATATTATCAACGTCCATAATTACCTAAAGGTTTGCCCTTCAGTTCCGGATTTGAGATCATTTCTACTTGTGCATAAAAGCAGTCCAGATCCATGTGTACTATAACTCTGGATGAAGGACATCCTGGTGGCACCACTTGACCATGAAGGGATGCACAATATGCAAAGAAATACAAAAATATATTCAGGCTGCTTATCATCTCTGAGCAATTGGCAGTTCCTTAAAACATGGGACTGAGAAAAAAGAATGCAGAGTGATTTTAAAAATTTTTTCTTGAATTTATTATATCTTGTTACAGCATCTTAAAATTACAAAAACCTGAGAGCAACTACAACAAGGACTTCAGCCCTGTTTACTTAGCATTTCCTGTGCACTGTATTTTTCTCAGGATAGTAATAAATTTGAGGGGGAAAAATCTTGATCAATAATGGAAGACACAAGAGGTAATCCTATTACTTGGAAGTTTATCGTAAAATTTAGAGTAAATTAGAAGGGACAGAAAGTTTAATCACTGATTTAAACCAATTTTAAAATTATTCTAAGTGGCACGTCCTTAAATTTTAAAAATCATAAATACAAAACTGCAGATGGCAGACCCTACGGGTTCCAGTGGACAATACTTAGCTCTTATATGAGAGCAGGATTAACTGGTTCAATGCTAAATCCCCTGGCATATAACAGACTAGATAAATACTCGATAAATTGAATAAATGAGTAAATAGTTCTTGGATTTGAAAAAGAAGATAGTCATGGGAAATTGGGGGGGGGGGGCAAGGAGTGATAAAACAGGAGATTCTAGCTCTTCACACCAGTTTAAAAACAAGGTAGTTTAAATGCAGTGATATTCTAGATTTGGATCCTAGAATAGAAAATATTATTGTGGGAAAAAAAACAGTAAACTGTGAATAAAGCTTGCACTTTAGTCAATAGTATTATGCCAATGTTAATTTCCTTTTTGACAAATGTACCGGGGCGATGTAAGATAATAACGTTAGAGAAAACGATCTCTGCAACTTCTGTAAATCTAAAATTATTCCAAATTTCAAAAGGAGAGGCCTGTACCCGGGCCCTGGGGTTGAGCGATACAAGGTTCAGCCCAGAGGCTGGAAGTGAGTCACCAGAGAGGTGGCCACTGCACACGTGCCTTGTCTTGGGTTCCAAGCCGAGTCATTTATTCCAGCCCGGGCTAAGGCCCGGGCCCAACCGCTAGCAAGTAGGCGACAAGGTTCTCCACTTCTGCAATCATTTACAGCCCGGGGCCTCTTCGGCTTTCCTTTGGCTCTTTTGAGGAATTACAAATGCACCCACGACTAACAATCTGACGCGCCCACCCTACTGCTCCTAGGCGAAGCCATCCCTCTCCGGGTCTTCAGTCACAAAACGACAAGCAGTGAAGTGTAGCCCGCTAGGCACAGAAAGGAACCAAGTGGGGTGGGGACAGTCGCACCCCAACGGTCGCCGCCGCCCCGGGCATTCGCCCGCCCTGCCCTTCTCATTTACAGCAAGGGAGGCCACCCGGCTCCGCTGGCCCGGGCACAGCCGGCGAGCTGACAGCCGCCCCCGCCTCCGCCTGCTCCATGGAGCGAGCCGCGTCCTCTTCCTCGTCGCAGCCACCTTCCTCCTCGAGCTCCACCCCCAGCTTCTCCATCCCGCTGCGGCCAGCCGCAGCGCAGCTTCCGGCAGCTTCCGCCAGGTCTCCAGGGAAACCGGGGCCGACCGCCTCCAGCCGCTCCGGCTCTCGCGCCTGCGCGGTCTGGGCCGACCAGCCAGTTACCCGGAGTGACGCGCGGGCTGGGAATCGTGGGGATTCGCGTGCAGAGGATTCCTCCCACCCCATCCAGGCCGGAAGTGAGGGGTTGCTGTTCCAAACTGCTAGTTTTTTTCTTGAGGTCTTCGGAGTTAGTTCTACAACACGTATTTTAACTCTTCATCTTTATTCGGAGGCCAGCCTGTTCTTTTGATCAACTGTTAGCAAAGTCACTTACCCTTAGACACTGAACGATTTGGGGTAAGGGGAGCGGGGGGAGGGAAGGTGAAAATTATGGTAAGAGCAAGACAACCAGGTAAACTAGCATGATTAGCGAGCATGTTAAGTTTATTGCATTTAGTTTGTCGTTTGATTCAAAGAGATTGTGCCAGATTGGAACCCTGAGTTTGTAATCATCTGAACTGAATCTAGTTTCAATACAGGAGCGTCAGAATCAGATAAAATCTCCAATCCAGACCCACCAGCTTGCTGTGTGATTTGGGGCAGGTTGGTTACATAACTACTCTGGGCCTCAGTTTCTTCGCTGTAAAAAAGTCCTGAGATTAAATAAATGAATAAAGGAAAACTAACATACACTTTAATATTCCAATTTATTTAACACACCTGGCACATAGAAGGTGCTTAATGTTAATTCTCTAGGCCTTCTGTTAAAGATACCTTGTGTGCCTCTGTGTGTGGGAGGGGAAATTGGGAAATTAGTGTGTGTGCATATATACATATATTCAAACACATATTTGTTTTTTCACAGGTAATATGGATGTGAGAACCTTGAGGAAACCTTTAAAGGACATGTTGCATCCCTAAAGAAAAGAGAATAACAGGCAGAGCCAGGACTCAGTGATTTGGAGACCAAGCTTTCCTTTTTGGATATTTTCCTCTTAGACATCTGGACCTGTCCCCTAAAAGTCTCCAGTGTAGGATCTGAGACACTGATTTAAACCTATGCTGTTTTCTTTGTGAATGCTGATTAGATAAAAAGCTTTTAAATTAAGTGCCTCCTTGGCTTCTAAGTACCTCTTGGACTATCATCAAGGGTCCAATTACTTGTAGAAAACTAAGGTGTTTTTTTTTTCCTAATTCCTTCATTTTGAAAATGATACAAACAGTGGAACTACCATGGCAGATTAAAATTGCTCCTTTATAAGAGCCCTAGGCTCACTACACTCAACAACTCGAATAAAAGTGAGCCAGCATTGAAAAACAAGACACATAATAAAGCCCTCTTTAGTTTCATTTATTTCTCTATCAATTGCCAAATTGAAGAGTGGCTTTTAATTTAGTAGAATAGACAAGTGGAACCTTGAAAACTTTAGGGGAGGGAGCAGGGCTGGCTTTATGAGTGTGCAACCTATGCAGTAACAACAGAGCCCCATGCTTAGAAGGGTCCCACCCTTGATTTAATGTTCTGATGCTGTCATCTTGAAATTCTTAGTATTTGAACAAGGAAGACTGCATTTCCATTTTGTACTGGACTTCACAAATTATTTAGACAGTGCTGGGAACAAAGAAGAGAAGTGGCATAGAAAAAATGACACATAATAAAACACCTGTATGTCAGGCACAGGGCTAAGAGCTTAAAACAGATTATCTCATTCTCTATGCCCTAGAGGGTAGGTATCATCATTATCATTTTACAAAAGATGAAACAGGCCAGCAGACACTAAGGTGCTTATTCAAGGATATGAATCCAGTAATGGTAGATCCATTTTTTCAGAGTTTTACATAGAAAAGAATTCATTAACAATGTTTCTTCCATTTTCCTTGGTGCCTCAAACACCAGACAACCTGGAGTAGGGAAAATAAACATCCCTCAGATATATTAGGAGGCATATAAATTAAATAAATTAATATCTGTTGTTTTTTTGTGGGATGAATTAGGGAAAGCGGGAGTGTTTTTTTGTTTTTTATTTTGGAGGTTCTTTTGAATTCTATAACCTTTCCCCAGTTTTTATTAAAAGGCACTAATCTAAGACAATTTCAGGAAATATTTTGAGGATCATTATTGTATAGTACAAAAGCAATTACGAGGCAGAATAAAGATTTAATTAAATCATGCTTGAAACAATATTCATTGGGGAGCATGAGGTTGCAGAGTATGACTAGCGGATAAAGAAATGGGGCATTTTAGAACGCCAGAAGTCAAGACACTATGAACTTAGATACATTAAAAGTAATAAGCATGAACACCCATGTCAATGATGGGTGGGAAAGTTACCAGTGCCTGCTTCTCTCCTAGCCAAACTGGTTACATACTGTTCAGAGGAAGACCCCCAGGCAGTGTTCAAGGGCTTTGCCATGAAGAGTGGGAGTGTTTATATGAGGGTAGATATTTCATACTGGTGGGTGGCTAGGCAGGTAGAGGTTGACCATGGGGTTAAAAGAACAATTGGAACTGGCAAAGATACAAAGAGTTTGGTTTTGTAAGGTCTTTGGCTTAGTGTAGTGGTTCTCAGCCAGGGTCAATTTTGTCCCCTAAGAGATATTTGTCAATATCTTGAAGACACTTTCAGTGGTTGCATCCTGGAATTGGAGCTCTGCACTACTGACATCTAGGTGGTAGAGGCCAGAGATACTATTGCACATCCTGTAGTACACAGTATAGCCCTTCACAATAAAGAATTATCCAGCTCAAAGTGTCAGATGGGCCACACTGGTGCACTCTGGCCTAGTAGTGTTTATACCATTCTGCTGTCAACTCCCCCACTCCCTCCTCAGCTTAAGGTCCCCTGTTGTAATAAAGAATTGGTCTTCAGATATATTTTTCTAATTATTGCTGACTTTTTTTAGAGAAAGGAGGGTATAAGAGAGGGAGACGAGTATTATTTAGCTGCTTTTCACTGGGGTAATCTACATTCTCAGGCTAAAAAGCAAATGAACACATTTGCTAGAAAAGAGGTTTAAGAAAAATATGCACTCTTTTATGGAGCTTGTGTGTTGCCCATAGGGTTAAAGGGTAATGAGTCAGAAATAATTTACAAGGCTTAGATGCTAAAACCAAAACACAAAAAGGCTTCAGTTGGTTGAAAGCAAACTATAATTATGATACGCTGTTGTACAGTATGCATGTTATGTAGTATTTAATAACTTTCATGCAGTGATCTCAAACCTTTTGCATAAAAACGTCAGTTGTCATGAAGAAATGCTTGTCTCACCTTCCCTCCCTCCTCCACCATTCTCTCTCTCTCTCTCTCTCTCTCCCTCTCTCTCTCTCTCTCTCTCTCTCTCTCTCTCTCTCTCTCTCTCTCTCTCACACACACACACACACACACACACACACACACACACACACACACCCAAAGCTGCAGTTTCAAGCTTTCTCGGTGTAACCTAAAAATATTTGCTGCATACCATGTGATTGTGGCTAAGAAAAAGTGTAAGAAGCTGAAGTTTTTCTAACAACTTCTCTTTGCTTTGACCTTTCTTTGTGGTTCTGTAGGTCTTATGAAAAGTCTGCAAAGTCAGTTTAGTAATGACATTTAAAACGTTGCATGTCAGGGTGTGTGGACAGACTTTGGCTTTCGTTTTGGATAGAAAGAGGTAGGGACCAACGTGATCACAAGACAAATCGTTTGGTCCCAGTTTGTAAACTTCAGTCATTGAGAAAAAGAGAACCATTTAATGTTATTTAGGAAGTACAGCCAGATTAACAGAGGTCAGGTATATGTTGTTAAATTTATAGACATCTAACTTTAACAATTAAAAAATCTTTTTCTGATTGCAAAAGTAATTCGTGATTATTATGAAATATTTAGAAAATATAGAAAGGAGGTAAGAAGAAATGGAAATAATCATCATAATCCATAATCTTGGTGCTTAGAGATAACCACACTTTAATAGTCTTTTCATAAAGCACAACACAAAAATAAAGTTTTTGTTTTATTTCATAAATAAATTTCTGTATCAATTTTTTTACCAAACCACAATAACCAGTGTGAGGTACATTTCCTGAATAAATGACATAGAAAAACTTCATACACTTACTTGTTTTTGATGTTAATTTGAAGGAAATGAGTAAATATAGTCTCAACATCATCTTGGAAATGTAAATAATTTCAATTTAATATATAATCTCCATTTTCCTATTTTGAGGTAAGACAAACTCTCTATAAAAGAGAGTAATATTTATATTTATAGGATTTATTTCTTAAAGTTGATTCAAAGGCTTCATTAAATTACTTTTTTAACCCTAAAAGTACTGCTTGTGCCTCTGATAAAACAAATTTTTTTCTCATCCGTTGTTTAGAACAAAAAGGTATCAGCTGTGTATGAAAATCCTCCATAACTCGACTGCACCTTGAGATAACCCCTGTTAACAAAGGTAACCACTGTTAACAATAAGCACTGATACACTTCACAAACTTTTTCTTATAATTCTTAATACAGGATGGACATAATGATACTCATTTGTAATTCACATAGGTGAGATCATACTGTGTAGGCACTTCTGTACTAGGTTTTTTCTCTTAATATCTCTTGAACATCATTTCTTTTCCATGCACAAAAGCCTACAGCGTTCTTTTTAATGGATGCACTGTTTTACCAATTTCATCACGACAGACATTAATTCCTGATCTTTTGCGGTAGTGAACATCCTTGTACACTTTGTATATCTTTGTGCCCTTCTCCCCTAGAACAAATCCAACCTCCTAAAATTCTATGAAGAATGTTATCAGTATCTTTTTAAATTGAAAAAAAAAAAACAAAAAAACATATGAAAGCACACCATGGTACACAAGGCCTTTCAGTTTTTTCTCTATATTCATTCTCTCAAATCCCTCCACTTCTCTGCATCTGAGCTGACACACTCCTTATCTAGGCCACGCACACAGAGTCATCTCTGGCTTAGCCTGCAGCAGTGACCTCCTAATGTCAGCCCCTTACCATCTGTGAGCCCTAGGATGATCTTTTAATAATAGAATATATAATTTTAATATTCTGCTAAGAATCTGTCAAAGGCTTCCTACAACCTTTAGAGTAAAATTCAAACCCCTCTCTCACCATGGTCTCCAAGGCCCCACTGCGGTAGCCTGCACCTTTCTTCCCTACTTCTCCTCATAGCAGTTTATTACTTTTCCAGACATCAAGCCCCCTCTCTGTCCTGGGAACATATATTTTGTCTAAAGTCAGTAAGCTGGAGACCCAGGAGAGCTGATAATATAGTTCCAGTCTAAGCCTAAGGCCTTGGTACCAAGGGAGCTGATAGTGTAATTTCTAGTTTGAGTCTGAGTCTGAGAGCAGGAGAAGACCAATGCCCCAGCTCTAAGACAGTCAGGTAGACAGAGCAAATTCTCCCTTATGCAGCCTTTTGATTCTATTCAGGCCATGAACAGATGGGATGAGGCCCACACGTATTGAAGAGGGCAACCTCTTTGCTCCTTCTACCAATGCAAATGTTAATCTCATCCAGAAACATCCTCACAGATACACCAAGAATAGTCTTTAACCAAATATCTGAACATCTTGTGGCCTAGTCAAGTTGACACATGAAATTAACCATCACATGACAATTTCCTGACTCTAGACCATTCTGTCATTTGAAGGTTTTTTATAGAACTGGCTTGTTCTATTTCTCCAGTTTTCAATTCAGATGTCAACACCTCTAACTGACCTTCCAAACCACACTCTCCCAAATGACCTCTCCCAGAATCACCACATTCTTTCATGATACACTGAGTATCATTTATAACACACATCCCAATATATAATTTTTTATTTTTTGCTTACTTGTTTTTAATCTCTTGCCTACTAGAATGTAAATTGCATTAGGGCAGGGATCTAGTATGCCTTGTACTTAATTGTTATCTACCAAAAACATATGTGCAAAAAATAAATAGCATTATTTCAACATCAGTTGGATAACAACAATAGATTTTATCTTATTTCTTTATTTTTAATGGCGCAAGATATACACCCTCTCCCTCAGATTTTTAAGAGCTCACCAGATGCCACCGGAACTGTGACGCTTTCCAAGGCACGGGTCCCTCTCTCAGGGTGAAGTCATTCCTGGGTGCCCCAATAATGTTAGATTATAAAAATCTCATATAGACAAATCTTCCTTATAAAAGAATTCCAAATAATATATGTAGATAAATGCCCCTCCTGGAAATGGAGCTTAATCTGCCCCCTCTTTCAGAAGGATTAGACAGGGACCTTCTTTCAAAGACTAGAGGATTGAAAGAAAGAAAGTAAGATTACAGTGGAGAATCTTGGCAGTCACTATCTTAACCAAATGGTCGTATGGATATCATGTGTCCCTGATAGGATGCATTCAAAAGGGCACAGTATTACTTCTGTGGAATTCTTGCCAAAAATGCATAACCTCAATGTAATAAGAAAACCTCAGACAAACCCACACTGAGAGGTGTTTTACAAAGCAGTGTTTATCAAAAGTGTCAGTGACGTGAAAGGCAAGGTAAAAGGAATTGTCACACATTGAAAGCGACTCAGGAGACATGACGATGAAATGCAATTGTGGCATTCAGGATTGGATTCCAGAACAGAAAGAGGCTATAAGGAAAAAACTAGTGAAATCCAAATAAAATCTAAAGTTTACAGAACTGTATCGATGTTGATTTCTTGTTTTTACCAAAGTACCATGGTAATGTAAGATGTTAACAACAGAGAAAAGGTTGCAACTTTCCTGTAAACATAAATTTATTCCAAAATAAAGAGTTTATTTAAAAAAATAGGTAATCACAAACCAGAATCTAAATAAACTGATACATTTTTCTAATCTTCACAAATAAAATAACAAAAATCTGAAAACAGGATGTCCTCTAGACTCACTCCAGACGCACAGAAAGATAACTATGTGAAGTGCTAAATGTGTTAATGAACTTGATTGAAGTAATCATTTCATAGTGTATATGTATATTAAATTATCATATTGTACACCCTAAATATATACAATTTTTATTTGCAATTATATCTCAAAAAAGCTAGGGAAAAAATTAAATGTTGCTATTGCTATTCAAAAGTGCAATGAAAATTCTGCCTTTTTATTAATTAACATATACACATACATACATATGTACATATATACATATATGTAATTAACATATACATACATACATAAATTTGGAGAGAGGGCAGAAGGGAGAAATTGATATCTATTACCCTTTGAATTATGTTTACAAAATTTTTAAGCCTCCTAGGTCTCAACTATTATTTTCCATTTCAGTTACCATATTTTAAAATCCTTAAAAGATGGTATCTTGGCAATTAATGCCCATTTAATATTTGAAATCAAAGGATATTTTTTAACATACTAGCATTAAACAGATAATTACTGCTGTTTAAATTATTACTCCTTTAAAAAGTTTCTACATGATTCTTACTTGTCTCTAAGCTTTAGCTTATTTTTCTTCTGAATAAAAGCCAGAAAGATTATTAAGAAATCAATGATAATGACACTTGAAGTCAAAATTACTGACTATCCAATCCACCTGAGGTGTTAGAAATGAAGTACAGGACTAACAGCAGAATCTTCCCCTGGTGTCTGAAATGACTCCTCCTATAAGACAGTAACCAACCAAAGGCAAGAGCAATTTGTTCTTTTTGTTGTCATTCAGGCAGTTATATTAATTCAGATGATGGCATCCACTACATTCATTTGTGTAATGACAAACTCAGAAACAATCCACTGTAGAAAATATCCTGGTTTTGGATTTGCACAGAATTACCTAAGAAATTAATACCTATTTAAGACATTTTAAAATGTATTGATTTGATACACTTTACCTTCATAGAGTCACAGATCAAAGTCATGAAAGACAAAAAAAAAAACCAAACAAACAAATAAAAAAAAAAACAAAGAACTGTCACAGATTGGAATGAGACTAAGAAAATATAATAGTTAAAGAAAAGGTATGATCCTGGATTGCACACTGGAACAGAAAAAGGACATTGGGGGAAAACAGGTGAAATTTGAATAAGTTTTGCAGTTTAGTTAATAATTTTGTACCAATGTTTATCTCCTGCTTTTGATAATTACATTATGGTTATATAAGTTTTTAACACTAGAAAACCTGGGTAAAGGGTAGACAGCACTTTTCAGGACTATTTTTGCAACTTTTTTGCTACTTCCGCAAGTCTAAAATTATTTCAAAATATTTTTAAAAATTGCATTGGAAAATTCCTCAAGAAGTTGTTACTTCAGAAAGAGATAACATTTCTCAATAGTTCCAACAGAGCCAGTTTTTCCTCCAGCTTTGAAACAGGGCATTGTTTCTTCATTTGAGCAGCAAATAAAGTGTAGTTGTTGGCTTATGCTTTAGGAATATTTTGTACAGAAATACATATTTTAAGATACTAGAATTATATTTTGTACAGCAAAATGTTTATATGTTGAGAGGCCTATTGGAAGCAAGGCTAATTGAAAGAGTCACATTCCTCATCTTATATTTATGCCAGAGTATTTGCAAATTGAGTGGAATATTGGACTAATTTGATAAGTAATTTACGATTAGGAAAATTTCCCCCTTCTCTACATTATTTTTCTTTCCCAAGTGCATACAGTTGAATTTTAATAAGTAAAATGTAGAGATCACGTGACTTTACTATAATCCAATGGAGGAAGTAAATATGTAGGAACTTTGCTAAATGGACGATGGGGAATTCATTCTTTGAGAGATTACCTTATAAGTGATAATTATGGAAAGGAAGTTCTTTCTTTAGTTCAGCAATTATACCCTGGTTTATAATTAGCATTTATTCAGTAATCATCTACCACACTCTTATCCATTCATCTATCTTTAGTCTAATAAATAACTCAGCAAGGAAATGTCCCTATTTTACGAATGAGGAAATGAAAGCTCAGAAAAGTTAAGTAACTGGCTGGATCTAGGCTTCAAACTCAGGCTGGCCTGTCTCCAAATTTCTATTTATATTGGTTGACCTACTTGGCAATAAATTCAACCCTTAATGGACTATGCCATAGTGGGATTTCAGTATACAAGTCTTTGGATATACTTGAAATACTCTGTTAATTTTAAGAGGCAATGTAATATTTCATTTGAAAATGGCCATATATAATTGTATTTTCTTCAAAATATAGAAATATATGAGAAAAATCTAAGGTTTTCTAGTTACTAAGTTATTAAGTTTTGTTAGTAAAAGAATATATTAAGCTAATAAATTATGTATTTCATAAGTAGATTAACTTAACTATATCAAGATCTTTGAGTACCTTTTAATAATGTATAGTATTGCACTACACTAAATGTGTCTTTTTTAAAGACAGAAAAAAATATTTTAAAAAGTCTACTTACCGTTCGGAACAATAGTGAAAATTTTATAATAATCTCCTTGGCTCAAAGTTACCCTTTCAAAAAACAGAGACAAACAACCAATTTTAATCTGATCTCACCAAGAGTTCTGAGTAAAAAATTTAATTATGGACTCTGGGTATGGAAAACATTATTTAGATGAGTTCTTACTTTTGAACACAGATGCTCTATAATTGGATTGGTAGACAAAGATCATTTACTTGATAGAGAGGGAAAGAGAGCTTTTGTGGCCATCGTTGCTTTCACCTTATAATTAAAAGTGACATAATTAGATACTATACTTTAGCACCCTGTTATAAGATACAGGTTTAAACCTATCCCTTACATCATGAAACCAACAAGTTTCATTTTATGTGCACCAACAGCCGTTTACAGTGAAGCTGAAATGCTTTAAAGGGGTTTTGAGAGTCTCTTTGCCTAAGCAGACAATATTCTCTCAAGCTCTCTACATCCCTTACTTAAGTTTTTAAAACTACAGTATGACCTAAATAGTGGACTCTTCCCTAGACTTTCAAAGATCATCTATGTACCAGTTTAAAGTATGTACCTTTTCTTAGGCACGTCACCCAGAAATGCTAATTTGATAGATTGGGGTAGGACCTGAGGATCTGAATTTTAGACAAATGTCACAGGTGGTCAGCCATATTTGAGACACAAATTTTTAAAAATAAAATAAAGCATCTGTTACTCCTATGGGGTGTTATAAAACTATCAGAAAGAGTAGGAACTTGGCTATTAGACAGATTTCAGCCTTCTTCGTTTACAAATTTTTTAACCCCTACTTCAATGTCTGTTTTAAAGGTAATAATATCTCTCTCTCAAATTAATAGTAGGTATTAAATATGAAGGCTCTAGTCTCTTGATACACAGAGTGTGATCTGGAGACCAGCAGCTAGCAGCCACTGAGAACTTGTTAAAAAATGCAAAATCTCAGCCTCTGCCTCAGACCTACTAAATTTGAATAGAGTTGTTAGTAGAAAAAAAAAAAGTGTGTAACTATGTATGATGATGGATATTAACTAAACTTATTGTGGTGATCATTTTGCAATATATACAAGTGTTAAATCATTAAGTTGTACACCTGAAACTAATACATTATATGTCAATTATACCTCAATAAAGGAAAAGAAAAGCAAATTAAGTCCCCTGCCCCAGAAGAAGATGCCTTGGCCCTATCAATGAATAAGTGTCCAGAAAATGCCAGATTCTTTTCTTTTTATTATACTCGTTGTATTGATCATTTAATTCAGCTGGCATTCAGTCATTTGTCACCACCATTTCTTACCCTTGGTTTAAGGCCATCGGTACGGTAGAAAAGTATTCATAAGTAAACAAATGCATGAGCTGGAAGTCAAGCTATGCAAAAGGCAACTCTGAGGATTTCATGTTCAGGCCTTTGCTCCCGCACAGGCATGAAGATGACAACACACATTTTTCAGTCTTCTCTAAGGATTATTTCTGAGCTGATTCATATCACTGATAGTTTCCTGCATGGCTTTTGCTACAATTTGTTGGTAGCGAAGGAGGCCTACAGTTAATAACTAAACTGGTCACTCTTTGAATAAAAGTTTGAGGAAGATTTCAGGTTTGGGTTTTTTTTTTTTTCTTTTCACTTTCAGAATTTATTACTGAACTCTGCACAGTCAGAAGAGGAGAATTAGGTAGAACCTGTCTTACTGCATCAAAGACATTTTCAGTAATTGCCTGTAGTACATGTTCGTACATGAAAAAGGAAAACGAAGACTACAATTTAAATAAACTTTGGGGGTGCACTCAAGGAATAATGGAAAAGGCCGGCTGCTGCAATTAACATTTTAGCTGGTATGCTTTTATTAAAACAGCAAATAAATTTAGTTTGATGTTTAAAAATAAATATTTATCCTTATAAATAGAATTTATAATTCTAACTAAACTTTATAATTTTTCATCTAATTCTCAGCTTTTATTATCTTTATACTTTATAAGGGTAATTCTCAGATTTATAGATATTCCAACTACAAAAAGAGAAACTTCATCAATGTCTTATGTTTCTTAAAAAGTGCGCTTCCCTGCAGAATTTATCGAAATCTCACATTTGTAAGTGGTCTATCACCGATATGTTCCTTATAAAAATGTTCTTTTTGATTTTCTTTTTAAACTGGTGAACACCATTCTCTAAGGCTTCTTATCACACTGTATTCTGTAGCTAAGCCGGCAGCCTTGCTTCAACCACAGCCACACCTTCCCCATTTCCTACGCTCTTGGAGAAAGTGGTAAAGTGTGTTCTCTCCTATTGTTTCTAAGTTCTTGAGGAAAGATCTGTCTCAAAGAGCAGAACGCTAAGTTGGGTATGCCTGAAATTCCACATGGTAGGACTTTGAATTTACTGACCGTTCTTTGCAATATTGTAGAGGGCAAGCTTATTCTTCATTTCAATGAGATAGATCCAGCAAAGGAAATGCTTGTAAATGAGAAAGTAAAGAAGAAGCATCTTTCACTGAAATCAATGGGTCATTGAAGAATTAGGTCTTCAAGGAAAGGGCTTGCTCTTCTAAACTCACAATATAAACCATCCTTCATGTTATGGGTTGAATTATGTTGCCCCAAAATTCATATGTTGAAGTCCTAATCTCCAATACCTCAGAAAGTAAGCTTATTTGGAGACAGGATCTTTACAGAAGAAATCAAGTTAAAAAGAGGTCACTAGGGTGCATCTTAATCTAATACGACTGGTGTCCTTATAAGGAAAGGAACTCACAGAGGGACGATGATGTGAAGAGACACAAGAACAAGCTGGCCACCTACAAGTCAAGGAGGGAGGCCTGGAGCAGATCCTTCCCTACAAAAGAAACTAAATCCAGCTGACCCTGATTTTGGGCTTCTAGCCTCGAGAACTGTGAGACAATAAATTTCTGTCTAAACCACACAGTTTGTGATACTTTTTTATGGCTGTCCTAGCAAACTAATTTACTTCATGAGTCACTGGGTAGAGAAAACGGCAGTAGATGTTTATCTATCAGGATCAGGGCAGCTAAACTGTTTATTATGTGCTTATTATAGTATAAAGAAATAAGGCTATTGATTTGATGAATTTTTTCAATTCTAACCTTGGCTTGCTCTTAGCTTAATAATAATAACTGAATATACATTATAGTCATATTGCCACGTTTCAGGAAAGATTTCACTTGTATTATTTCATTATCATTATAGGTACTTTCTCATTAATTAACTCTGTGGATCTTCACAGAAACTTTGAGCCAGACAGGAGCTTAGCACATCACCCTCAGAAATGAAGCTGAGTACCAGGACAGAAACATTGCTAATACCTTCTGTCTATGACCTCTGCTGGTCTCCCATATCCTTATGCAACTGGGTGGGATTTTATTCCCCATTAGAAATCATTGTGGTAGATACCAACAGAAAGCAGAAAGTATCTATTTTGGTTTGTGAAGAAATTGGCTATCAAGAGAGAGGTTGAGTTAAGGCCAATCTTACATGGAAAAGGTGGGACCTGAGGGGCACACTGAGGACAGCATGCCCTTCAGAGTCTCCACGGTCCTGCCACAATGCCTGAAATTCTCACCCCTAGAAACAAGTTCCTGAAGAGCCCTTCTACGGTACCAATGTCTCTGGAGGGAGTTACAGAGTCGACAATAGAAGTTCCTTTTGAAGAAGGGAAGATGGAAAAGATCTTGCAGGAAGGAGGCGCAAAGATTAACTATCTTAATCATGCTCAGCTTCTAAAATGCAATCTATAATGCTATAATGAGGGCATGCAGTTCATTGTTACCTCATTGGATTTAAGGGTTACCCTGAACTTTCTGAGCTTTCCTAAAAGCCACTTTCCTTTTGAACTGAATATCTTCACAGAAGTCACTAGATTCTCTGAAATTTAAAATTTATACTGATTTTTACATAACATAGGAATTGGCAAACTCTTTCTATAAGGGCAAGATAATAAATATATAGGCTTTCCGACATAAAGTCTCTTGGCGTGTCTCACAATTCAGCCCTACCGTTCTAAGTGAAAGTGGCTGTAGATAATACAGAAACGAATGGCTGTGGCTGTGTTCCAATCAAACTTTATTTGTGGACACTGAAATTTAAATTTCATATAATTTTTACGAGTCAAAAATGTTCTTTTTTCCAATCATTTAAAAATGTGAAAACTATTCTTAGCTTGTGGATGCTACAAAAATCTTCTGTAGGCTGGATTTGGCCCATGGGTCCTGCATTGCCAACCTCTGATATAACACAGGTTTTCCCCCAAACAATTGCAGCCCAGGAATTCATAATTAAATTAATTCTTAAAGGTCATCTAGTTCAGTGGCCTTGGAGAAAAAATTTGTTTTGAAGCATTGGGAACCTTTCTTCAAATACAACTGCATAGTATATCCAAAAACAAGGACAATGCTCTGGTCGAATGAGGACAGAGATGCAAGGCAGACCAATGGCACCTCTTGCTTTGCTCTTTTGGGCCTGGAATACTTTTCCACAATCCACACAGAAATCTTAAAATCACTGATGTAGTCTAAAACCACAATGTTTCAAAGAGTAATCCAAGATGTCATAGCTACTTAGAGCACAAATGTAGACGATAATTCAGATCCGTTGATCTGTCCGTTTGTGAATGATAATACGAAGTCTTCCTCAGCTCTCTTCAGAGTCTTGCTACATTAACTGCTAAGTGTCTGCATTCCTATTATCCCTTTCTTATTAACTTTTAATTTTAAAATAAATTTAGGCCAACAGAAAAGTGGTAAAAATAGTAGTAGATAGTATTTTCATATATGTAGTGGAAAGAGCTCATATAGCTTTCACTTAGTTTCATTTATTTTTAATTTTTTGCCACACACATACATACACACACATTTTTTCTTCTTGAACTATTTGGGAGTAGGTTCCATACATCATGCCCTTTACCCTTTAGTGAGTACTTCCTAAATCCCATCATTCTTTTTGGCACATAATTTTGCAATCATAAACTTTTTTTTATTGTAATCTAACCATCGAGTTTATAATCTTTCATAGTCTTAATTCTTTCCAACATAGTATTTATTTATTGATTGATTGATTGTTATTGCTTTTCAAATATTTTTAGTCTCTGGTTTTCTCAGTTTCTCATTCCACCTAAGTAGTGAGTTTCCCAACTCTTTGTCTTTCTTCATGGCTTAATTCCCCTACTGTCCCCTGTACTTTATCTCTACATTTCTGATAAGGAGTGGCCATAACTGAATTGTAACTTTGCTCAACACTTCAACCTCAAACTTACCCACCCACAGCTCTTGAAAGTTATCTTTCAATCCCTTGTAATTACCCCTATATTCATATCACAGTAGAGCACTGTTCATTTTGTTACTTTTATTTCTGTAATTTACTTTTAGTTTGAGTTTAGTGTGGTTGAGTAACAAAAGGAAGTATCACTAGTGGAAGTAGCACAGGCATAGAGTGATTCTGAATAGTTTTGCTTTCTCTTGTGTCTTTTTGTGGTTTACACAGGAATTTGCTGAGGTCAGAAGACCTGAGTTTGTGTTTCTGTCCTGCTATTTATCAGATAGCTTACCTTTGCCAATCACCTAATTACCCACAACCACATCTAAAATGATACCCACTTCATTTATCCTCAAAAGACCTCTCTTGTGTTTTTTAGGGATTCTTCTTTAGTCCTTTTTCAGGGTCCATACGTGAACAATATACATTGTCAACAATCATAAGACTTCAATTGATTTCATTATAAAGACATCTGAGGACAAAATGATTAAGTATATTTAAAAGAGCTTTGTAAGAAATGCCAGAGTATTTAAAAACAGTATATATTCAAGTATTCAGAATTGGAAGGGGCTATAGAGACCATCCAGACCAATTGGGTCATTCTACAGATGAGGGAACTAAAAACCAGAAAGATAAAGTAACTTGCTCATGGTCATTGAGATGTTTGGCAGAACCAGGTTTTCTGGTTCCTAAACCAGATTTTTAAAAATTTCAGCCACTGTCTTCCTAGACAGAATCTACCTCTCATGTCATTCACGTTCGCCCTGCCCACAGCATGCGTTGATGTTGTAAAGAACACAATATCAAGAGCCAAATATTTTTAAAGGACCAGTTGTGCAGAGTATTAATAAATAGACAAGTTTGGAAAGAGTCAGACAATTCAAAGAAGACTTATAAGGATTATAGGTGACTTAGAATTTTGTTTGAAATTATTTGAAATTTCTGTCAGGAAATCATTCTTGTTTGCAGAGGTGTATAGGTTTTGTGAAAGTGCCAACAACTAGCATCTATGTTAAGCTTGAATAGATTAGTCCTTAGTTCAAGGTCCATAAATGGACAATATAAAATGTCAACAATCATGACATTTCAATTGATTTCATCATAAAAACACTAACACAGTATCATAGGTAAATAGTGGATAGTTCTGCCTAACGCTCAATTCGATATTGATCTGAGAACTTAGACTTGCAATTGTCGAAGTGTAATTTGTAGATAAAATTGGCAACAAATTAATTTGTAGTGTTGAGGTTTGGAAGAATGTCTTCTTGGACATTGGGCTGAAATGACTCTGTGTCCAAACAGAATCTCACTGGTAGAATTTAAGAAAGTAAAGAGAATGAGAAAGCTGGAAGCTCACAAATCTAGGAAGATTTTTGAACTGCTCTGATAGAAAAAGTCTCCACTGGGTACCTTATTTAATTTGAACTTTTTGTTCAAGTGAATAATATGAAGAAGTATTACTAGGTTTAAATTAGAGAAAAGACTGCAATTACAGAGTTCAGTGCAATTGTCTTAGGGTATGAGAAATAAGAAGGCCTCCAAAATTTCTGACAGGACTGGGGCTTCTATAATCTCAAACACTAGGGTTATTCCACTGTCCTCAGTGAAGGTTTGACTGGCCAGATTCAGGATTTTACACATGTATTTACAGGTAATAAATTTCTAATAAAACCGAAAATTATTGAGTCCTCAGATAACCTCATCTGAGTTTGTGCCTGCGGCTCACTAATTATGGAAATTTAAACATGAGAAGGACTAGTCAGGTTTAGGTAGTTGTTGATCTGTTTTTCGATATCTGAGGCAAATTTCAAGAAATAATAAAATTTAAAAGATCATGATTTTCAAGCAAGTCATTTAATTTTTCTCTTTTTAACTTAATAAAAATTTTCCCCAAATATAAAAGCAATATGGTAATTTTTGATCAATTATGAAGGTTAAATTCTTAAAAAGTCCTGTGGTTGGCAAAATGACTATTGTTGTAATCCTGATCACAAAGAATATACAATGTGAAAGAAAAATGCATGTCATAAAAATATTGTGTTTTTAACTCAATAAATAAAAGTAGAAGGCATCTGCTTTAGAAATAAACCAGATTTGCTGGCCTTAAACCTGGCCCATTAGGTCACCCTTTTCCTGAATCACCTTTATCCATTATTTAGGAAAAATTAATGAGATAACTTCTCACATTAGTATCATGTTATCAGACTGTAACTAGTTAGTACTTTCAAATCAGCCTTTTTCACCTTGAAATTTACTGTTTCTTTACTTACTGCTTTCCATCCTTTGTTTTTTGCCAAGTCTTAGCAAATGCTTGTGTAACAACCAGCCTTTTTACGAAGTATCTCAATAGTTCAATATTAGGGGAGAGAGGAAGGAGTCTGATCTTGAAGGCATATACTGAAAGGGTGGGGCCGAAAACAGAGCTTGCCATGAACTACATCTCATCTCATACATATCCTCTAAACTGGGCAATGCCGCCAGGAAGGGAATGGAATAGAGCCACACATTTGCATAAGTCAATCAAGCCTTTTTTTTATTGACTCTCAGAAACAGACCCAGGGAGATAGAAGATGGTTGAATCCTCAACTCTATTAGTGGTAAAATGAGGTTTGAAGGAAAAAGCTTCTTCCTGAGGCTTCTCCGCAATCTCCAGCTTTGCCCTATCCTTCTTCAGTTGAAGATAAACAGCTCAATGTAAACAGCCAATCTGACTTTTCCACCCAGTAGCAGGGAAGAAGCTGGCACTCAGAAAACAGAGGCCTGTTGGGACCTGCAGGAGGCCTAACACACCTGCCAGTTTACTGACTGGAACCTAGAAGCACATTGTGTCCACAATACCTCCAGTGGGCGATCCAGGAAGGGTTCTAAGGGCTCAGTCACAGTGCCATTAACCCAACCTCGCCTTTTGATTCTCAGGGTTTCCTCCTCACTAATTAAATAAATATCTGTTCTTGCTTTAGGGAAATGCAAAAAGAGGATGAAGAAAGAAAAAAAAATAGAAAGTAAATACACTGCTTCTGGGAGAGTAGAGCTGATGTCCTCATCAATATCAAAATATTAAGCAAATGTTTAACACCACCACCAACCCCCAATCTGCCATAGTTGGAAAAAGAAATAACCACTATTGTTTTGGATGTGACTCTATCTTTTTATCTGTATTTTTTTTAATCGGGAAGTATTAATTTCAAAGTTCAATTATGCACACAACTCAGCTTGGAGATAGCTAGTCAAGATTTAGAGTGAAGGGATATCAGTAGCTGTTTAATTGTTTTTCAATTATCCGCTGGTTTTAAACAAATAATGCTAAGTCTAAGGGTAAATATAAGGTTGTCTTTAGATTTCTACTGGAAATAGCTCACTTATTGATTGGTGCAGTTAGAGAAAAGATTTCTTTTTAAGTTGGCATGCTCGCCCTAGAAGGATAACCATAAAAACACACCACAAAAAGCCTTGTTCCCATTCTACAATGATTGCAAGGAGGCCTTCAATAGCCCCTGCACCACATCTCCAATAATAGTATCTATCCCAAGGTATGCGAAATAAAGAGGGCACCAAATTGTAGCTGAACGTTTTAGCAATGCATGCCCTGGCAGGAAAGACATAAATCTAGAGGTAAAAGACATCTAACATACTAGACGATCAGATCAGCCCAGAAGAGATACTTGATATACAGAGAGGAATTTCTTGGGATCAAAGTGGTTGAAAATAATTTCCTGAACCAAAACTTTCAACATGAGGAAATGAGTTATTTGAGATTCAAGTCCCTCCCAGACACATTCATTAAAAACACATTGGACAACCCAGGTAAGAAAATGGGCAAAAGATTTGAATAGACACTTCACACACACACACACACGCGTGCACACACACACACACACACACACACGATGCTTATCATCATTAGTCATTAGGGAAAAGTAACTTAAAAACACCAATCACCCATCAGAAACACTAAACTTCTATCAACTGACTATACGAAGGTTAAATGAGGATGCAGAGCAACTGGAACTCTCATACATTGTTCGTGGGATGTGAAATGCTGCAATGACTTCTGAAAGCAGTGTGGCAGTTTCTTTAAAAAGTTAAACATAACATCCATGTATCGTTCCATTCCTAGCTATTTCCCTTAGAGGAATAAAAACATATGCTTGGAAAAGACCTGTATATGAAAGTGTCTATCAGGTTCCATTTTAATAGTCGAAAATTGGAAATAATCCAAAGGTCTATTAATAATGAATGGATTAACAAATTGTGATACAGCCACACACTGAAATACTATTCAGCGATAAAAAGGAATGGATACTGTTCACCACAACATGGATAAATCTTAAACCGAGCAATTGAGTGAAAGAATCCAGGCAACAAAGAGCACATACTAGATGATACCATTTCTATAAATTCCAGAAAGTGTTAATTCATAGATAATGACAAAGTAGATCAGTGGTTATTTAGAGAAGGAGATCAAGGCAGAGAGAACTTACAAAGAGGCAAAGGAAACTTTTGAAGCTGATGGAAATGTTCATTGTTTTGATTATAGTATATGTATATGTTTAGATGTATCAAATTGTACTCTCTAGATATGTGTGGTTTGGTATATTTTAATTATACCTCAATGAGATTGGGGTGGCGAACATCCCAGAAAACCTAACACTTTAAGACATTAAGATTTGGGTCCTTTCCTGGCCTCATTCCAAGAGAGAAAACCCTTATCACTTAGGATGTATACGCCAAGAAATCTGCTATGTTTGGAAAATTTTGTCATAGACTTTATATAGCCTACAGCTAATTAGAGCTATAGCTGATAGTTGAAAGGACTGACTTTGGTAAAATGCATATAGTCAGATATTGGTGATAGGTGATTTATTTATTCAGATATAAGGCTTACTCAGTGACACAAGATGAACCATTGTACATCTCTGAAGGAGAGCATGAACATGGGATCTCGATTGGGTACAACAAATTCTTAGCTGGAGGAGTTGATGTCCGTAGTCCTGTTATGAAACTGGGTGGACATACAAATGGTCAAATTATATAGCAGCTTCGTAACTCCTATAGATTCCTTAGTGTATGCCTCCTAAGTGACAAAGATTTTCTCTCTTAGAATGAGGCCAGGAAAGGATCTATCTTAATGTCCTAAAGAAATAATTGGAAAGAATTGAATTAAATTATTACTTGATTAGTTCCCTGAATTTCCTAGATTCATTCACTAGCTGTATATCTGGCCTTCTCAATATTATCTTGTTCAAACTCAGTTGTGTCTTTCAAACATTTTTAAAATAATAGACTCTTTAATCAATCAAAATCTCACTCATAACACCACCCCGATCATGGCCCCACTGTAAATAAAAGCAAGAACTTATGATCATATATTTATTTTATAAGGTTAGCTTTTTAATTCTTGTCAATAAGTGCAGTATAACTGGAAAACAGATTTGCCATGTAGGTTTTGTAGATGATGGTTGCTGCTATATCAACCTCAGCATCCATTTTTGTACCTTGTTTATTTTGCAGAGTTTCCAGAAATTCCAGATTCATACAAATAAACAATTTCAAATAGTATTTTTTTATTAGTGCCCATTGTAAACTGAGTATATTCTTCAATTAAACTGACCCAGATGCTTGAGAAGATATTTAAAAATATCCTCTATGTGTAATCGCTAATAATATCTAACAATTAATTTTATTTCTTACAAAAAAGGCAGGCAAGAAGCACCAAAAATTTACAATAAGTATTAAAATGAATTAATATGAACGTATTGCAACTCAACGTGCTATACATTTACTCGTTGCACAACTTTTACTCCCTGTAAGCACACATAAAGCAGAAATACCTGAGCCTCACCTTATATTTCACAATGTTGTACACATGTGGTAACACTGCTTTTAGTTGTATAATTTTATGTGTTCAGACATGTGAAACTTTAAATTAAAACAGAAAAAATAAAAAGCTGAGTCAGAACCAAGTAACAAACTCAGCCAGTGAAGCAATAGGAGTAGTTCAAGTAGCTAATTCAGATGGCAGAGGTAAAGGGGTTTTGCAGACTTAGTTAATGTCTTTGACTAGTTGACTTTGAGTTAATTGAAAGGGAGATTCTCCTTGGTGGGTCTGACTTAACCCGGTGAACCCTTTGAAGGAGGGTCTGGAGATCAGAAGCAGAAGCCAGAGGCTCTTTCGTCAGTTTTGAAAAAATAAGCTGCCATAAATTCTACAGCTGCAAGGAATGAATACTGCTAATGACCATGTGAACTTGGAAGAGACCTGAGCCTCAGACTGAGACCTTAGCCCTAGTCAACACCTCAAATTCACCCACGAGCAGAGGACCCCACTAAGCCATGCTCTACGGAAACTGTGTGATAATAAAGGTGTGTTGTTTTAAGATGCTAAATTTGTGGCGATTTGTTATCCAGAAATACAAAATGAATGCAGATGCTTTATTCCCAGAAAAATAAATACTGTGAACACTTCGGGGCTATTATTCAGAGTTAAAAGCTCTTTAAGCTCAGACGTATAGCTGAAAGTACCCTCCAATCAGAACATTCAGATCATTAAAGAAAAAATGATATGAAGAGTCATTTAAAACTATATAGTAAGAACCTGAGGAAGATAGTAACATCCTCAGTTCCATGGAAATAGGAGGTAAAGTGGCCTCCGAGGAATTAAAAGTTGATTTAAAACATATTCAACAGTGTTTTATTATCATTTAAAAATGTTTTAGCCTATATGCTTAAATGTGCATAAATTACAAAGGCAAAAAATATAACTTTACAGTGGAGGAGCTTGCCAGACACCACCGAACTTAATATCACCAGCAATGAAATTGAAATCTTGTGTCAGCTGATAGGGTGTAATGAGAGCACAGCATCACTTCTGGGATGTTCCTGCCACTGATGCATAATACCTGAATTTAATTATGAGGCAACGTTAGAAAACCCAAATTGGAGGACGCTCTACAAAATAAGTGACCTGTAATGTTGAAAAGCTTAAAGGTCATGGAAGTTGACACAACACCAAAGAACTATTTCACGATTGAAAGAGACTAAAAAGACATGACAGCCAAATGCACTACATCCTTTTGCTATAATAAACATTGTTGGGAGAATTGGCAGGACTCGAACAGGGTTTGAGGATTATGGTTCTAAAACAATGTTAATTTCTTGATTTTGATGGTTGTATTGTGGTTGCCACGGAGAACAATGTTCTTGTTTGTAAGAATTACACATTAAAGTATTTGCGGTTATAGGACATCATGTTAGCAATTTACTTTCAAATAGTGGGAGAAAACATGATCTTAAAGTTTTTCTGAAAATTTGAGATTGTTTTAAAATAAAAGGTATACAAAAACTACATACATGGATTTTAAAGAAATTATGCATTTGGGGAACTGCTAAAGACACTTTTTAAAAGTCTCATTTTGCTTTTCTCCAAAAATAACCCAATGTTAAATGAAACTCTCTCTTATGTCTATGGCTATCAAACAACTTTTCTTTTTAAAAAAAAAAATGATAAAATTTATTATTTTTTTGTGGTTTCGCTAATTGCTTAAATTTTTTCCTTTGTGATAGATTGTTCTTGGGTAATCAGACATTGAAAAGTTTGCAGGATATTTTTGCTAAAATAGGTACAAATCTCTCTCCTCATATTTTCAGATATCCATTATTTCTTCATTTCTCTCTAACATGTAATTTAGTTTGGAATTTGTTTTCCTTGTAGCATCCTCAAGTGCAATTTATTTATTATTCAGGATCAGTTAATTATAGTGTTCTATAAGTTGCAGTGGCTAATAGCATATCCACCATAAATGTACAGGTATTATTTCAGTATAAAGTACAAAAAAGTATACAATTGGGAAACCGTTTCTTTCTGATCAAAGTTTAGATGCGAAAATAATCAGTTTATAATCCTTTTTTATTGTTATCTAGGTTTCAAAAGGTACCTTCCTCATATAGAATTACTACAGACAAGTTATATATTTAGAAAAGTTTGTAAACATTGGTGTTTCATGTCTTTTAAATAAATATATTTTCCATTAAAGTTTTGACATTAATATTTTCATAAATTTCTACTGTCTTGAAAACCCTACATTGGAATAATTATTCCCTGATTAATAGAGGGAGATGAGTAAAGGAAAGGAATGAAAGCATAACTCTCATCAAGAGCAAGCTTTGTTTTTTCTGTTTCTTGAGGATGCCGTTATGATATTTAGCTTTTTACTACATGAATCTACAGAATCTCTGATTTTCTAGAAATAACTCACCTGGTTTAACTAATTAGCCCTTTTCTTATCCCTGCACGAAGCAATTAGACTTGCAAATGAATTCTGTGAACAGTGCAGGACTATCATTCAGTGCTAAAAAAGTTTTTAAGTTCAGAGTTAGAGCTGGAGCAATGTCTAGAACTCAAATCAGCTAAAGACGAAACAATACAATGAGTCATTCAAAGTTATACACTAGAAATTAGGAAGATTAGTAAGCTACATCCTGAAAATGTCAATTTAAGGAGCGACAGTATAATGGACAACACTGACCCACACATACATAAAATTAATTAGCATGAGCAAAATTAAAATTTTATATAAATAGAGGTGAAACTGTATTTTACTACAATGCGTAATTGAAAGAGTCCAGGTTTTAAAACCAGATGGCTACACTCCAGCTTCATTATTTACCAGTTAGGTAAACTCTGATGGGTGACAATCTGTTAATGTTTTAGTTTCGTCATCTATAAAATAGAGATGATAACATTTACTCTGCCTGGTGTTGCAATGATTAGATATAATGTATATGAAGTATCCAACACGCGGACTGGCTTCTAATAGGCCCTTGGAAAAAAATGAGAATTTTCCTTAAGATCTTGAGGTGTTTAGTGAAAATACCAAAAGGATGTCACATAACAATTTTTAAAACATTGTCATAATTTTACCAAAATCATCCATGCACATGATTCAAAAAGTTAAATAATACTAAGAAGTATATAAAGAAAATATGCAGTGTCCCGTTCCATCTCTCTTCCTAAGTCCCATTCCCCAGGAGCAACAAATTTCTGCTTTAGTAGCCACTTTGCCTTACTAATTTTTGGTTAAATTACTCAATTATTACTAGATATTATACAATTTCACAATATTATGACCAAGATGATATTTCATTTGTTTTTCCTAAAGTTAGCTATTAAAATTTTTTCTTGGTGTTCTGTGTAATTATAACTGATTTCCCCCCACAGTTTCCAAGAGCTTTCTAAAATAATTTTCTGCATAAGCATCAGCACAGGTAATCAATCCTTTTTTTTTTTTTTTTTTTTTTCCTAGAAATGTGCCTTATGTAACCTCTGTCCTCTTCCCCCATCCTTAAAGTTTGCTCCCTGGGCCTACTGCACAGCTCTTAGGAACTCCTTTCCCATCATCCTGGGCATTTCTTTGCCTCTCTCCCGTGAGAGAAATCTGAAATCCCCCCTTTTAGATCTCCCTTTTTCCTCAATCTTGTTCTACTCTCCTGTTTTAGTAGAGCACATACTTCAGCAGCCTCCTGTGAAAAGACTCTTTGGAAAATTCATTTTTTGAGATCTATCTTGCAGTTCTGAAAATAATTATTGTTGTGGAATTCTAGTATCAAAACAATTTTTCAAAAATGTAAGACATTGTTTCTTTGCCTTATGGCTTTAGGTGTTACTGAGAAGCTCAGTGGTATTCTCAGGGCCCATCCTTTGTACGTGAATTTTCTGAGTTCAACGGCATTCTTATTGCCAGTGCTTCTTACATGGATTTTCTTCTCTCTGGAAGCTTTTAGGACTTCTCCTTTACCTATGATGTTCAGAAATCTCATGATGCTGTATCTAGGAATGAGTTTGTGTTTTTCTTCATTATGTTGAGGTCTCAGTGTGCCTAACAATCTGGAGACTCATGCCCTAGACAATTTCTTAAATTATTATTATTATTATATTTGATAACTGTTCCTCTTTGCTTTTTCTGTTCTTTATTTCTATAACTATTATTGACCAGATGTTGAACTTCCTAGTTTTTGGTTTTTTATTTTGGGGGGAGATTTCTTAATTTTCTAATACTTTTATGGATTTTTTTAAAAAATTCTGCTATCACAGTTACATTTTAAGTGCTCTTTCTTATTCTCTAACTGTCCCTCTTTAATATCATTTCTTCATCCTGAAACGTCTTCCGAATATGTTAATCTCTGCACATATTAGATTTTTTGAAAAGTTTATTCGATTCTTGTCATTGCTGTGTTTCTTCCGAAGTTATTTTTTCTTTTTTTTTTCTTTTTTTTTTTTTTGCTATGTTATTCCATGTTAAGGGCTTTCTTCAAATGTCTGGAGATTCTAGGCTGCCCATATTAAAGAGTAAAACTGTTTTGACTCTCTGTGTACATGGACACGAAACAGTTTAAGAATGTCTTAGAAGATTAAAAAATAGTACAACACACAGAAAGCAGAAAATAGTATAATACCCCCAAGTCTTGAAGGACTTGGGGGTAAATGCTAAAGAGTTAATAAATATTCTCTGGAAAAAATCTATTTTATATAAAGAGTGGAAGAAACAAGATAGAAAGAAATCAGGTAAAAATCCTTAGCCCAGCTTGGTGAAGCGTTTGAAATGTAATCAGTTAAAGGAATTTATCTGATTAGGATACAGTAAGCATGTACCATAAGAACTTAAGAATGGAGTTGACTGATCAAAATAACAGTGAGGAGCATTTGGAAGCGAGTAAAGGAGAGGCTATTGTGCTGAAGATTCTGGTCATGATATTATAATGTTAGTTCAAGGATGAGAGGTCAGTTGTCTGAGCTTCATGCTGCTTCAATGGGGGTGAAAAGGACATATGGCTTGATGTGCCTCTGGCTATGGAGGCAAGGTCAACAGCAAAGTACCAATGAGTAAAAGGAATATAAAATTTTGACATTCTGATTATCTCTTTTGTTCCTACAATCGAATTATTTCAGCAGGGGACATGCAAAATTCCACCTGCAATCCCCCGCCCCCTGCCCCATTCTGGTGAATCTCGTATGATTAAATAGCATATATATTCTAAAATGATGTTTCTCTGACAAAGAAAATTTACATTCTCATGGTGGTCATGAAGGGTTCATATTTCATAGTATGTTCAGAGATCATCTCCTCATCTCCTCTGTTCCATGATATAGCAAGATTAGGCAAAATTATATCTCTTTCCAATCACATTACTGATTTTCCTTGTGTTCCCCCTGACCCTTACAATACATACCCTAGAGAAATACCAAAACTTGCTTCACTTTGCAGAAATATTATATCAATATCTCACTTTTCTATCTTATTAGACTATTCGGATCTTACAATCTAATTATTATACTAAGTTCAGGGTTAACTCATTTGATTATTTTCCAAAGTTCTCAGGAAAAAAAAATACAATTTTGAAACATAACACTTAAAAAGACAATTTTCAGCACTTATAAATGAAACTACTATTAGAAGGAACTGTGTCTTTTCTACTCTTGTTTTTAAACAGAGAGATATTTCTGTTTTCTTTTTGTTCTGAAACTCTCCTGTTCTTTTGGCCCAATTCCCCAAAGAGATAGAGTGAATGGTGAATTTGAGAAAGAACAGGATCTTTGTAGCTTAGTCCCTTCCTCATTTCTCTTCCTTCTTGGGGCATTTTGCTGCCTGCCCAGGCCATTTGTCCTTGATTATTCCTGGCCATGTTATGAAGACTTAGAGTAAAAACCAAGCCCCTGGGGGGTGAGGGTTGAGGGAGGGACCCCATATAGTCCAGTTCTAATGAGGCAAGTTAGTCTATTAAATTTTAGGATTCAGTGACAAGTCCGTTCAGCTCTCACACTAGGTTACATCTTCTGACCTAGATTTTCTCCCCGATGAAGGAGTTATTTTGGACATTATCTTTCTTATTCTTTTTCTTATTTATTAATTATATGCACTACTCAAGAGCAATAGAGGAGTGCCAGGCTTTGGGCTCCTTAGGACCTCAAAATCTGGAGAACTGCTATATCTACTGTAGTTTGATCTTGCCAGTGACACCTAAGCCACACTGGCATCAGAGCGCAGGGGTTAGTTCCTGTGGCTAAATCTGGTGAGTAGGTGACATTGACAAGGGAGAGCATATAGAATAAGACAAGACACCTGAAGATATAACCTCGAAGAACACCATCATTTGAAGAACTATCCAAGAAAGAACATACAAACCCAAAGGCAACTGGAAAGGAATAGGAGAATCAGAAGAGTAAGACATCTCATAAACCGAGGAAAAAGAGTTTCAAGAAGAAAGGGGTCAAAATATGTTTAGATAAATATTAATTTCTCAAAAATCCCATTGCATAGGAAAAATGCATGTGTCATGAAAATGCAAATTAGGGCATTTTTTTCAAACTTGAGAAAATACATACTCCTCTTACAAGAAACAAATCATTGAGGCCCACTCCCCCACCCCTCCATCACCAGCCCAGTGTTAATTAAATTATTACTTAATAATAATGTATTACTTAAATATGTACAGATATTAAACTGTTTTAACCTCATTATGCTTATGGTTCTTATGTAATTAAAAAAAGAATACATTTATAGGTTAAAAACAAGTAAAATTATTAAATAGTCATCAAATTAAATCCACTTATTATAATGAATGACTTCCCCCCCACACAGAAGACAAATCACTGATCCCAGAGTGAATATGGTAAAAATTACTGCTAGTCCAATAATTTACTCGTCAGTTTCTCAGAAATTTTGTGGAATATATATCATAAAAGATCTAATTACAAAACGAGACTCTACTTTTAAAAAAGGATTCCTGAATTTGTATATTTATCCACATTTATGTTTTCGCCCTTTGGCTTCAAATTATTTGACTCCCCCTAATAATCTCGGAAATTACAGACATGCACATATAATTCAAAGTCTTTTGTTTATTTTAGAATCTTTTACAAAGGTTTTCTCAGAATGTTTTCTTCTTGGCTTTGCTAATTTCTAATTTATCCCTAACCTGTGGTAATTTTTAGCATAGTTTAAAGTTACTTTCAATTTATGTAGAAAAGACTACTCTAAAGAACCCATTCTAACTATTTTATAATAAATTTGTTTGTAAAATGAATTTAAATTTCACTTTTAATTAAGTCAAATTTATTGTTAAATATCTCTTGGGACACAGAAGTCTATCCACTTTTTCTAAAACTATAACAGTTGTTAATATGATGATTTTTTTTGTAAACAATGTGATTATATATTTCCACTGAGAAGAAAATGCGTTGCTCATTATTTTGAGGGTACACAATTTTTACAAAATGAATTAATTTGATGTATTCATCAGGTATGTAATAACCTCTCCTGTGTTCCATGCAAGCCCAGCAATAGGCACGGGGGATGCAATGGTGGACACGAAGAATATAGCTTTCTAGGCTGGTAGGGGAAGAAAGACAATTAAATAACTAATTACAATAAAGTATAATAAATGGATGGGGAAAATACCTAATTGTAGTATGTTGTAGAACACACAACCCAGGGGGAGGGGTTGGAACACACAACAGGAATGGAGGGGTTGGAAGACATCAGGTAAGGCTCCTTGGAAAAAGTGACGTCTAGAGTGAGACCAAAGGGATAAGCAGAAATTAGCCAAAGAAAGGCGTTGGGGTTGGGGTGGAGGTGGAAGCAAGCAAGGTAGCAGCAGGTTCAAGGGTGAAGAAACCAGAAAAAATAGGACAGTCTGAAAGCAGCTACGCTGTAAACTGAGACATCGGAAAAGCCACTTACAGCACGAGGTCTCCCAGCAAGATGTATTTTCTGATTGACTCAGTTACCACTCCTCTCCTTTTTCTGAACAGCAGCCATAGCTGTTATTTCTCATGGATCATGTGTCCTAGCATTCTGGTGTTTTGTAGACAGAATCAAGGCTAACAACCACTGGGTAGCCTGTTAAATGGTATCACAGGGCTTTAAAACTCAAAGACCATTTTCTTTCTACTGGTCATACTGTTTTCTATTTTAAAAAGTTGAATCAAACGAGTGTCTCCCCAACCTGTAATCCTAAGCGCTTAATAGTACCAGCCACTTACCTATAGCTAATGTAACAACTAGCAGAGATTTTTTAAAATATGAGACACTGCCTTCTGAAATAATTTCCCTTAGGAGGTTCAAAATTTACCTCTCCTTGTTTTCTCTTCTCTTTCAAGTAATTAACTTTTTTTTTCTTTAGTTTGAACTAGGTGGTGTAAGATTCTCTGTAGTCATTCCAAGTAGAAGGTATTAAAAGAAAAATTTGTATTTATACTCCTTATACTTGAAAGTGTCATTTGGCCTCCTGACATGCTATGCTAGCAGCATTTCGTTTTAGGTGGGAATTAGGTGAACAGTAATTGAGCCAATTCAGTGAATCATAAAACCTGCTAATTGGAGCTAGAAAATGTTTTTTCACTATGCCCTCTCTCCTATTTAATATCTTGATAAATTCTGACCATACTGTTTTGAAAAAGGTAAGGTTTTCCAATATTCAAATCCTTCTTTTATTGAGTATCTTATCACATTCAAAAATTTAAATGTGGGTTATATATTTGTCAATAAAATATATAAATCTCAAAAACAGCCATTATCTCCCAATAGTTCATTTGTTTTGTTTTTCTCAACAAAAACGCAAACACACACCTATTTTTCTTGAAAACTACTTTTTTAATGGCTTACCCTCAGCTTTACTTGGTAAACAATAAGAAGAGAAATATTTTAAAAAATGGATAGTTTTCCAGGTGTGACAGTTGGTGTTTCAGCACCTGCTTTTACACCTGGGAGGCAGAAATCTCTATTTGTTTAATGGACCAGATTTCATACATAATTTTCAAGGTGTTGTCTTTCACTTCTTCCATACGATGAAGCCGGCAAGACCTCTTCTATTGTAAGAGAGATAAAATTGAAAAACTTGGTCACAACTTTACTGTCTGAGAAAGTGTTTCCATTTTTTGAGAAATTATATAAACTACATTTCCCCAGAATTATAAAAGGTTTATTATTTGTCCAGTATTTTAATGGAAACAAAGCAGTCTATTTCTTAGGTATTTAGTAGTATCTATTCTCTATACCTTTAGAGTCTCTAGTCCTGTGAGAATTCAATGTTTCCTTAATTATATTTTTTTCTTCTTTTAGTGGGAGAATAAGTAAGTGGTGGGTATTTTTTTTTCTTTTTCATACTTTGCTTTATGGTATCATAGCAGAAAAATTCAAGTGTGACCAAAAAAAGCTTTCGAAATGTCCCAATAAGATTTTTCTTAACAGAGGGTACTCTAAACTGTACCCACTGGGATTTAGCAAATGGTGTCTGGCAGTAGAAGCCAAGGTAAATTACCTTAAGTTTATAGTGATGTGTTCCTTTAAACATGCGCTTATATGCACAATATCATTTGTCCTATAGCCTTGTTTGACATAGCAGGGAAAGGTAAAAATTTCCAAAAGTATATCTTTTCCCATCTATTGTCTCAACTACCATTTCTACTGAAAATTTGGCTCATGTTTACCCTTTAGTTGTAATCAGATGTGAAAATCAATGCCCTTCCTCTTAGCGTGTTCGTCATGCAAACTTTGATCTCTCATTTCTCTTTACTCCTTTACCAGAGCCTTAATTGTAGGTGTTCCTTGAGATTCAGTTATTGGTTCCTCTTTCTCTTCTCCTTCTCCTCCTTTTTTTCTCTTTCAATTGTCACTTTCACAAGCTAATTTCTAAACACCCGTCTCCACAACTGACCTCTCTCCTGAGAACCTAACTTGCCAACTCTTCGCTGGACACATTTCTTGATAGATTTCTTGAAGGAAGTTATGACTTGATGTATCTCAAATTAAGGACATTGAAAGAAGTCTAAAGTCAGGCTCAGAGACAGACAAGTTTGTGTATGTGAGTTGGTGTCTGCATATATTACAAAGGCAAATCAAATAAATTTTGATTTTTCATTTTTATAGTAATCATTTTTTTTTTCCATACATGAAACTTGGCCCTCAACTTTTAGGTCCCATGTGTACAAAAACTGAAGATAGTTTATCATCAATCTGGTAAAATGTATTTTACATTTTTCAGTCTTCCAAATGTTTCATAATATATGACCTTGGATATCGATAGCATATTTCCATAAGGGCTGAACAACAGATAGAAAATGTGCTTCTCTAAAATTTAAATCAGTTTTATTAATCAATTTGGAATAGTTCTTTAAAATCTTTCCTGAATGGAGTGGGCAAATCCAAATGAATTCCACTCAGATTCCTAAAGGCTTGTGACAGTGTGTTAAGCTGGTCTTTCAACATAAGGGAGTATTTACCAAGCCAAAGGCCATTGATGTCTGCCAAAGGTCATTAGTCAAGAAAGTCCAAATTAAGAAAAGGTCCTAAGAAATTTGGTAAATTCTAGATGGATTCAGGGATTCTGGTCATTTTAAGAATTTAGGGGTAATCGCCGTAGAGCTGAATGCTCCAAGCTGTCATTTACCTTCCAATAGCCTTACAAAGTTCTGAGAAGATAATCAACCCAGCGGTCCCTAGGCCCGGAAGCCAGACTTTAGATAACAGTGACACTAATCTAACTCGACGTTTTGACTCACTCCTTCCATCCGAGCGGCCTGTCAAGCTTAGGTGTAGAGATGCGGGAAAAGGGGTGTCTATTATCCGGTTAAATGAATACTCGAGTGAGTGAATATGAGATAAATTTTGTTTGTTGTTCACTAGTTGAGAAGCGCCGGTAAAATCACACAGTGGGAGGTTACCCCTATTTGAAGCATAGCAGCCACAGTATCTCTGATACCCCTCCACAAGCGACTAAGGGCTCGAGCCGCCTGCCGGGTTCCGCGAGCCGCGTGCGGACAGGGGCCGGAAGGGCGCGGCGGGGGAGGAGCCAGCGGGGCTGAGGTGTGTCTTCGGGGGGAGGCGGGGACAAGATGGCCGCCTAGAGCGCTTGGAGGACCTAAGAGGCGGTGGCCGGGGCCACGCCCCGGGCGGGAAGGCCGCTCTGTGCGCGTCCGCTCTATGATGCTTGCGCGCGTCCCCCGCGCGCCGCGCTGCGGGCGGGGCGGGTCTCCGGGATTCCAAGGGCTCGGTTACGGAAGAAGCGCAGCGCCGGCTGGGGAGGGGGCTGGATGCGCGCGCACCCGGGGGGAGGCCGCTGCTGCCCGGAGCAGGAGGAGGGGGAGAGCGCGGCGGGCGGCAGCGGCGCTGGCGGCGACTCCGCCATAGAGCAGGGGGGTCAGGGCAGCGCGCTCGCCCCGTCCCCGGTGAGCGGCGTGCGCAGGGAAGGCGCTCGGGGCGGCGGCCGTGGCCGGGGGCGGTGGAAGCAGGCGGGCCGGGGCGGCGGCGTCTGTGGCCGTGGCCGGGGCCGGGGCCGTGGCCGGGGACGGGGCCGGGGCCGGGGGCGGGGCCGCGGCCGTCCCCCGAGTGGCGGCAGCGGCCTTGGCGGCGACGGCGGCAGCTGCGGCGGCAGCAGCGGTGGCGGCGGCGCCCCCCGGCGGGAGCCGGTCCCTTTCCCGTCGGGGAGCGCGGGGCTGGGGCCCAGGGGACCCCGGGCCACGGAGAGCGGGAAGAGAATGGACTGCCCGGCCCTCCCCCCCGGATGGAAGAAGGAGGAAGTGATCCGAAAATCTGGGCTCAGTGCCGGCAAGAGCGATGTCTACTACTTCAGGTACCGCCCTGGGGGCGGGGAGGGGGCGGCAGGGTCAGGCCGAGGTCAAGGGTCAAGAGCTGACCTGGGCAGAGGATGTCTAGATGAGAGCTGGGGCCGGAGGGAAGTGGCAAAGACAGGCTGGCCTGGTGGTAAAGGGTGCTTGAGCCCTTGGGTGAGAGTTGACCTCAGTGCAGTGTCAGGCACAGAATTTGAATGGTGACAGCCCAGTGTCCCCAGATGTTGGGGACAATAGTTTGTGAAGAAAGTTAGTCTGGCAGGGATGATTTGTCCACTGAAGGGTTAAAGAAGGTGTAATTCATCGAAACCCAGTCACTGTTGGCTCCTTTCCCAGCCTGTCTCAGACTCATCATCACAAGAGTGTTTAATCATGCACATGTGGAAAAATTAGCTATCTACGGTAACAGGGTTTCATTTACTTTGTAGGATCCAGGAAAGTTTCCTATAAAGTAGCCACTTGGAATGCCTGAAGTTTCTTAGAATTCTTTTGGTGTTGCAGAACTTAACTCTCTTTGAAAAATAAAACATTGTAATGAGTCATTAGACTCCTAGACCAAAATTTGTCTCCCAGGGGACATTTGGTAATATCTGGAGATATTTTTGGTTGCTACACCTTGGAAGGGGTTGCTGCTACTGGCATCTAGTGGATAGAGGCCAGAGATGCTGCTAAGTATTTTATAATACACAGGACAGCCCCCTGAACAGTTAGTTATCTGGCCCCAGTGCTGAGGCTGAGAAACCTTGGTCTGAATGAATGATTCATGGTTTTCAGCTTGATGTGATCTTGCACTCCTGTGGTTATGCTGTCCACGTCATTAGTTTGGATGACCTAGTAATGTCACGAAAGTGCCTGTGGCTATTGATATTAGCGGAATTTTCTTATCAACAAATTTATTAACTTTTCTTGTAAATCATCTCAGAAAAAAATATAAATGTTATATTCAGTGGCTTGGAGGCCATGTTTGTAGGTTGACTAAATCATTTTTCAGGGAATATATTTGGGTATTGGAGCCAATTTAGCAATTGGAATAATGCTATGAAGGATTTCCATTCTTTTGACTTCAAGTGGGTTAATACATTACCCCTGGGAAAATACATATTTGTGTGTCTGTGTATACTCACAATATAGTGCTTATGAATTGCAAATGTTCTTAGATTTAATTAAAAGGTTAAAAAATGTATGTTTATAAACATACATATATACAAGAATGATCACTACTGGTATAGCATGTAAATATGAACATATTCTTGATCGTTGCTCAAATATATAGATAAGTAGTTTCAATACATTTATTTCACCTCTTCAAGTAAAAAAAATGAAAGTGGTGTTTCATTAGAACTATTGTCACTTGATATGAGACTCCTTATCTTGAATTCTTAAATGATAAAACAAAACTTATTTTAAACATACAAACATTATCTCGTTTTGTATTTCCCCATCATCAAATATTAAATTTATTTGAATAATACTAAGTCATTGTGAAACAAATGGTTACTCCTCTCAAGTTTACTTGTTTCATGTAATGCTATTCATAATTGTTCCTTTTTGCATATTCTTTCATTAACAGCTCCTTCTATTTCTTTCTAAGCAGGTAGTATGCATAACTTTCTTGGAACTGTCTTGATGTCTTGTAGCCAATTATATTTGACAAGAATATCCTATATCTGGGATTGAAATCCTTGAGGAATAGGAGGCTAGTCTCGGCGGAGCATCTTAAACTTTGATTTCACTCCCTGTGGTATTTCTCCTGGGATATGGTTTGTTTAGTTTGGGATGACGTATTTGTTCAAACTAACTTGGTTATTGCAAAGCGTCTTTTGTTGTTTTCCTTGCAGTAGATGGAACAGTTATTTCAAAAAGGCAGATTGCTGTATTCTGATTTGTGGTCACTTAGTATTTTTTGAATGTGTTGTAAATTTTTGATGTTTACTTTTTAATGCAAACTCAATACATATTTTATGGTAGAAAAATTGACAAAATCAATTTTAAAAACTTTCCAAGCAAATTTATCTTAAGACGAGTCACATACCAGCATTAGTGGTAATTACTATCTGAAATTAAAGTCTTTATGAGAGAAAACAACATGATTTGCTTTTTACTTATTTATCCAAAATGAAAGGACACATGGAACAGATTTGTGCCGCATGTGCTTTTTAGTTCAGGGCTGAAAGGAGTGTTGTCTGTTGTTTATTTACTACCTACAAAGTGTTAGTTAACCATGCAGGATTGTAACACCCATTCTTAATTTCCTTCTGAGCAGTTACTTTCTGAGGCAGGAGGACACATGTAGCATGTAGTGCTTGTGATACTCTGACTTTGACTTCCCCTTTCAGTAATGAATGGCGGAGGTCACCTACTTAGTAAAGGTGAACATGTTATTTTTCAATCTGCAATGTTACTGCTTTGCATATTAGCATCCCTGTATACACCCGACCCGTTAAAAACCAGTAGCTCAAAACACCGACATAAGTAATAGGTGGGTTAAGAGTTTACTCTCCCATTGGTAATGTGAACACCTGCACCCAGTGGTTCACAGATTCTAATAATGCTAACTCCTGAATTAGCCTGCCCCTGGGGAGGTTAATTTAAAGAAATCTGTTAATGTAGAGTGTATCTTATTAATTGGACTAAAGCTCATCAAGAAAGCTTCAGATTTTGGTAGAGTAGTTTTTTGGTTGTTTCCTGAGACTGCCAAGTTCTAATAGGAAGGTGTGCCTCTGGTTGCCGGTTATTAACAGCAGTGTAATTATGCCTTCTGTCAGGACTACCGACAGACAGTATAATGGCAGTTCATATATCATCATCCAAAGTTTATTTTTAAAAAGGATGTGGTTCGATAAAGTGTCGGATTCTTTGGTACAGTTTCTGAAAAGGTTCGTTGCCATCGTATTTGAACTCATTATTTGAACAATAATTTTCTAACTGGTTTACTTGACGCCTGTCATTTCTAGTTTTGGGTTTTCCTACACTTGCAGATCGATACTTTTGAAATATTATTTTCCTCTGCATAGGAGCTTTTAGTAGCTATCTCCTTTTTTATCAAGTCTAAACTTGTCGGGTTCTACACTTTAGGTTATAACTAGGTTAAATCTGGGAGTCATGGTAAACTGTTACAGCTGCTGCCATAAAATATCATCTGGTCGGATATTAGAAACGTAATAGTAAACATTTTTGATAACTATGATGCATTTGTACCTCATCATTTCTCTGAAAAAAGATAGTGGAATTAGAAAACAATTAAAATAATCATAGGGAGTCAAGTACATAAAGAGAGACTTTATGTACTTAATCGGGAAAGAAGAGGACTTAGAGACAATATACTTGAGTTCTATAAAGTCATGAGTGATATGATAAAAGCAAGAGTCTCCAGGGAAGGCAGTAGAGCACAGGAGTTATGAGGTCTGGAGTTGATATTTCTAGTTCAGCACTTAACAGTGGTGCAGCCTTGGGCAGAGCATGTCACTTATACTTTCCAAAGCTGTGATTTGTTTCTCTGTTTGATGGTACCTGAGTATGATTGTACCTGTACCTCATAGTGTTATAAAAGATTCAATTCCAGAATGCTAAAATCCATACAAAGATTTCTTAAAGCTTTAGATATGTTTAAGGACTAATTAAGGAAAACAATTAATTAAATAACTCATGTTGTAAGAGGTAGACTTATATAAATAGGTTTTTAAAAAATGTATAGTAAAAAACATCCCGTTTGTTAAAAGGCTGGTGTGATACTGTTAGGGCATGAGTTCTGAGTCACTGAGGATGTCAAGATTCAACCAGCACCTCCCTCCCCCTTCCTTTTTGTCTTAAAAAAAATAAACTCTTTCATGTAGTCTTTGTTGGAAAAAAACAGCCGAATAAACCAGGTGAGAGATCTATTGTCACAGTTATTAAATATTAAAATCTCTGACTTTCAATAAACTGTCCTTCACATAATGTTTTTTTCCTCTGGTCATCTCTGTGTAGTTAAATCTGCTGTCTTCTGTGTTGCTCTCATGTTCATTTTCATAGAGTCTGTGGCTTTCTCACGGACTTGTCTCCTTTCTCCAGGCACAGTGCTGAACGTACCGATGTTAAATAAGTGTTTGCTAATTGATATAACACTTAAAATTTTGTAAAACAAGTCTTAAATGATCTCTTAGCTGTTGCTTTATATTACACGCGATAGTGTGCTGGGATGGAATTGGTTGAGATAGTTTACAAAGTCCAAACACTTTCAAGTTGCTAATTTTTATCATTAATATTGAGGGTATTATAGAAGGATAGAAAGCTTTTTTCTTTTTTAATATTAGAGATATAGTGAAAACGGTAGATAAAGGGCACACAGTAAGAAAACAACATTTGAATTTCATTGACTATGTAATACAGTATAGGGTCCATGTGCCTTAATTTTGTATGTATTCTGTGTCACAGCTGTCATAATTTTGGCAGTGATTATTATTTTGCTTTATCTGTTTTATTTTTTTCAGATCCTTAAGACCCTATGAAGCATAGGTGTAGTTATTTCCATTTTTCACATAAGGAGTTAGGGAATTAATAAGCTCGAGGTTGTACTGCTGGTAAGTACAGAGTTAGAATCCTGATGCAGGTGCTTTAACCTCAGAACACTTAACCACCCTGCTCTGCTGTATCAAGTAGAGATCCCTAGTGTGTTCTCAAATATTGCAACATCTCATGCCTAATCTACTTTACTGAGTTTGGGGTGTTACTGCAATAATGTAATTCTTTACTATTATACTTGCATCTTGAAGGTGACAAAGGGTAAATTTTAAATGCTATTCAGCTGTGAAGCCTTGTGCCAAAAGATGGTCTTTTAGCTCTACGTAATGTTGGAGGGAAAAAATGGAAAAAAATTATGGTAAATTAACATTAATCAAAGTAGTTTTATTCTGGTTAATAGAAGTGATCATTTTGTTCAGAAATGTTTCCCTCCTTCCCCTCTTTCATGTATATCTTAACCTAGCTTGACCCTATTAGCTCTCAGATATTCATACAAGCAACACATTCCCTAAGAAGCAAGCTATAGGTCTTCATTTTAAAAGCTTTCACTTAAATTAGAAGATAGCAAATTGCAACTTGCAGGCTATATGTGGCTTGTTGAGATAATTTTATGTGGTTCCTGCAAAAAGTTCATATGCTTCTTTCAGAGTTGAGATAAAGTAGAAATGTACCCTACAGACCAATTAAATAAAAATCTCTTTAGTTGGAGAAAGGAAAGAAATGCAATATTTATTAAGCACTGCTGCATAATTGAAAGTGGGACTTGCTTTTTAGTTTAGTTTTTTTTTTTTTTTAATATTGCCTGATCGAAGCCTGAGTCCGTAAATAAAAGACGTATAGGTGTGGTGGAAATTGTGCTCTGATAATTCTCCCTCATCTGTATTATTACATCTTTTTGTGATATGCTAGAGGAATTTTTGTTAGGGTACAACATTGACACCTGTCCTGCATCTGATTTTTAGAATCTGACATGCAAAGTCTCACCTGCCAGAACACCCATAATACCTGCAGGAGAGGAAATACATAGCTCAGAAGGAACCGATACATACACATTCTAAAAATAACCTCCAACAAAAATTGATAGATGATATTTTCAAATTGCTTTAAAAATTTCATTTGTGAGATATAGTCATAATTTGGTCTTAATTAATGGAACAGAAACAGATGATTTGCAAAGGAGGTGGTACTTTTTTTTTTGTTTTAGAGGTAATTGAAATTTATGACCTTTTATCCCATGTTTGAGATCTTATCAGACTTGCATGATTCTAAATTAGAAATAAATCGTCAGTTCTTATTTTGTGGCTTTTCTATTTGGCTAGGAATATTAATACCCTTTGCAACTCTTGATTTTTTTTATTGTTGTTTGCCCGTTTCCACTAAGAAGTGACTAGGCAAATTGTGAAATGTTGTTTTATTTAATTTCATCAGAACTTTGAAAAACTAGAACTTCCCCAAGATCGGAAAATAAAAAAGTATGGAGTAGATTAAAATTTGAATAATACCTGTGGATCTGAAGAGTTTGCCTTGTCTCATGTATAAATTCAAACTCATTTGTTTGGGAACTTGATATGACTAAATAATAGTAAAGATACTTTTAATTTTACTTTTTAGTAATTTACAATTAGGTTCTAAAATTGAGCACTTAGCATTTGTCAGAAACAATTGTGAGTGATTTATAAATGTGAGGAAGAAAATCATCCTCTTAAAGATTTTTTGAACAATGTATCTTGGTATTCTTTTCCTTGTTCTTTTTGTACATGGATTAAAGCAAGGGTGAATATTCTTAAAATTTTTTTAACATGTATGTAGTGATGTATGTGTCTCTTTGAAAAGGCCTGTCCTGGAGGCCCCTGGCCTCTTTTTTTTAAAAAAAAAAAGTTTATTTTTTGGGGGGGTATATTTATCTATATATGTTTATTATTATGGAAAAGTTCAAATATATGCAAAAGAAAAAGTAAATAGAAAAGCGTAATGAATCCCCTATGTGCTTGTCAACCAGTTTTAACAATTAACAACTGGCCAATCTAGTTTCATCAATATTCCCTCCTATTATATTTTGAAATAATTCCCAGACATGTTTACTTTTTGACATTTCCATAGCAGTGTCCAGTTCCCAATTTAAACAAAAGAACCATTTTTTTTTTCCTTTTATCTTTTTCAGAAAGTGAGTGCCTTAAGGCAGTGGGATGACATAGGTAGAATTCTACATTCGTTTTTTTATTTTTTAGTAAATCATCCTGACTTTTTCTTTGGCTGTGATATAAAGATAATAGAATTTGCTACCAGTGAGAACACTGTATGTAATTTTTGTTACATAAATGCTAGTTTGTGGAATGAGGATAATTGGTACAATTTGAAGTATACTTAAGGACTTCTTTACTGTTTAAAACTTTGTGATGATTTCTTAAACATTTATGTTGAGGGAGAAGAACGAATGCTGTCACATTTCATTAGCAGCCATATTGTAAATAATTTTTTTTCCTAATTGATACTTTAAAAGTAATTCTCTACCCCCACCTCACTGCTAAATAAATTCTTTACTGCTCAAATTTACTTGCCCAAACTCTTCAGATTTTTAAAACGAACTTGCCAATTTTCAGGGGAAAATTCAGCTTGCATACTTCAATATTTATATTTTAAACATATATCATAGAAAATTTCAAACATATCTGCAAAAGTAGATAGAATAAAAAAAAAAACAACTACCAAGTACCCAGTTCCACAATTGCCAATCTTATTTCATTCATACCCTGATCCACTACCCCTGACTCAGTCTTCATTATTTTGAAGGAAATCTGACATTTCATTCATAAATAACTACTTCAGTATGCTATTGGTGAACATAAGATTTAAACTTGTGGAAGTTTTATAAGGATACCAGACTTAGTATTTCAAAACTAGAATATAAGAGAAGCCAACAGGCAGTTCATTATTATTTTCTTGATACAGACAGTAATTACTGCATGGTTCAGAGGAAGGAAATATTCCTATTATTTTGTTCTGTTAGATCTTTATGAAAGAGGTATGAAAGAGTATTTCTGGTCTTTTGGGGTGTGAAGATGAGGGCATGCATTATGGACTAGGTTAAATACATTGTTTGCAGGGGGCTGAAGAGTGAAACAAGTCAGGCTGTTCAAAATAGAATGAATAAACCAATGTGGTTGGAGCAAAGGTCACTGGGTAAGAGGAGTGGAAAGTAGGGTTGAAAGGTTAAGAGAAGGCTAGATGAAAAAAAGGTCTCAAATGCAGGGTTAAGATATTCGGCTCCCTTTTGCTAATGAGTTCAAGTCCATTGAAAGCTTTTAAACTGTTCTTGGAAGAACAATCTGGATAATTTAGAATGCAAAGAGACTAGCATTTATAAAATCAGCCTATCATGGTGATTTTGACCTGAGGTCATAAAAATGATTTAGGCAGTGACAGTGGAAATGGAAAAGAAGGATGGATGGATTCAAAAGTAGTTATGAAGGAACTAGATTTAGCAACTGATGAGAGATGGGAGATATAAGTAAGATAAAAGTAGATAAAATACCATGAACAAACTGTAGAGGAAAGCTGAGGATGGTTCATTTTAAGAAAGGTCTACATTTAAGAGTGGGAGGAAAATTGCTAAAGAAGGGGTCATGGAGAGCTGACTTCTAGATGGAGTTTTCTGTGTGTATGTCATGTAGTTTTGAAGCAGTGGTATATATTCCTTGAATTAATTGATTTGGCAGTTTTCTGATTGTATGTTTTGTACCTGAGAAGGGTTTCCAGACCTAATTCCACGGTGTGTGTGGCAGTTTCCCCACACGAGCAAGCAAATCTCAGACACTGACAGGGTGTCCAAGAATTCAACTCAGTTCTGACACTGTATACTGGAAATAGAATCAGATTCCATCTGTTAAGTCCTCAGTCCTACAAGACTGCCCTCCACTTCAGGTGCCAGTCAGATGCTAGTCACAGGCCCAAGTCATTACCTGTGCTTCTGACCAATTGGCTGCAAATTGGATGTTCCAACAACCCCCTTCAAGACTTGATGTCCATTGCAACCCCAGGTTGTTACAGGTACTTCTGACTGACTATAAATCAGAGCTTCCCACATTCCCCTCCTTGGGGTCCATTAATTTGCTAGAATGGCTCATAGAACTCAGAAAAATTCATTTACTCACTAGATCACTGATTTATTAACAAAGAATATTAAAAGATACAAATCAGCAGCCTGATGAAGAGATATGTGGGGTGAGGTCCTGAACAGAGCTTCTCTCCTCTTGGAGCTGGGCGCACGTGGAAGTGTTCTGGTTTTCTAACATGGGAATTCTCCAGAAAGGGCTGAGGATCTGTCCTTTTGGGTTTTTATGTTCATTACATAGTCATGATTGGCTAGGTCATTGGTCATGGGCAGTTGAATCACCCTCAAACCCCTCTCCCCTCCCAGAAATCAGGGGGTGGGACTCAACGTCCCTGGTCTCTGAGCACACTGTTGGCTACTGTTGGCAAACAGCCACGAGCCTTGAGTGGAGTTCAGAAGTCACCTCATTCACATAACAAGAGACACCATTGTTGCTCATCACTTAGGAAATTCCAAGGGGTTTGGTAGCTGTGAACCAGGAAAGGATGAAGACCATATAATATATATGAAATATGTAAGCAATATCACAGTACCTAAGTCCTGGTTTGAAGGTAATTTTAATTTTAGACTTTTAGTCTCAGCTAAATTTTGATTTTTGGAGAGAATTGTTATTTAAAGTTAGAGAAGTCTTTCTTCCACTGCTTACTCTTGTAAATAACAGGTAAACTTTAACATTTAATGAGAGTAGAAAAAGAATAAAAGTTGCTATTTCTTTATTCTCAGTTTTTCCAGTGCAGTAGCTTATAGAATTTTCAGTATGGGGATTTTATTATTCCCCACAAAGTAATTCCTGATATTGTTGCAGAGTGGTACACCCCTGAGCATGCTAACCATCTGCCATCCACCATGCTACTTGCCACTCATAGGCCAGTTCATCTTACTCTGCTCTGATTACTGCCGCCCCCACAGTTCATCCTGTTTCAAACTGGTTTGAAGATATACTTGTGTTTGCACAGACTTCTGGTTTTCTCATAATGGTTTGACTAAATATCATGATTATCCATGTTACTCAAGTAACATGAAAAAATGTTCTGCTCTTTTAGGAGTGTTTTCAGAGTGCAGTGTCACATGCAAACAACAAGACTTCAGAAGAGTTGATCTGTGTGTCATAGATTGACAGGACATGTTACAGTTATCTAGCTTAGGTAATGATTGCAGACGACTTTGTGGAGTGACAAAATGTGAATACCATTAAATTAAGGTGACTGTAATTTAGGTATTTCTGGTATCTCAGTTAAATTCTTTTAGATTGGAAAGCCAGATGCCAAATAAAATTTCTTTGTGATAAGTTAGAAACCTATTAAGAGGTAGGTTTAAGAAGTTCTTTAAACAGTTTAATCAAAATGAAAGCAAGCAAAGACATAGGTGATAAAATGTTCTTAATGAACTGGAAAAAAATAACTCATGTTTTTGATTTTTCATTTAATTATTACTTTCTTTAGGGTACTTGGTAGAAGTTAAAGGTGAGATCACAAGTTGGCTCAGGATTGGCGTGTCTAGGGAGCAGTTGGTAGGAAATTTTTTTGTGGTTGAAAGTGAAATATTAGTATTTCATTACTGGGATTAGAGTAGTCACTCCGGGCAGAGAAAACTGAAAATGACTAATATCCTTTACTAGTCTACTGGTGTTAAAATTTTGCTTAAGTTACAATTTGATGCTTTTAATCACATGAAGTCCTGGTGTGTCTGAGACTGGGACCTACAGCAGCCATCTTTAGAGTGCACATAGATGATAATTTTGTCACTCTGGGTAAGACCAGAGCTTAAATGACATCTTTTTGTTCATCATCTAGCATTTACTTCCTCAGCCACTTCTAGCGTCATTTTGCCATTGAGCAGATGGTCTCTGTGCCATGGGCAGATTTTCTGCTTAACCATTTCCTTGGGCCTTATCCTTCTGTGTGCTTGCATTCATCTCCTGCAGTGGAAGGTCTCTGGTCTTTAACATCCAATGGGGCATCCAGGTTGACTTTCCTTAAAGCACCAAACACAAGCTATAGCATTTACGGTGAAGAAAGTTTCTTGTACCACTGTTCTGAAGGCAGCAGTGTGTACGACCAGTACCTGTAGCTATCCAATATAGGTGCTTTATAGAATTACATTATCTTTATGACAGAAGGCAGCGATTTGGTATGAATAAGATCTGAGTGGACACTAGTTGATATTCTACTTTCTTTTAATATGCTAATAGTTAAAATTTGATTTCCACCATCTTCCTTCATTTCTAATATAGTTTATCAGTGGAGTATGCCAGGCCTTTCTTAGAATAAACACTTCCTATTTAATTTTTAAAATCACTAAACATTGGAACTACTTTAAGCCATACTGAATTGCTAATCTAGTTCAATCGATCTCTAATGAGTTTTGTTCTGTAGAGAAATGTTATAGTGAGGCTCTAGTATGTTTTCAGCTGCAGTAGATAACTGGCATTTCATCTGATACATAAGGAACTATTGCAGGGTTGATTTGTGAAATAAGTCAGTTGATTCTTTCAAAAATGAAACTCTAATTGTCTCTAAGCTGTTTCCTAATAATAGTGCTTATCTTTTCGGTAAAAGTTGCTACCTTGATATTTTCATCTTTCAGAACATTAGTCTGTCAAAACAAAGTCCACTCTGGAATGCGGGTTTTTATTGCACTAATGAGGTCTTATTAGAGAGATAGCTGTTTGAAAATGGTCATTTTATTTTGTGGAGACCTTTTTTTTTTTTTTTTTTTTTAACTTTTGAGGTATACCAAATAGTTTGTCAGAATATTTTTTACTAGTAACTGGAATATGTAATTATAAAGACCATATGGCTATTTTAGTTAATTAAAATTAACTATAATTATATAATAGAAAAATCTTTGCCAATATTTCAAATAAATTTGGGTCTTCCAGTAAGATTTCATTTCTTATGTAGCATAATAGATTAATCATGAAAATATTTTCTAGTTCAATTTTTGAAATTCCATGCAACATAACTTTTCAGTGAGCATAGACTTTACTATTCTGTTGTATCTGCAAATGAAAACATATTCTTTACTATTCAACCAGTGAAAGTTTTTTGCTCTCAGAAAGTTACTTCATTCAGTGCTAACATATAAATCGTGTTAGAGGGTTTTAAAAAGAGGTATTGTAAATTTTGGTTGTTTGACTCATCAAGAGATTATATAGAATTGTGATGAAGTAGACTTGCAGCGATAGTAGAATTATTTCAAACTGGGATTGGAGAATCACAGACACCTTCATGGAAGAGGTGACATTTTAGCTGGGCTTGAAGGATTAAGTCTTATGTCAGGCAGGATTGCTACTGCTCATCCTTCGGAAAGACATGGCTGGAAGTCAGATACATGGCACATTTAGTAATTTTGAGTTTAGAATGCGGGATACCAAGGCTAGTGGGAAAAAGTCTAGAGAAAAATATTGAAATACATCGAAGGTTTTTGATGTGTTATAAGGAAGCGAAGCTGTTTTGAGGAGTCTAAACATTTAGAACTTGGTACTGGATGTGTGGCTGGGGAATGAGGCCCTGAAGCATTGTGATGGGGCCTTCTAATTTGAGGATTAGATGCTAGGTGGACTGTGGTGCTGCAGCAGAAGGCGATACAAGGTCAGGTTTGAGGGTGGAAGTTTGTGGTAGGCAGACATGATTCGTTTTGGATAATATTGAGGATGACATGCTATTTTATTTTATGATACTGAGTGTATTTGGAAATCCAGGTTAGAATGAGAGTTGGAGTTTGTTTATACATAACCTTATGTTCTTTCCTCTGCTGTGTTCTTGTTGTCTACTTTGTTCTAATCTGTCATGTTCCAGTACTGGTTATCTTCATCTGTAGGCTGAATTCTGTACTTTGAATTGTGTTTCAGGAATACTTACGTCATGCGATTATGGATAAAGAATGTTGATATGATCTTCAGTTGTCTTGAAGTCGGTGGTGGCAGAATACCAGAGTTTCTGACAAAGAGGGGTGTGTTGGTTTGGACTTGACCCAAAGAGAAGTTTTGCTGTTCCAGGGGAATATTTTATTGCTTAGTTTTCCAGCCTTTTCTTTTGTCTTCTTCTTGAGTTATTTTTCTTTTATTGCAGTCAGTTGGTGCAAGGTTAAGTTCTAATTCTAACATGGTGACTTCTTTGAGAGGTATTCTGGAATTCGCACAATTCTCTTCTGGTTGTATATCTCACTGATTTTAACAGTTTATTCTAGCACATTTGACTCAGAAAATTTAGATAAGACTTTGGGGCATTCTTCTATAAAAATGTTCTTACAGATCAGTGCTACACAGGAAAAAAAATTTTTAGGAAAGACCTAGTTACCCTTCTGTATAATTCTGGCACTTTTGTAATTTTCCAGCTTTGGCAATATTTCTTACAGGAAGTAAATTATCTTTGATATACTTCCCTAAGATAGGAGTTTGGCTAACAGAACTCATGTCAGCATCATATAAACACATTTACAAATGTTTGCCTTTTAGTGGTTTTCTCCTTTTAGTGGTTACATAAGAGAACATTTAACTATTGTCAAAATACAGGGTTATTTTTCTATTGTCAATGTTATAAGTTCAAGTTAGTAGCCAAAGATATATGGATTTCGTATGTGTGTAACAAGGGTGTTGACTTCAGAAGAATTTGTTTACTGATTACTGCTGACATTGTACACATGTAATACTTATAGAAAAAACAGCATTTCAAAAGTCAATTTGCAAAAAAGTTTATAGGATTGAAGACATTTGCAGTATGCATGTTAGGCTGTGGTGCATGTGGCTTGTGTTGATATTTTGTCAGTAGTTGCTGAGTGAATGACTGCTGGCCAGTGGAATAATCTGTAAGAACATCTGCTATGTGCTCCAGTGATGTACCTAGTGGACTGTTACATTTGATGATGCATTATCTCTTTTTAGTGAAGTTACAAAGTTCCTTTGAAACATTAACATTTCTTTGAAAAAATAAACATGTAAAATTGTGATATAACATTTGAGACCAGAAAGGAAGGTGTGAAGAGTAGGGTATGTAAAGTCTAGGGTAAATATTACTGTCTTTTGTACAATTAACATTATCTTTCTTCTAGTCCAAGTGGTAAAAAGTTCAGAAGCAAACCTCAGTTGGCAAGGTACCTGGGAAATACTGTTGACCTCAGCAGTTTTGACTTCAGAACTGGAAAGATGATGCCTAGTAAATTACAGAAGAACAAACAGAGACTGCGGAATGATCCCCTCAATCAGAATAAGGTTGGTTAATTTACTTATAGCGTATGTAAGCTGTTTCAAAAGCTGCTCCACAAGTATCTTACATTTTAAATATGTCATTGGAATTTTAGTGGACTGAATGTCTTAGTTTTCTTTTTTCCTTTTCTCCCCCTGATAAGTACTTGACTTACATATCTGATTAATTTTCTTGTAGTTGGCAGTACTTATAGAGGGAGAACGTAAGTAAATTGCACATGGTTGAAAACAACATTTCAGTATCTCTCTAGGCCAACATACATTGGGACTATTTACAAAAGATTTATTTGTTGATGTTAATTGTCTCCTTTTTTTCTCTTTGAAATAGTTTCAGTTAGCCAAAAAGGAGACAAAATTGTAATGAATGTTCTTACCACAAAGTGTATACTTAAACCTATTAATTTTCTGGATTAGGATTTGAGAAAGGGCAGTTTTTATTTTGACTTCTGATGATGCTGAGGATAATGACTTTTAAGAGTAACATCCTCATCCAAGTACTGTGATGGAGATTTTTCCATTATTGAGCTGCTTAGTTGATGGTATATATTGTATAGGAATTTAAACAGGCGGCATTTGAATTCTAATGTTAATTTAATCATATTATAGCATTCAATATCTTTACAAAGAAAGCTTTTTCCCCTCCTCCAAGGGTAACTCATCTTATATAACCTTTTATTTCCCCCCAAATTTTCTTCCTCTGAAATTCGGAGACATATCTCTATGTGTGTTGGCACCACCATTGTTCTCAGTCTGACTGTGCGAAAACGGTGAAGGGAAATGTCAGGGCTTTTCTTTCTGGGGCTCTGACGGATACAGCCCTGCATGCCCCTTGGGGGTGAGCATTTGTTTCAGGAGCGCCAGGCAGCGTAGTAGAGTGGGAGGGACTTCCGATTCCCGCAGGTATGGTTTGATGCCCTGGCTCTGCCACTTATTAGCTCGCCCCGTCATGGGCAACTGTCTTAACCTCTAATGGCCTCAGATTTCTCATTTATAAAATTAAGGTAATAACATCTTTTCCTTAGCACTGTGAGGAATAAATAGGAATTTATATGAAAACATTTAGCCAAATATTTGCCCCACATTAGTTCCTTTCCTTTCCCCGTTGCACCTTCCTAAGCACGAAGCCATCTTGGTGAACAGTGTTGCCTTGTGGCCAGTGGAGGATGCTTTCTGATCCAAGATGTTTTTCTCATCCTCTTTTTGCTTTTCCTGAAGGGTATGGGGTCTCTGCTTCCTATCTCTCTTTATTCAGAATTGTTTCCTAGTTTGTTTACAATAGTTTGATTCCAAAAATTGTTACAGACGTTAGAATACATTATTTCCTCATATGTTGTATTGGTTACTTTGCATTGGTTTCCATAGGGGCATTGGCAGGTACCTCATTTAGAGAGGCAGAAAGAAAAGGGAAGGCTGAAATTGCCTCTGTAATGCTTAATTACGGCCTTCCTTTGAGTTGATAGTTACGAAGGTGTTCAGAAGGATGTGAGATAGTGACAGGAGTAGAGGGAGCTCAAGTTAGCCAAAGTTAGGACCTTGAGTGTGTCTAGGCAAAGCTATGTGATTTTAGCTTAAGAAAACTTTTATTCTAGGTTTATCCTGCTTCTTAAATGTACAGAAAAAATTAAAATTTATTTTCCTAAAACTGTGTTTTTAAAACTCTAACCACAGTGCTGATTATCTGTTGAAGGGCCTTAAATATTTATGAAATGAATGGAATGCTTTGAGACTATCCTATTGTGACCAGAATCACTGTTAAGCTACACTAAGTGTAATATGAAGATATTCTTCCTGATAGTTATGATTCACTAAAAACCAAAAACTAATTCGTCTCTTTAGTTTGTGTGCACCTTTACGCTCTAGCTGCGCTGGACCGCTCGCTCGTCATCCTGCACCATGGCATGTGCTTTCGAGAGTCTGCTTGCTCATGTGCTGTTTCCTCTGCTTGGAATGCGCTTCCCCCCTTCCCCTCCATCTGGTGAACTCCTTCTCATCCAAGGCCCAGCTCCATTGTCTCCATCTCTGTGAAGCCTGCCCTGCGTTCTCCAGGCAGAACCAGTCCCTTCTTCACAATGCCTCCTTGGTGCTTTGCCATTGTATTTGTGGTTGTTTGTCAACTTAAGTAGACTGTAAGCTCCATGAGGGCAGGTACCATGTCTTTTTCTTTTTGTATATATCGTCCAAAGCCTAGCACACGGTAGGTACATAATAAATGTTTGCTTCATGTTTATTTGATTAAATATCCATTTACCTCATTCCAGAAGTTGATAATGGTCATAAATGTTTATTGAATAAATTAATATACTATACATTATTCTGGAAATACTTTTCATTATCATTGTTTTCTGAAGCTTTCTATCTGAATTTTGGGGGGCAGGCATGGTGTTATTTTTGCATCTGATTTTATTTTAGTTAAGTAGTCAAAAAATAGAGCTTTGTATTTTTTAAAATAAGTTCTCTTTTGGAGTACACCAACATTAAATATTTCTATAAAGTAGAAAATGTATTTGTGACTAATAATAACTGTATTATGTCTCTTTAATAATACAGCATAGAAAAATCTGGGAGATTTAAACTAATAAACAAGAATCTAAGGTAGTATTTTGCTATTTGGTTGTAAACCTGGCTGAAATGCATTATTAATTATGTTGTTTTGAGTTTCTTAAGAAAACTCTTCAAAGACTTAGAAGTGTAATTAACAAAATAAACTTTGAAACAGGCTAAATTGCAATTTATACTGACTGATTACAAACTGTGATCTTAGTATATCTTTCATATCAAAGGTGTGTTTACTAGGTGAGTAATACAGTCAGGTATTATAGTTGGAAAGATATCTTCTGCAGAACTTTGCAAAGTGGCTTTTAATTAGTTTAGGATGGCTGGGGATGGTGGAGTGGGAATTATATTTTGATTAATATTTACTAAGGTTTTTGAAGTACCTATTCTGGCTTGTCTCAGTCGGAGTCTCAGTTTTAACCTTACCTTGAAAATCTGTTCCATTCTTGATTTTACTGTTCCTTATGAATTTTCTTGCCACTGCCATAATTATATTTCTAGTCAGTTCCTCCATCTCTCCAGTTGATTAAGTAGAGTTGACATATCGAGTAGGTTCCTGAAGATATTTCAGTAGGTTAATGGAAGAAGACAAGAGAAAGATTTGGAAATCATCAATATCGAGTTGATATTGGAAGTCATGAGTGGCTATATCAGAGTTCAGTCAAAGGGAGAAGTTTTAGAGTCACACTCTCCCATAGTAGTTTCTATGATTATAGAAACATTGTAATTATCAGCCACATGTGGCTGTTGAATACTTGAAATGTGGCTGGTGTGACTGAATAACTGAATTTTTAGTTTAAAGTTTAAATAGCCACCTATTCCTAGTGGCTACCATATTGGACAGCTTAGTTCTAGAGTTATGACTCAAGTGTAAATAGGACAAGAAAACCTTTGCCAGACACCATTTAAGCAGGCTTGGGTGTTTCAAAGAGGCTCCATTTCAAGTTTTCAGAGATCTGATTTTCAACATTTTAAAAAGCAAGTTAGTTTCTTTAAAAATTTAATTAGAGAACATTCTAAGATTAGATAAAGAAGAGTATAGTGATTCTCAGTGTAATATATGTTTAAGGAACTTAAGTAGCTAGGTTTTATTGCTAGAAATTCCTTTTAATGTTTCAGATGTGTAAACTCAATTCCTTGTGTTTCTAGCTCTTAACAACACTGAAATGTTCATCAGTTAAAGCTACAAAACTAATAAAATCCAAGTTCCCTAACATTAATGTGACATGTGATGTATTTTACAAATTGTGCACAGTATGAATATGGTATGCAACAAGTTATTTTTTACCTTGGCTTGTCAGTGCTTTTAATACCTTGGAAAGACTCAGTTCTTTTATCACAATTTTTTATTCACACAAATTTGATACATTTGGAAATAAAGAGCATCATATTCTCTTGAGTGGAATTAAATAAGTCTGTCATTCATTTCTCATGAGTTAACCTTGGTTTATGGTAATTTGCTATTGCGATTATAAACACAGCCTTGGATTCTGCATAGCTGTGTCTTAGGTACTCAACCAGATAATGTAGCAGGTGCTTGTTTTAAGTATCTTCAACAAAATAATAATAAATTCTTTTAGAGAGTTAATATGAGAACAATATCTGTTCAGTTTAAGAAACAAGTGAGCCGATAAAGGAATCAGTTTGGGTATTGCTTATAGAATCAGTGTGCTATAGAGAATGGATTGGGAAAAGGTGAAATTGGCTGTAGGGAAAGCAGTTTAGGCTGTTGAAATTGAGAGAAGTAATGATGGCTTGAATTAATGCTGCAGCAGGAGGTATGGCAAGGTGAGACTCGATCAAGAGACGAGTGTTTAGAGAGGGAATTGTTCATGCCTGCTACAATTCTGGTTTGAGTCATTTGGGGCATAGGTGATAGGGAGTAGGGGGAGAATAGCAAGTTTAGAGGTGGGTTGAGGAAGGTTGAGTTAAAGTAGTTTTGTTTCTTGGACTTCAGAAAGGCTCTTGTGGCCTCCCAGGTCACACTTTGAGGATTCCGGTCTTAGTGGCATGCCATAATGTGTTGAGATAACCCAACATAGGGGCAAACAGAAGAAAAGTATCATCACACTGTAGGCAGTGAATAAATGGATAAAGTAGTCTGATGGAGAATAAGAAGGGACTTTCAGAAAGATAGTAGGGGATTCAAGAGAATGTGGTGTTATAAAAGCCTAGGAAAGATGATTTTTGTTTAATGTCATGGGGAGATCAAGGAGGATAAAGAATTTGTAGTATTCATTGCATTTCCAAATTAGCATCTGGTGACCTTTACGTACCAGCTTTGAGGGATGGAAGGACCAGAGGCATTTAGAATGCCGGAAAGTTTCTTGGAAATGAGAAGTTAGAGGCAAAATGTACCCGAGTCTTTTAAAAAAAGTTTGAAGTTTTTAATTTATTATTTTATTAGGTAATTCGTACATATAGTAAAAGGATATTCAATGAAAAGTGTTCCCCTCCCTCTTCAGTCTCTCTGTCCCAGTCCTTTTCCTTAGAGGAGACATGTTAGGTTTTTTATGTCCTTCCAGGGTTTTTATGCACTTACAAACACATAACACAATGGGTGTTTTTTACCCCTCTTCCATAACAATAGTTAGACTGCTCATGAAGCTTGAATGAGATGTGGAGGAGAGAGGACAATATTTCAAAGAGAATACAGGATCCTTTATTTCCTTCCAGCTCAGAAGGAACTAAACCGAGTCAGGCAGCCCTCCAGGAATCTTTGAACTTCCGTGCAGTATTTTCTATTGTGCATTTGTCTAGGGAGAGTGTCTTCATCAAATTCTCAAAGGAAGAATGTAGCTGAAAAGTTAACAAATAGTGTTTTAGAAGCAGGAAAGGGAGCAAGGCTGTGGCAGAAGATGTGAGGGACCAGCTCACTTGCCATAGCTCAACTTAGGCCTTTGTTTAACTGCTGAGAAATTTTTCAGTAATGTAAGTGGCACCTTAGTGGGCTGAAGTCTTTCTCTCCTAGGAACCCCATGGTCAGTTACCATCACAAAAGAGACCTGTGGTAGGGTTATTCTGGTTACCTGCTAGCTGGTGGTAGAGCATATTGTGGTAAGAACTGCCCCTTGGCTTCCACTTTTCTAGAATCTTTCCATCCAAACTGAAAACAGACTTTGCTCCTTCCACCAGCATTTCTGGCCTATGGAGAAAGTAACTAAAATCTTTCCCAAAGATGCTGGTGCTCTTTTCCTCAGTGCATTAAACCGTTGCTGGAAAGAGTGTCTGCTGGTCTCTCTCTGTTGCCTATTGTGGGGGTGTGGAAGGGGAGTGAGTAGATCACAGGTGATAAATCTAGCATCTCTAGGCCTTGAAATCCTTACAACGGGTTCCTGGCATCTCCCTTAAGTGAGGGCCACTGTGGAGTACAGGTTTCTATCAATTCTAAATGAAATTGACAAAAATGGAAGCGAGGAGTAAGCAGCCTTTATAAGTAGTCCACCGGAGAACCATGATGGCCTAGACACGCATGATGGAGAGAAGGGGATAGATTCTAGTCCTGTTTTGAACATAGAATTGACAGTATTGGCTAATGAATTGGGTGTGGAAGATGACAGAAGATTCAAGTGTGAGTGAACCCTTAGTGTTTAGATTGAGTGACTAGATCGATTGGTTGCCATTAATCTAGATCTCCTTAAGAAATGATTTATGTGGCTAGAGAAAATCAACTGAAGATGCAGAGTTTGAAGTGCTTGTTAAACATCCAAATGGAGATGTCATGTATGCAGTTGGTGTACTAATTGAGAGGTGTGAGCTGGGGATTCATTAGCACATAGTATTCCAAATAATGGAACTAGAGGAGATTACTCAGATACAGGAAAGGACCCAGAACCAAATGCTGAGAAAATCCAATAGTTAGAGTTTGGTTAGAAGGAGTCAGCAAGGTGGATTGTGAAAGAATGGCTAGATGAGACATGGAGGAGGAGAATGCTTCAAAAAGGAGTGGTCAGTTACAATGATTGCTGCTGAAAGGTTGAATGGGGAAGACAAATGCCCATGGAATTTGTGAACATGAATTAATAACCTTGATAACAATAGTTCCAATGAGAACAGAATCCAGATTGGATTGGGTTGAAAGTGAATGAGAGAGAATATTGGTCAGCGTGGACAATTCTTTCAATAAATTTTCTTGGTTAAATAGAATCACTAGTTAGCAGGTGAAAGAGGTACTCATTTGGTTATTCTCCCATTTTAAAGACCTTGGAAAGGTTAAGAAGAATAGGGTCTATAGCATGAGTGGAAAAACCACAGACGAGAAGTCGATAAAGTCAAGCCCGTTTGCAATATAATGATGGTGATGGCCCATGTATCTATACTGGATGTGGAGGGATGTGAAATTAGTTAAGGAACAGTGACAAGATAAGACAGTCAATGGATTGGTATTCATGGGGTCAAAGAATGCAGAGGGTCATGCTAAGTGAGCTGTCAGGAGAGTAAGAAGTAGAAATTGGAGAGTGGGGTGCTTGATTTATTGGAGATGGTGTAGTTAGGGAGGATAAGGCTTGTTTCTAGGTTGAGAAGCCTGTGACTAATGTTAGGTGGGTGAGGTTGGGTAGTGTAGGTCAAAGAACTCAAGGTGTTTTGTGTGTTTTTCATGTGGGTATTGAAGCCTCTAAGAATGAGGACGAGAGTTGGGATAGAGAGAAAGATGTGAAACAGAAACTGCAGTCTTCAGCGAATGAAAGAGAAAGCAGAGAGGACGGCTAGAGAGTAGTATAGTGAGATCCTAAAAGCTTTAAAGAAACAAAAATGGAGAAATGAATTGAGAAAAGTGAGGGTAAAGGAGGAAACCTATACACCACTTCCTGGTCCTTAGATATGTAGCGGAGAAAGAGAAAGAGGAAAAGACTTCATTTGAGAGAACTTCAGGGGAGATAGTGTCTTTGAGAGACAACCAAGTTTAATAAGTCCAGGAACTGAAGAGAATGTTTAGAGAAAATATCGAAGATCCAGGAAAGCCTGCTGATCAGTCATTCAAGAGTGTACATGTCACATTTAGTAAGAGTATTTTAGGCAACTTGTATTATATGTGTTCTGAGTCATGATGTAAAATACATTTCTGCTTTTAGTTGAGATAAAAAAAAAGTTTTGAGAGCCATCGAATTGTGGGGTGGATGAACAGAATATTATGGGATGAGTGGTGGGTGGTAATGTATAATCTGAGAGATGAGACTATTTGGTTATTACCAAAATAGGGATTTGAGCTGTGATAGGATTGATTTTGATAATTGCTAGATCAGAGTACACAGTTAAAATATGGTCCTGACTTTTTAGAAAAGAGACATGTGTGCCTCTGCTGGATTACTGTTATAAATGCATTTATAAGACCTTTCTTAGGCAATTAGGACCTGCCTGGAACCCTGAGCCCCCAAAGAACTGGCTTTTTTTCTGGCCTTAATTCTCAGTCTCCTTCATGAATGATCTGTTACTTAGCGGAGTATGGGCTCCTTAAACTCCTTTGCTTACCTCCCTAAGGGAGAATAGTGTACCATTTGAAGCAAGCTTCTTTCTCATTAAAGTTTATTAGTGTCCAAGGTTGATTAGCTCTGTTTATCTCCAAGTTAATATTATTCTTACCAATTAAACTTTCTGTGCAACTCAACCAAGAGATTACCTGACCCATCTCTATAATTTACCCATGGACATCTTATTAATTGACCTTATACTTTGCACCTTGCCCCAAGGGTTTAATCTCCACAGTAGTCTCAGTCTAGAACCACTGCGCTAAATTTTACATTATTTTCCTTTCTAACTATACAAGTGAAAAGTTGCTATGGCAAGTTAGTTACGGGGAGATGACCTAAGTTTTCAAATTCAGAATTGAAGAACGTTTTTCCTGAACCTTCCTGCCAGTATACATGGTTTATTTTGATGTCTTAATCGCATGTTGGTGGTTTGCTCAGTTCTAGATTCTTTGTACTCTTTATTTCCCATTATTTCACGATTATTGACAGTGAATTTGCCAAAAACACAGTCTGTAGACTGAGGGTGATTTTCCCATGGAATGCTTGTGTAGGGCTGGCTGTGTGACTCAGAGGAAGACGTTGGCAATATATCTATGAGCAAAACTTCATGTTAAATAGTAATAGAACAAGCTTAGGGATTATTTCTCTTACATTTATAGTCTTGAGGCAAAATACATGTGACTATGCTTAATTTTGAAGTGGATATTGTAGAGTACACTGAATTACAATATTTTCCACTTATGTAGCACTTGTAAATTTAAGGCAGAAAATGAGACTATACAAGGCTGAGGGCTGCATAACACAAGACCTAACATGTAAGAAACATTTTGTGTATCGTTTTGCAGAATTTTTTTTAGCACATTCTATGTGATCAGACATTCTAGATTCAGGGAATACAGTAAAGGAAGATTCTGTGTTCATGGAGCTTATATTCTAGTGGAATGACAGACTAATACACACTTTAAATATTAAATGCTACACAATGAATTAGATAAGAACGATTGAGGTTGACTGGGTAGCTGTTTTAGGTTGAGCTATCAGGAAAGTCTTTGAGTGGGTGATTTTTAGGCTGAGATCTGAATGACAAGGAGTCAGCTATACAAAGACCAGAGGGAAAAGTATTCTATGCAGAGGGATTTGCCAGTGCAAAATCCCTACGGCAGGGTACATTTAGCATATGAGGGCAGAAAGTAGGCCACAGTGGCTGGAATACAGTAAGTGGAAAGGAGTAGGTAAGATCAAAGAAGCAGACAAACCTAGTCACAGCTTGGCAAGCCAGCATAAGGAGGAGTATGGAATGTTACCTGGGGACCTTATGCAGGGGGCGATATGATTACTTTGGCTGGTATTGTAGAGGGGGTATTGTGGAGGGGCAGAAGTGGAAACTGGGGGCCAGTTAAGGCTATTATATTTATTCAAGCAAGGATGATGGTGGTTTGGACACTAAAGGAAGGAAGGGTAAGAAGTAGCAAAGGACACTGGAACTATTAAGTAGTCTTTTGTCCAAAGAACATCTAATTCTTTCATAAGCAGAAATATTCTTAATAAAAGATATTTATCTTTAATAAAGATAACAAATTATCAGCTAACAGCAGTATTTTTTTTCCTTTTGGTTAATTTGAGCAAGGTATTTAGATATTGATTGGCTAAAGATTGCTAGGAAATAGAAAGTGGACAGACCTTGAGCCATGTTAGCAAATAGGCTTGCTGATGAGACTAGTCTCTTTGGTAGTTTTATCATATTATATGTTAGTGCTTCAAATATGTCCAACTGTGACAGACCTTTTGAGAGGGCATGGGCTTGGCTTTTGTGCTAATAATAAAGGTAGATTTGGAGACGTAGTTGCTGATGGGATAGCTTTGTCAAGATTTATTTTAGATGTCCAGGTTTCTGTTGATTATTAAAGACTGTTTCACACAGTTTTATAGTCCTGAAGAGTGACCTGACTTTGTAGACTCTAGTTCAGCAGGAGAGTTAAGACCTATAGAAACAGTTCACGTGACTATTCCCACAATTCTCCTAAGGATGTATAGTTAGCTAGTGCCAACCCAGATGGAAAGGAGATAATGACTCCCAGACAGTAGATGCCTTGGTTTGAATTGAGCTGCTCTAGGTGTCTGGTTGAAACTCAGTGTCCTTTGTCATCATTCCTTTAATGACCTCATGTTCACTAAAGCTCCAAAAAGTTATTTTTTGAGCAGAACTCTTCAAAACTTGTTTTCAATGAAGAATTCTACTTTTACTTCTTCAATTAACTACCATTCCTTTTTTAATGAGCTCAAATTGTAATCCACTCATTCTGTTATTTTAAAAATAAGATTAATTGATTTCATTAAAAATATATCTTTTCAGGATGTTACATAAGTTGATTTTCTATACAAAATCATAGTTCCCAGATATATACTTTCTTTACTTTTTGCAAAAACCTGTGAAGATTGTACAACCTTGTGAATATGCTAAAAACTACTTAATTGTACACTTTAAAGTAGTGGATTTTATGGTGCGTGAATTCAGTTTCAATCAAAAAAAAAAAATGCCTGAAGGATTGTAAAGCTCTTTGCTTTGTTGACTTTTGATTTCGTCGAAAGGCATTAGCTGTTGGCTGCTATACATATTCTGGAGCAAATCTGAAATTGCTTTTTGAGGATAACCCTGATGTGACCTAAAGATACCACTCAGGCTCCCTTTGTGTGAACCAGAAGATAGTTTTCCTTCTGGGGAAGCATAATAGGTTAAGTTTCTAAATTTCAATAGCATGTTCAATAACGTGTTAATGCCAATAATAGAAATAGCTGCAATTTATTCAGAACTTATGTGCCAACATGACTATAAACTGTAGACCTACTTTGTTAATGGTTGTCTTCCACTTACCACCAGAATGTAAGCTCTGAGGTAGGGATTCGGGTATTTTGTAAATGACTGTATACCCGGCATGCAGTCAGTACCTGATAGAGAGTAGGCACTCAATATTGGTACAAAAGCTGACTGAATAAAAGCTGCATTAGCAGCAGCAGCATGATGCATGCATTATCTTGTTTGATCTTTATAGGAATCTCATGTGTCGTTATTGTGTTTATCCTCATTTACAGATGAGGAAAATGACCTTAGAAAAATAAAGTCATTGTTTCTCAAGTTGGGGCATGAAAATCTCTTGAGTATGTGGTATATGCAAAGCCATAGAATTAAAATGATACTTGAAAGTGTTCTAGTTGAACATTTTGGGTAAGTAGAGCAACATGTTTTTACATTAAAACAACATGGCTAATTTTTAAAATGCTAAATTTACATGAATTTTCAAGATAAAATGATTCCTCTAGGCTCTTGTCATAGAATATGTACAATTCTAAACTGTCATACAATAGCTTGATTTCAAAGCCAGGCCGAGAAAAGTAGTATTTAGAACATATAGTTTAAGGCCCCATTGTTCAAACTACACTATGTGAAGACTTTACTTGATATATACCACATGGAGGGGTTTAAAGTTGTTTCTGTATCTTCTATCCATATATTCTTTCCTTCAAGTGATCCAACACTGTACCTAAGATAGAGGTACAGGTTCTTTCCCTGCCAGTTCCTTTTTCATAGTCAGCTATCTTCCATTTTACAGAAGAGCAGACTTCTTACTTGTCTGCAATATTATCATGCTATAAAATGTTTGACCTCCAATAAAGGGACAATTTTAATATTGGTGTGGATATGGACAAAATGAATGACTTGGTAACAGTCAAGTCTTTCTGCTAGTACAATTCTGCTTGCAACAAAAATTTACAGAGGAGTTAACATAGATGTCGATTATTAAAACTTTTGATGGTGCACTATGTGATATTTTGACATGTAACTCAAAAGTTCAAAGAATTGAGTGACAGAGTAAGTCATTCTATTTATTCATTTATGTGAACAAGGTTTCTTGGTGTTACATCTATAATAACTGAAGAATAGGAATAGAGTTGATAACTAAATCTTCACCCATTCTAGAAATTAGTAATTCTCATTCAAGGCCATGAAGTTATTTTTAAATAAAATTTTATTTCATTAATATACTTATTTTTATCTCTTATGTTTGATAATTATTTGTTAAAATGTATAATTTACTATTTTGGGTCTGTTATGTATTAATAGTTGTAATAAACCAGAACAAATTTACTTTTTTATCACTAAGAACTTCATGTTCATGGAGAGTTTAAAGAAATAACTTTGTGATATATATAAATGATCAATTAAAGGGTTTCAAGTTTAAAAATAGTAAATAACTCTGGGAATGGAATTATTCGTTCAAAGAGAAAAAGAAGTGAAATAAAATCTATAACTGTTGAAGAATTTTTCATGTATAAATGGTTGATGGTGGGTATGTTTAGATTCTGTTAGATATATTTTAAAGTAAGGTAACAATTTATTAAAGTGTCACTATTTAAAACACTCTAGTAAGTGGATCCTTTGCAATTTATATTAAAATACAAAATATTCTTGATGCCAACTTTAAAATGTAAGTGGTATATATATATTCTCAAACATTTTTTAGAAGATAAGAATGCGAAAAAAAATGTTTGAAAACCACTGGTTTATGACATATGCTCTTCACTTCTTTAGTATTCCTCTTTTCTAGCCCCAATCATGTTCAGTCACTGAAAACTACATAATAATTAGACCACATTGGCATAGTCCCTTTCAGAATCACCTTCACTGAGTTGTCCTTTAAATGTTAATATCTTGGTTTTTATGGATGGTCATTGAGAAAAAAAAGTATTTGAAATCTTAATAATTGTTGCGATGTTAAGTGCCTTTAATTTTTTTCTAGATTTACTATCAGGACAGCTTTTGTTTTCCTCAGCAATTGGTAACTTCCTCCTTTCTGACCTTGATAGCTATATAATCTCTTTTCACCTAGGCCCCTAGAAAATTCAGATCCATATTAGATGCTAAGTTCTAGAATCAATCTCTATTAACCTTTTCAAAAGGAAATTTGTTTTCTCCTTGTCTTTGATTTTTTATTTTTAAAAATTAATCTTTATTATATATTTGTTCTTTCAGAATGTAAAAGAGCCATCTTGGGTATTTATTGGAAAGAGATGAAGTAACAACTTAAAAAATAAAGATTTTTTTTTGTGTGTTCTTCTCAACACCTAGTGGGATAGAATAGACCCTCAAAAATTTATTGAGTTACTTGAATACTTCAGCCTAATATACACATTATTATAAAAATACATAAAATTTTGACTTGAGGGCTAGCCTGTATACTGAGAAAATTTGTCACAGGTTGGAAACTTTAAGTTCTGATATTAGATATTGTGTGTTTGCCAGTTTAATTTTGTAATAAAAGGAACTTCTCTACTTTTTCTTATATGGAAAGGGAAGATTTCAAATATATGAACAGCCTTAATCTGATCCTATAAAAACTGTTTGCTTTATAACTCCTAAGTTTAAGTCAGATTGGTAGGTATTTAGCAAACTCAGACACACAACTGGGCATGAATTAACAGTGACTCCAGTGGTCCTCAGGGAGAGTGGTAATAAAATTTACTGTTTCTGGGAAAACCAGTTAGTCCAGCTTTTCATATTATTCTACACGATACTGTTTTGGAATACAAAATTAATTAGTAAAAATTTTGTCTTAGAGCTTTCAAGGCCATTAAAAAGGAGAACAAAATCATAACCAAAATATGATCAAGAGAAGAGTAACAGCATACTCTTGAATAATCTCTTATTTCATGCCACTGGGGAGTGGACCGTCTCATTGTCAGAGAGTGGAAGTTAATTGTATATTTTGAATATTTTTAGCCAGCTTTTTCTTCTAATTAGTATTTATTGCACCAAAAACAAGTTAATGAAAAAAATATGTCTTAAAATTGTAGCACCAATAGTTTTATGCAGTTCATGCTTCCTTCCAGTCTTGTGGATTCAGAATTCAGAGTGTAAAATAGTTCTCTGCTGCTTCTAGCCATCCTTTGTAACAGTGAGAATCTTAACAAACTTGTCCGTATTTGCTCATACAAACAGTTGGAATATACTTTTGTGTCTACTGATGCCATCTTTGTTCTAATACCAGCAGAGTATATTGTTCTTTTTTTATTTTCTTTATTAAAGAACAAAAATATTAAACAAAGAATTGTTTAATGATATATACTAATTTACTTAGTAACAGGAAAAGTTCTCTGTAAGCATTTATGTGGTAAGCTTCTTTAGGATTAAATATTGACTATTTTATAGGTTGGGTGGCTTTATTTGGGGCCTTGGAATGCTACAGAAGTCATAAATCAGAGTGTCCAAACCTATGCGTCACGTAATTACCAGGAGAGATTTTAAAAATACACTTTCTTGGGCCTCATGCTTTTTGAAAAATGGCGTTCAAAGTGGTTATTTTGCAGCTGTCAGGCTAAGTTTGTACACTTCTAAGTCAGAGTTTTAAAAAAAAATCCATAAAGATAAATACGTGAGAAATAATATTATTTGAGTTGTTTAAGATGAATATATAACTCTTAAAGGTAAGCACATACATTGGGAGAAAATTTAGTAAGATAAAGGAATAACAAGCATGTCTGGTACATAGAAGAGGATGTGTGTGTGTGTGTGTGTGGAAGGAGAGGATGGAGACATTTAATAATGGGTCCAGATAATATTGTATTGTTATAATTGTCAGGTTAACTTATCATGATACTTATTTTTCTAGACATCATTAATCTTTAAGCAGAAGTCACAAACTCAGTATCTGCAGAGCTCAGACAGGTAACACAAATGTGAGTTGTTGAGAAATTCTGCAAATAGAACCCTTAACACTTCAAATGGACAGCCATTAGTATTTAACCATGGCCCATTGTGGCCAAATCAAGTCCACTATTTTTAGATATTTGAGTTTTTAAGAGAAGCTAGAATTCTAAATTTTATGTGAAGTCTCCAGGTTCATAGATGTTGGCTTAATTTATTAAAGACATCCAAAACTGAGCAGAACGCATCTATGAGTTAGATTTGGTCTACCTGCCACCAATTTGCAATCTTCGTTTAAGAGCAGAGGTTCTCCAAGTGTGGTCCCTGGAGCAGCAGCTGCATCATCACCTGAAACCTTAATAGAAACACAAATTTCCAGGCCCCACTTCAGACCTACTGAATCAGAATCTCTGAGAGTGAGGCCCAGTAATTTGTTTTAATAAGCCCTCTGGGTGATTCCGATGCATGCTCAAATTTGAGAACCACTGCTCTGGAGTCTCGAAGTTGATACTACAATTTTTGTCTGAAAATCCTTGTAAATGTTCATTGAATATTCTATAGATTTATCAAGTTTATTTCTGTACCAAAAATGTTAGTTGTACGTTGCTTTCTGATATATATGACCTTTTACATTTTTTGCATAATCATGTTTTTTCTTTTTCTCACGTCCTCCCCTGCCCCTACTCCTGTGTTGTTAAGAGATATTGCAGATGAACAGCAATTCTGTGTCAAATTTTGACTTCACTAGAACGCATCTTACATTTTATTTACTGGTTGAGTAAAAGTAGATAAGTATGTTGCTTAACTTTCTGAAGTTTCAATTTTAAGTCTCTATAAAAGTATTAAATGTGATATAAAAGTGATATTTCCTTATTTTATTATATTTTTCTAAATTGAGTTTGTGAGAATTAGAAGTTTAATTTCTAATTATTATTATTTTTTTATGTAAAAGGGGAAAGTCAATTTATGTGGTTTTATGTAAGCCTGGCCTCCTAATAGCTGATCACGTTGTTTATATTTTAATGGCCAAGAATGCTATTATTTTCCTTTATTCTCAGAATGTTGAAATGATTGCTGTCTTGATGGTTGTCCTGGAAGCTCTCCCTCCTTTTTTATATCTAACTTTAAACATATTTGTTCATTTGAAAATCCTTAGTGTCTTGCTAATCAAATTAATTATGAATCATAACTTTTTTACATTTAAAAGTACACAAAAAGCTTTTTATTATGAAAAATTTATTATGTATGTCTTACATAAGAAAGTACTTAAAATGTACTTTAGAGTATTTAAAATGCTGACGTTGAGAAGTTTGGAATAATCTGATTTAAAGTAACAGACATTGAATTAATAAAATAGATTTAATTATATTTACACATAATATTTATGAATGAAAACATGCTTATATCTACAGGGTAAACCAGACTTGAATACAACATTGCCAATTAGACAAACAGCATCAATTTTCAAACAACCAGTAACCAAAGTCACAAATCATCCTAATAATAAAGTGAAATCAGACCCACAACGAATGAATGAACAGCCACGTCAGGTAAGGATCCAATTGATTCTCCAATTTTATTTTTCAGAAAGTTCTTGTATTTTTACTATATATAGTTTAAGTAGATGCTGATTAAAATGGAATATATTTGGAAAGAAAATTGTTTTATGTCCTAGGCTATTACATGAATGCTGGAGAAGAACTAATAATTCCATATTTAGGTAAAATATCTTAAGAAAAAAATTAAGAAATTAATTAAAAATTAATCTAAATTTATTTCACATTATAGACTCCATTTTTATGCTTTTGTGTGTTAACGTACATCAGACTTGATTTCGCTAATCTTAAGTTTTTTCAAGATTATCTTTGTAGGGATAGTATTTCCTAAAGGGATAAAGCACATAGTCTGCGTTGCTTAGTATTAAAATATTTTCTATTTGGAAACTACTTTTTGTTCTGATTTCTTATTACATGAAAGCTGTCCCTCCCTTTTTGAAAAATAGAATTAAATAAACTTTGTCAATATGGTATATTGTCCTGTGACTTCCATTTTTTGTATAAATTGAATTTATTATTCTCTTTCTTTATTGCCTCAAGCTGTATTCGACCAGAATCTTTTCTTAGAAAAAAGTATTATCTGAAAGGCCTCCCTACTGCTTAATAATGCCACACAGCCAGGGGAGGGAGACTTGTCAAAATGCTTAAACTTTCCAAGTAATCTTGCTCATTCACTCCCTAATTGTGGTCAAAAAGTTCAGGTACTTCGTGAATTTTTAGTAGCAATTGGGGTGAGGGAGTGGAGGGAGAAACATCTGTGCATTTTTTTCTCTCCTTTCTCTGCCTCCTCCCACTTACAGATCAGAAACACTGATTAACCTAGGACAACGATTATCTTTTGCTCTCGTATTCCCCTTTTAGATGTCTCCACCTTTTCATTTGAATTTTGTTTTTCACTTGTCCCTCAAGTGTCTCATCTCCAGACTTCAATAAAGGATTGGGCCAAAACTTTCAGACAGTTGCACTAGAAGAAACTACATAAGGAAATTCAGTTCCCACATCCTCTGTAGTGTTTTTTCCTCTTCAGGTGAGCCAGGAAAACAGAAGATATTTGGAGCCACATTGGATCAGCATCTTGCTATAGATGTCTCAAGATTTGAAGTTCTAAACTTGCTTTACTGTTGGTCCCCAAGAGATTCAACAGGGGCCATGTAAGTGTATCACATCCAATATAAAAGATGCGTACCTGCATGTGCCTTTAGGCTCTTGTCACCACTTAGGTTTTCCTTTGGGCCATTCAGCTTTCTGTACCAGGCTTTTCCCTTCTGTTTTACTACTGTGCCCAGAGACAGTCACCAAACTGCGCCGGTAGTTTTAGTGTACTCATTACAGCAGTGAAGGGATTCTGCCATTCTGAACTTTGCTTACCTTGGTAAAGCCATTCCCTGATTGTATTCTTTCTCAGATACTGTCTAAAAAGTCTTGAACATCTTGTCCTTTTGCTTTTTGGTGATTTTAAAATCGTTTTCTTGTAAAGATTTTTATTGAAAAATTTGAAAGTATGCAATTGACTAAGACAGTTTGCTTCAAAAAGCCCAAAAGATAAAGAGTGTGGAATAACTAAAATATTAGTTCCACACTGGAAATCCAAGTTGTCTTATTGAGGACAGATAGTATCTAGTAGGTTTTAGCCTCATCTTTTCTTTGTCAATATAGTCTATAAACTCAAATATTTTGGTTAAAGACTGATTGAGTACCAAATTATGGTCATTTTAACAGTAATTTAATTGTTTTCTGCACCTAAGTTGAGTCACAGATTTTATGCAATGATAGAAATTATATTTACTGGGTGTTTATCTGGCTATAGGGATATTGTTTACCAAGATTTTTAGTCGAAGTAACCAAATTAACTGCTCCTTGTTCTTTGATACGTTGAGTAGTTTTAAGTTTTCCTTCTTTTTTTAAGGGTTTTGAGATTATTCTCAAATGAAAAGAATGTCAAAAAAGCTAAATCCAACTCCCCCAAGAAAAGCCCCCCAAACTGATGTCATTTTAACCCAGATCATTGGAGGGTTTTATCTTCCTTGCAGCTCACAGAGACAGGAAATGTTAAAATTATTCAGAAGGTTACTTTTCCAAAAGTTTGGACTGTTTTTCACTTTATCTCCATGTTACCTGACAACTTTTGCTAGATGTTTTTGATTATACTAAGACATTAGTTGTCTTTCCCCCTTTTTTATCTTCAACATAAGAATTGAGGCAATATTTGACTTCTGTCTCACTAATAGGATATCAAAATGTAAGAGTGTACAGTGGGCAAACATAGGAAATAGTAAAGAGACAACTTTTGTATTAATGTTTTTAACATCATGGTCTGTCATCCTGAATATTCCAATTTAGACTCGTTTTTTAGTAAAGGAAAGATACTGATTTTAATTATATTTTAACATATTTATGTTAACATACATATGGCAGATGACTGCTGATCAACTATTATTGTTGAGGAGATAGCAAAAATACATAGGCAAAAATGATTATTCCAATTTTGCTACATTTTGCTTAGCTTCAGCGAACTAGATTGGTAATATAAATTGCCAAATATTCCATTTGGAGAAGTTATTTTGATCATAGAGTAAATAAATTAGACAAAGACGTTTCTATTTTTGTGGTTCTTGTAGATATAAATGTTTTTCTTCTTTAACCATAGCATATTCCCTTAATAAGATATGCAAGCTAGTGGTATTGTAATTCCTTTTAAAGTATTTTGAGATATAGAACTAGGATTAGATTTTTGGATTTTAATCTAGGCTCTACCGTGAATAGGTTTGAAGTGAATAATAGATGTGAAGCAATCAGAGAAATTAATAATTCTGTCTTATATAACAGAAATCTTATGCTAGGTAATTATATGGCAGGCTAGTTTGAATCCTGTAAAATATATAAATTATGAATTTCTAATGTACTGAATCCTTGAAAATACCTTAGTTTTAAAAGTACAAATTAGGGTTTGTAAACAAAAGTCCATTAAACAGAATTCAGCAGTGATTTCTGCCTATATGTAAAATTATAAGGTAGAGATGGAATTTGTAAAATCTGGTATGTTAGGGTAAGTAGCCAGATGTGTTTATGTATACGATCATCATGTTTAATGAGTGCTTGTCTTTTCATTAGATTAAAAAGAAGTCTGGATTGGGGTGGAGGGACTCTATCAACCATGAGACTGTTACCCAAACAGTATGATCATTGAGATGTCCTTATTTGGTCAGATACATAAAATATGTCCAAAATTATTTTAAATCTAATTGTGATTTTGCTGTTAAAGATGTCTTTCCTTATTTTCTTCTTTCAGTATATGAAGAACTTGCATTTCTGTTTTCTTCCTTGTTTCTTTGATGGATGTCAACTTCGACACTTTCTGGTCTCTTGCTTTTTCTCTCTTTTATTCTCAAATCAAAGAAATTTTATCTTTGTGCCATTATTTCTCCCTTTTAATGATTAGAAAATAAGGTGCTGATAGGCTTTGGTGTTCTTGATAGTCTTTGAATATTAAGTACCTTTTGTGCAGATTCTTTTTTTTTTTTTTTTTTTTACCAAAAAGTAAATATTTAAATCAATGGAGTGGATTTAAATTTTCTATTTGATCCTAGATTTTTTTAAATTTTGTTTGCTAATTCTTCTTTCAAAGGATACGAAACTTTCATTTATTCCCTTCCAGAGTCACCCTTTTTAAAGAATGATTTTTCCCAGCTTTATTGAGATATAATTGACATATACCATTGTGTAAGTTTAAGGTGTACATGTGATGATTTGATACACGTATACATTGCAAAATGATTACCACAATAATATTAATTAACACATCTAGCACCCCACATAATTACCATTCTTTTGTGGTGGTGGTGAGAACATTTAAGATCTATTCTCTTAGCAGCTTTCAAGTATACAACACAGTATTGTTAACTATAGTCACCATGCTGCACATGAGGTTCCCAGGACTTATTCATCTTATAACTGAAGGTTGGTACCCTTTGACCAACATCTCCCCACTTCCCCCACTCCCTTGCTCCTGGCAATCACCAGTATACTTTCTGTTTCTATGAGTACAGCTTTTTTAGATTCCACGTATAAGTGAGATCATACAGTATTTGTCTTTTTCTCTTTGACTTATTTCACTTAGCATAATGTCCTCAAGGTTCATCCACGTTGCAGATGGCAGGATTTTCTTCTTTTTCATGGCTGATAATTATCCAGAATAATCCTGTGTGTGTGTGTGTGTGTGTATGTGTGTGTGTCTCACATTTTCTGTATCTGTTCATTCACGGGTGAACACTTCGGTTCTTTCCATGTCTTGGCTATTGAGAATAATGTTGCAGTGAACATGGAAGTGCAGAGGAAATAGACGACACGTTGTCCTGTACTACTTAAAAGCATTATTCTGGGCAGTGTTGGCAAGATGCCATGTACAAAGTGTCAAATAATACTATAGACAGGTGTTATAGATGTTCAAGAACGGTGAGGTTACTATGGCTACAAGGTGTGTGTTGGTGGGGAAAGATATGGGAGTGTGCTGAACTGTGCAGATTGAGTGGGATTTAGAAAAGCACATGGGAGGGAGAGGACATTCCAGCCAGGGAATGTATTGTTCGCAAAGCTGTTATTTGGGCAAGGGCAAGGAAGGAGGAGGCAATTTAGCTGGAGATCAGGGTTTTCATGGAAAGTAGTGGGAGCTAAAAATGTTGTCAAGGGTTTCCTTAAATGTCAGTCTTTACAAGTTTTAAAAATGTTATCATTTGCTTTAGTTATAAGAAAAAGAAATTTGGGACAGACAAAAGAAAAATGGCTCATAATTCCTTTTTCATAATATAATTATAATAGTATTTTAGCATTTTTATATTCTTTCAGCACTTTAATACATGTTTGAAAACATGATGATCATACTATATACATAGTGTAAAATTTTTACCTGATATTACATTATGTACATTTAATTCACGTTTTATATAATTTATGTGCTATAATTAACTGTATATTATCCCAACAATTGTGTTTTGTGCTAGCATGTGATTTACATAACTATTTCCATATTGTTATTTCCAATTTTTCACTATTATAGGTAGTACTCCAGTGAGTAACCTATGTATAATAAGTTCCTTCCTACATTTCTTGGGCTAGATTCCCAGAAACATAATTCCTGTATATTTATGATTTTCTGATACATTCTGGCAAATTGACTTTCAAAGGGTTGTACTAAATTAAAAGTCTATTGAAAATTACATGCATTCCAGTTTCAGCTTACCTTCTATGGCATTGAGTATTAGCAATACTTTTTCTTTTTGGTAATTCAATGTATGAAAACATTATTTCATTTTACATTTGCATTTTTTTCTATACTTGTGAAGTTGCACTGACTAAAGCATTTGTTAAATTTTGCAAATGGGAAATGTTTAGAGGATTTTGAATGAGGGAGTAGCTTTTTTATACCCCTCTGAACTGAATTTGAATGTGTTTCCTTGTTACCTGAAGCTAATTTCCACGTCAATGCTCCCCAGATGCATTCTTTCCTGCCTTCTCAGAGATCTCACTCAGTGGATTATGTCAGTTACCTTTCATCTTCACCTTCTCTCTCTAAACTGGCTTCTGCCCCAAAGCACTTAAATATATTCAGATCTTCCCTATCTTAAAAAGTATATTTATTTCACTTTGTGTCTTCTTTAGGATTTTCTTCCTTTTTCCCTTCACAGTCAAATTTCTTAGAGTTGTATGTATTTACTATACTTTACCCCTTAATTTTCATACGTTTGAAATACAGCTTTAGTTCCCACTATGCCACTTGAACTACTCTCATCAAGATTGCTGATAATCCTTATTAAATTGGACAAATTTCAGTACTTAAATTACCTGACCTGCTTTTGCATTACTCATTGTGATTGCCTCTGCCTTCTGAAATACTCTCTTTAATTCTATGACACTGTACTCGCTTGGTTTTTCTCCTTTCTTGTTTTTTCTCAATCCCTTTCTTAGGTTCTTCTTTCTCTATCTCTTAAAATGGTAGGGTTTCCCAGGGAATACTTTGCATTCTTTGTATGTAAACCCTCCATGGCTGAATTTATTCATTCTCTTGGCTTCAGTTACCATCTATATGTAATGTTTCCAAATTTACATGTTTATCTTGAGCTTCAGTTGTTTATATCAATCCATCTAAACATTGTCCACTTGGAAGTCTCACCAGCATCTCTCATTCATCTTACTAAATTCCGTCATCATTCTTTCAAACCAGCCCTTCCATGTGCATTACCTCAGTGAAAGGACTGCTGTCCCCCTGGCTGCCTCAGCCAGAAGCCTGAGCATCAGCCTTGGCTCTTCTTGTCTTTGACCCCAAACATCTAATTAGCCAACAGGTCCTATTGACTCTACTTCCTGAATATTCATTTGCTTCCTCTCTATGCCAGGTAACTATTATTTCATCTTTCTGCTGCTTGTCTTATTCTCTTCAGTTCATCCTTTATGTTGCATCCAGAACTTCCATCTGACATGATCTACTAGTATTATTCTACTGAAAACCTTTTGATGCTTCCTGTTAGTCTTTAGGTCAAAAAACCTAAATAGGACTTATACAGTCAAAACACTTAACATTACTTACAAAGTCCTTCATGGTTTGGTTTCTCCTCATCTCTCCTGCCTCACTTCCTTCTCTGGTTCTATATTTGAATCACATGAAACTTTGTAGATTTTTGAGTGTGCTATTCATCTCCCTCTGGCACTCTGCTCGTGCAGTCTCTGCTCATATATGTCATGCTGTTTTCTTTCCTACCTATAATTAGCTCTTTCCTACTCAACCCTCAAGTCTTAGTTATCGTTTCTTCTGTTCAAAAAAACCTCTGATTCATCAAGTCTGGGCTTAGTGTTTCTCCTTTCTCCTTTTCTGATCATAATTGTGTTAGTTATTCATTGCTTTATTTATAGTACCTCTGTTTTGTCAGTACTTAATATGTATTTGTTGAATTAATGTTTTTACAATCAAAATCATTCATTGAGCCCTCAACTTGTACCAGGCACTTTTCTAATTAGGAGCGGTACTGCAGTGAACAAAACAAATTCCCTGCTCTCATGGAACTTACCTTTTAGAGTGACAGGGAGAGAGACAGACAAATAAATACAAAAGCAGAGAATTATGGGACGAGCATTCTAGACAGAAGTTTTAATCTGGCTCTTGTATGTAATGTGATGACTGACCTAAGGCTGGGAGACTGATGAAAAAACTATGGGAAGTTAGGGAATAAATAAAATTTGTTTTATGCTGGCCATAAAGTAATTGACAAAATTTATTGACTGATCAGCTGTGCCTGAGAGAAGAGTCTTAGAATTTAGGTAATTGGGAGAATGATGTCATCAACAGGAATGTGGAAATATTGACGGGTAGCTCAGTATATTTTTTAAATTATAAAATAAATATTATTTTATTATTAGGAAATTTCTATTTTAGTATTAGGAAATTTATACTCTTATAGCAATTGTGGGATATCCAGGTAGTAAAGATGATGGGTTGGAGCCCTGAACAGAAAACTGGTTTGGATACTTGTCAGTTTATGGAGGTAAGAGTTGCAACTGAAAGATGATACGTGACATTTTAAAAAAATTAATGAATACATTGGTTATTTATTCATAGTAACATCTAGTCATCATGTATTATTGTAGTCCATTTAAAAATATTTCAACTATCACGTGAGGAGATCCATGATATTTTTTGAAAGTTAAAAATTTTCTAAGTAATGTAGCAATATAGATGAAAAAAACATACTAAAAAACTTGCTTCGAAACAGTAGTTTCCTACTTTAATGTTTTCTAGTCCCATTTCCAGGAGCGTTTATTCTCAGTTCTGGTTATTTCCTTTTATAATTATCTCTATATTTCTGAATAATATACGTATTGTGCTATTTCTTTATTTGCTAGTTTTAGACATTATTTCTTGACTTCCCACAATGGCAGATGAGTACTTAGTTCTCTCCCTCTGCTCTTATGCTTCTCGCAGAGTTGTATCACATTTTCAGTTAAATAGGTTAAATAGGGTTTATATTATCACTGAAAATATTCATCAGTAGGGAAATTAATGACCTATCATTATCATCAGAATTGCTTTTATGGTTCTTAGTTGTTAATCTTAAGAATTGTATGCTAGTCTTTCTTTACACTTATAGTTAATGTTTCATAATGCTTTAACATTTCTGCCACATGCCCATCAATAATATTTTTCTTGTGCTGAAATCCATGGGTTTCATTCTTGTGTTTTTCCTGGAGTCTCCTCTGCTCTCCTTTAGTCGATCTGTCGTCTGGTCCTGCTGGGTAGCTGTAGCTTTGAGGATCTCATTTGCTGTTCTTCTGCGTTGGGTTTTTTTTTCTAGACGTCTGTCTTAGCATAGACTCTCAATTTGTAACAAATCCTCCAGTAGCTTTCTAACAATATATAGTGGGATGTAGTTTTTGAAAACCTGCACTTTAGAAGTAACTTTATTCCACCTGGACACAATCTCATTTTTCTGGGTATGAAATCCTAGATTGAAAATCATTTTCCTTAGAGTTTTGAAGGCATTGCTTTATTGTTCTCTAGCTTCAAAGTTACTGAAGAGAAGTCCAATGCCATGCTGAATCTCTGTTCTTTTATGGCCTTTTTTTCTCCCTCTAAAAGCGTTTAGTATATTTATGATTTTTTAAAAAATTTACTAATATGTGCCCTTTTTTCATTCACTGGGCCCTCAATAGGTGATAAAGGTGACTCTGTGAGAAATTTTCTTGTGTCATTTCTCTCCCTCTTCTTCTGAACCCCTCCCCCCACACCCATCTTTCCATTCTCTCATTGTGGAAGTTGGGTATTAGCCACTTTAGAATTTTGCTAGTTCTACTCTTGTATTTTCCACCTTATTATTGTTGTGGTTTTACTTTCTGGGATATTTTCTTGATCTTAACTTTTAGTCCTTTTATTAATTTTTTTTTTTTTTTTTTTTTTTGGTGATCATATTTGTAATTCCCAGTAGCTCTTTTTTGGCTTTTGCTGGATACAACCTGTACTCTTACTCTTGAATATGTCAGTTATAGGAATATTTCTTATTTTTTTGATGTTTAATATTTCTCTATTCCCTGCATTGACTCTTTTGTTGTTTATTTTTGGTTCTGTCTTTCTTATTGGCTGTTATGAATATTGCTTTGATGAACATTCTAGTGCATGGTTTTTATACCTAGGAGTAGGCTTGCTGGTTCATAGAGTATGTAAATGTTCAGGTTCATTAGATAATACCAAATAGTTTTCCAAAGTGGTTATACAAGGTTACACTTCTGGCAGTGTACAGTTCTTTAAATCCTTGTTAGTACTTGGTATTGTTAGTCTTTACAATTTTAAACATTTTGGTATGTATTTAGGGGTATTTTATTATAGTTTTAACTTGCATTTTCATGGTAACTAATTATATTGAGCACCATTCATAAGTTTAATGGCCATATAGATATCCTTCCTTTTGAAGCACCTATTCAAGTCTTTTATGTGTTGTTCTGTTAGGTTGTTTGTTTTTTTATTGACTTGTGGAAGTTCTTTATATATTCTGGATATGAGTCCTTTGTTTTATATCTATATAAATACCTTCTCTGGGTTTGTGGCATACCTTTTTTACACTCTTAATGGTGTCTTTTGATAAATTAAGTTCATAATTTAAAGAGAGGTGGGACATGGTGGGATAGAGACTGGGAGGATACAGTAGTGGGGGCTTCTGGGGCACTAGTAATATTCTGTTTCTTGATCTGGGTGGTAGTTACATGAGTGTCTTGGTGAAGTTTCAGTGAGCTATATGCTTGTGGGTTTTGTTTTTTGTTTTTGTATTTTTCTGTATGTAATACTTCTGTAAAGATTTACAAAAAGTAAATATACTCTATCAGTCTCTTCCTTTGTATTTCTGTGACAAGTTTAAGAAATTTTTGCTTGCTCCAGGGTTATCATTATATTTCCTATATTTCAAAAGTTTTGTGTTACTTTTGCATTTAGGTCTGCAATCTGTTAGGAATTGACTTTTGTGTATGATGTGAAGTGGATTTATTTTTTCCTATATGGATAGCCAATTGACCCAGCCTTATTGAATGAAAAGACCATTCTTTTTCCATTGCTCTGTATTGTTACCTCTATCATATGTGAAATATGATATGAATGAAATGTATTATGAGAAATGTCAAATGCAAAAGTGTGACAGTACTGTGAAAGTCAATTCTTTGACTTGGTCTTTTATTCCTTTGATCTATTTATATATGCGAATGTGTTTCTACATCCTGTTCTATTTTATTGGTCTGTTTGTCTATTCTTTCCCCAAACCACATTGTCTTAATGACTGTAGTTTTTTAAAAAGTCTTCATATTTGGTAGTATAAGTTTTCCAGCTTCATTATTATTGGTTCAAGATTATCTTGGTTAGTCTTGGCTGTTTGCATTTCCATATAAATTTTAGACTTAGCCTGTCCAGTCTTCAGAACCTGCTAGGATTTGTATCTATAGATCAGTTTGGGAGAGAATTAACAATAGTAAGTCTTATAATTCACCAATCTTGTATATCTCTCCATTAATATTTTGTAGTTTTCAGTCTTGAGATCTTACATATCTTTGATTGTTTGCTAGATAGTTGATGTTTTTTGATGCTACTCTGTGTACATTACACTAAAATTTAAAATTTTTTCTTTGTTGTTATTATTTAGAAATGTTGATTTTGTATATTGACCATGTTCACTTATCTTCCTAAATTCATTTATTAAATAATCAGTGAGTCTCTTTGAATTCATACGTGAGTAAACATTTCATCTGCAAATGAATATAATTCTTCCTTGCTGATCCTTAAACCTTTTAGTTATTTTTTCTCTTATTTTATTTTACTCATTAGGACTTCCAATACAATCTTGAATAAAAGTGATAACAGATATCCTTGTCTCATTCGTGATACCAGGGAACATTTTTAATGTTTTTTCATTAGATATGTGTGCTGTAGGTTTTTAAAATAAATACCCTTTGTCAGATTAAGGAAATTCACTTATATTCCTAGTTTACTAAGAATATTTTTCATGAATGGAAATTGAATTTTATCAAGCTCTTTTTCTCTACATAGTTAAATGATAAAATGATTTTTATTCTTTATTCTGTTAATCTAGTGAATTACAGTGATTGGTTTATGTGGTGGATTGCTCTGCTTAATTTTTAATGTGAAACAAAGCTTGAATTCCTGGATTAAACTCAATGCGGTCAAGATATATTTTCATTGTTATTACTGTTTAGATTTGCTGTTATTTTGTTTCTGATTTTTTGCATTTATATTCATGAGAGAGATAGACTTGCGTTTTTCTTTTCTTATAATCTTCTCAAGCTTTAGTGTCAAGGTTTTGCTGGGAGGTGATCCCTCTTTTAACATTCTCTGGAAGAGTTTGTGTCAGGCTGGTACTTTTCTTTAAAAAAGTTTGGAAGAATTATTATGAAGTCTTAGCCTAAGTTTTTTTTTTACTGGGGAAGCTTGAAATTACAGATTTGATTTGTTAAAAGGTACATGGTTGAGTACTCATATTTTATATTTCTTATATCAATTTTGAGAACATCTTTTTCTAGGAATATGTATTTTATAATTTTCATATTTAGTGGTATAAGGTTGTTCATAATATTTTCTAGTAATATTTTTAATATTTGTAGTACCTGTTTGTTGTGATACCCTTTTCTCTCTGATTTTAGTAGTACCTATATGAAAGTTGGACTGAAGTATTGGGGAGCACTTTCGTAAAAAGCTGCATACATTTCTCCCTATGGAAATCCAAACTCCAATTTTATCATCAAATTTGTTAAGATAACACTTATTTTATAGAAGTTAGTTAATTATAATGAGTTATGCTTTGTCTTATTTGACATTTACTGCCTTGAAGTAATCTTATAGTAACATTGAGACTTTGTTTGCTTAATGTCTATGTTTGTTTGCTATTTCTTTGCTTTTTCTTTCTATTTTCAGCTTTCTGAGTCCTTTTATTTTTAGATATGTTTCTTGCATAAAACATATAGTTGGTTTTTTCCCCCATCTGATCTGAGGGTCTTTTTTTCTTTCATAGGTGAGTTTCCCATGACATTTATTGATATTACAGATATGTTTGGTCTTGATTCTATCATTGTGTTTATATGCTGTTTTTAATATTTTATTGTCATTTTCTGATATTTCTGTTTTAATTCTGTGGTCTGGGTTTTCCATTTAAATTCATCCTAAGACTAATTTTGAGCATTTGTAATTTTGATTTTAGTTCTAGTGGTTGCTTAATGTCATATTTTAAATAGTACATATATACTTCTATTTCTTGATTTATCGATTTAAAAAGGAAATAGCATATATTGATGTCCCACTATAAAAAATGAGGAATTAATTTACATTATCCAAATTAGTTTTAAGAAAACTTTCTGAAGAGTATGTCTTCTGATAAATAATAATGATAGCTGTCTATTACACATCACAGTTCCTATAGTTGTGTGGGTTTTGAAATCATTAATTCTTTTATTCAACAGCACATATTGCTGATCATATTATGGGTACTATATATAAACACAAAAGTCAGACATGCCCCCTGTCCTCATAAAACTTTCAATACGATGAGTAAAACAAACACTGAATAAATAATTCCAAGTGTATAGAAATGTAACAAATAAGTGAAAGGAAGGAGGATCTTTAAGTCCCTGTACTGACTTATGTATTAATAGGAAAATTATTATTATAACTTTTCCCAAGGGAGTACTCTTATTCCATATTCCATCATCATCAGATAATGGTCTTTTGAGGCATTTGACAAGTATTACATGCCCACTTTGTTGAGTTAGATAGTATCATGACAAAATTTAGACAAGCAGCTACAGCAGATGGTTACTGCTCCCCAATTATCCTCAACTCTTTTTTACCTTTGCTTTATTCTTCCTTCCTCTTTAGCCCAAAATGTTATCTTTTCCCTTAATGAGATCTTACTGTAGTTTGCACAGCCACATGAATCAAGCTTTTCCTAGATTTACATAATACTTTTCTTGTCATTATCTAGCCCTTTCTTCCTAGGCTACTCTCACAAAATAAGAGGGTAGCTCATGATGACTTTTGATGTTTGCAGACCATGGTATTTAAGTTAGGTTGCTTTTTGCTGACCAAAATTAGACAACTCAGATATCATATGGGGTTGAATTCAAGTAGAAGAGTTTATAAACTGGACAGTGAGTTCCTTCTGAGCAGGAAACACCATCCCTCTGTACAGCCCTGACCCAGCGTCTTACATATTTAGCTTCTTGTGAGTCATTGAATATGAAGTGTACATTTTCTGGGTTCTGCTTTCGTCTACAAATATCTGACAAAGATCCTTTGTTCTTTGATTAGATTTAGCAAAAGCTTTACAAAAGTGAAAAAGATATTCACTGAATTTATGAAATCCTAACATTAGAATGTATTCTGAGCAATTCAATAAAAAAATCTATATTTTCAAAGCATTTTTCTCATTTTTTATGAGTGTTTTGATAACCTGAGGTAGATAAGGCAGTTATTAGTATTTCTATTTTACTAGTGAAAATACATCTAAAGAGATTAGGTGACTTGCCTAAGATAGCACATCTATTTAATGGTTGAGTCAGGACCGAAGCATTTAGCTCCCAAATCATGTTCTTTCTGTTACCCTGGACTACTCCTCCTTAGCCACAAATTCATCCCAGAAATATTTGAGTGCTAACTGTGTGTGTCTAGCATTATGTTCTTGACAGAGATGAAATCTGCGCCAATTAAAACTCTTAAAATGGTGAGATTTTAAAGGTAACTTGGGTTCTACTATTTTACAAAGTATTATCACTTTTGTCCTCACATACTTTAAAAGGTATGTCACATCTTATGCATTTTAAGTATTTGTTTTCATTAGAAAAATGCCAAGAGCCTTATTTCTTTGAGAGTTACTATAAGAAGTTTTAATTTGTTACTTAATAGGAATAGAAAATACAGAAACATACAGAGAACCATCATAAAAGTCAGACTTTCCTAAGTCTTCTGACAGCAGGCGATTGCAACAGTGAAGTAAGGCAGAGGAGGCTTAAATCAGGAATTGGATTTAGTAATTTAGAAAGTTATTATGACCTTGGGCAGGTCAGCGTTAATATAATAGTAGGCATAGAGTCAAGGTTAGAAGGAAAAGGATGAAAGGAAGGTAAGGAAATAAGATGGAAAGTGTCTCTTCTAGCAGAAGGAGGAAGATAGAGATGGTTTGAAGGAGAAGTCGTGAATAAACACTTTTTAGGTTATCGATGTTTGAGTATCTGTCACTTCAAGGGAAGAAGCATCAGGAGAGGAAGGGGGAAAAGGGAAAATGTGAGAGAAGTTGGGCAAATTGATAAGATAAGATGAGGAGGCAGGAGATGTGATCATGGAGGGCCAAGTGCAGAGATAATCTTAGAAAGGCAGAGGGATATGTCCTCCTCGGAGACAGGAGAGGTAAGTAAGGAAAAGTAGAATAGTTCAGAAGAGGTCCAAGGTGGAAGGAGGATGTCTGAAGAGGCTCAGGGCTTTTAGGCTTGACCTGGTTTTTCTAGTCAATCAGAGTTGATTATTACAGGCTTCTTGGCTTAGAAACTAATATTCAGCGTATGGTATTTAAAATAAACAATAAGAATGAGGAGCTCAAATATATAGGAGTTTTAGATGAACTTAGTTTTGTTATTGAAATTTCAGTGTGTTTCTATATAATCAGTTTATTTTCTTCTAATGGAGATTATAATTTCAGATGGTAAGAGAAGATACATGTTAAGAGAATATATGAAGGCTAAAATAAGTTTTAAGTTTTTATGTGGCTCAGTTTGGTGAGACACATCTTCTCTGGCTTTTAATTTAGAATTGACAACACCCTATTGATAGCTGCATTTATAGAAATTAACATGTTTGAGATCAACTCGCCATTTCTGTTTTGTTGCTATACCTATGCTTGGGCACCTAAAGTCATTGTGAATGAAGCTGTGCCTTTGCCAGTATCTGTGACAGATTCGCACATGCTTTTGTTCTTTGATCCTATGGTAATTAGAGCTTCTTCTAAAATCTGTACATACAGATGCTTACTAGCTTACAGGGTGGCATATGAAATGTTTCAATTCAGAACTCTACATTTTTCAATAGAAATGATACTATAAATAGTTCTAACATTCTAGACCAGCCCATAGAAGACTTTTAAATCCAAAGTGTGTCTGAATTATTAAAAATGATTATTGTGTAGAACATGTTTCTATCAGGAAGCATGTTAAATTTTACTCCTAAGATAAAAAATGTTTCTCCCACTTCTGCTTTATCTTCTGCCCTTGTTGTCTGGCAGTGACAAAGAGGCAACCAGCTCCAGACCACTTAGGGGTGGTTCTTATAGACTGAGGAGCTGGGACAGAGACCCTTGAAAGATGAGAAAGGAGCTGGCTACAGTGGAGGCGTGTGCCAGCCGAGGGGTCTCCCTTCTGTCTCAGCTCTGAGATTTGGGCCTGTGCTATTGTGACCTCCTACCCTCTTATCTTTTTTCTCTTTCTTTGGACCAGTGATTCTCAGCCAGATCTGATTTGGTCTCCCTACCCCCCAAACGTGGGGAAACTTGGTAATGTCCACAGACATTTTTAGTTGTCACTACTGGTACTTAGTGAGAGTAGGCCAAGGATGCTGCCAAACATCCACAACAGAGAATTATCCAATTGCAAGGTCAGTAACGCTAGGATTGAGAAACTCTGCTCTAGGCCGTTGCTGCTGGTTCCAGTTTTTTTCTCCGTCTTGCTTCACTGCAAAACAAATGTAGTTTGTGTTTCCTGATTCTTCTACCTTCTATTCTTGAAAAATGCTCAGAGCCCTTCTGAGGTTTTTCTAAGGGCTTTACTATCATCACAACATGAAAATAGATGGGATAAAAATAACCAGAAAATTACAGTTTCAGGAAATCTTAATTAAAAGCTATCCATGTTATCCACTGGACTTTAAAAAGAACAAAATTCTGATCCTTCTCTAAGCTCCAGTCCATTCTTCCCAATTATGGTTTCCACATTCCCTGGGCTCCCCTCCTTTCTTTCCCATGCTGCTCAACTGTGGAGAGCCTGGGCAGTGAGCCTTTCACTGGTCCTCCAAATGAGGAGCAGCAGGACTGATGGAAAATCCTCGGGATAGCTTAACAAGGAGTGAAGGGAAGCTTCTGTTGTACTGCAGGGATCCAGCCCGAACTATTTTCTGTCACCCTCCTTCTTTTAAGAAATTCAGACTGTGGCTGTATCACAGCAGTTGCCTCAGGACTGCTGTACAGCACAGGGATCCCCTCCTTTCCCCGCCACACTGTACCTACCGCCACTGCAAGCTCCGTGGGCACGCGGCCTGTGCAGTTGCACGGGGCACCGTGCTCAGAAGTCCCCTTGCCTGCTTGAATTCTTTGCTGTCGCCATCATGAAATTCTTGATTCTGTTTGAGCACGGGGCCTCACATTTTCATTTTGTGCTGGGCCCTGCAAATTATGGAGCTGGTCCTGCTTACCAAAATTCTTCCAACCTTTGGTCCTCCACGAGAGGCAGTCTGGTTGAGAAGAGGAAGTGGAAGAGTTTTAAGATTCTTGTAGTAGCAAGAAATCCCCAGCTGAAAATCTGGGAGGAAAGATCATATTCGCGTGCATACACTCAGTCTTCATTTGTGAATACTCACCTTTCAGAAGTGATTATTTTTTGCTTTGTTTATATTTATTTTAATAAGGTGACCAACTACTTATTAAATGCTGTTGTAGGATCGGCAGTGTGCTAGAAGCCATGAGTGAAACTGAGTAGTGAAATGATACTTGCTCTCTATTGGGCATGTTCAAGTATTTATAAAACCTCCTCGTTTAGTTTTCATATCCCTTTGAGACTGTTTTATTGTCCCATTCCATAAGGTACAAAACCGATATCGAGACTAGTGAAGTAAGTTGTCCAACTTTATAAAGCTAGTAAGCGACAAAGCAAGGATTTGAACATGGGTCAGACTGACTCTGAAGAAGCCCAATTCCATTCACGCTACTACTCAGAAGTTAAATCTTCTACTCTCTGCACACACACATCTGTGCTTTTTAAATTAAATATAATGGTAGATGAAAATAATACTGATATGTTTGATCTAGATGCTTTTCAATGTATTCATGAGACAGATGTTAGCATAATTAACCTAAACCAGTGTTCTAATAGAAAATAATTCAAAAACCTTTACTTGCATATGCTTTGTTACATCATTTCCCCTCCTGTCTTATGAAATATCTGCTATCACTCCATTGTTAGTATGACTTATCTGAAAGTGTTTTCTTGGATATCCTTTGTCAGGCAAGTTGAACAAATCCTCCAAAGTCCCAGTTAAATACACAGCAATGAAGAAAAGAAAATGCTACAGTTGTATTCGGGTTGTTTTTACTTTTAGAAACAGATTTGATCATTCATTTTGTTAAAGAAGCAGCTTTCATAACACACCATCATGTGTGTCCTCTAGGACTCTAAGACAGATAAAGTACATGCAGCTGTGTTCCACTGATGTCATAGAGGCACTAACCACATCTGTGAGACGAGCCAAGGTCTAGAGATGAACTCCAGTTTCTAGTAAGATGGTTTCTCCCAAGCTGTACTGCCTCGGTCACTGATATTTTAGGCACTTTTGTGGTTTCAGATGGCTTTTAATCCCCTCCTATTCTCTTCCATCAGCTGGTTTACTGGATAGGGTATTGCCTGGACCATCGGTAATATAAAGTGATGCACACCTGGGAGCTATTCAATTTTCTTATATACTGGAGGGTGACAAAGAGAAGACATTAGAGACACCTAGAAGATCTGATTAGTGGGGATTAGAAAGGGATGTAATAACTGAGGGTGATAGCACATTTTGGGAGTTTCTCCAAATATTAAATTATTACCCCTTAAAAGTATTACATTGATTATTTGGCCTTAACACCAGGCAACAGGGTTAAGCTGAGAAAATCATTAGATTTTGCAGGTGAAATCAGATTTTAGTGGGTAGGTTAGGATTTATGAAAGCAATAGTTTTTATGAAAGTGTGGTGGAAGAGACGAGATAGCTATCATAGAGGGGGACTCCTTACAAATTTAGGGACACTCATCTTTTCAGTATTTTTGTCTTTAGACTTCTAATGTTTGGGGAAGTAATGTAATAGGAAGAACTTCAGATGACCACAATTAAGCACCTAGTGAAAATATGGAATTCATAAATGAGTAGATCAGGAAATTTTAAATTTGGGCGGAGAAAGACCTCTCCCCTCCTCTGCACCCCTCCAAAGTAAGGCCATTGAATTTGGTGAAAGGAGCTGACTTTTAGAGTAAATTTAGAAGAAAATCCTAGAAAAGAAGATAGGATAAGAAACATGGGCCTAGGGGAATGGAGATTGTACATATTGGTCATCCCTTGAGGAGTTGGCTTGGAAAAAAAAAGAAAATGGTATTGGTATCAGCTAGATGAAGTTTGCATTTTTAGAAAACAGTATCATTCCAGCACCCCAAAGAATTCTTTTATTCTGATCCTTCGTAGTCAGAACCTCCCTCCACCCCTAACCTCTGGCAACCATCTATCTAGTTTATTGTTTTTTAGAATGTCATATAAATTGAATCATGTACTGGCTTCTCATGAAGACTGTTTTCAGTTCTCATGAAAGTCAGGTGCACTCATTAGCTTTGAAAGAGTGGTAGAAAGGATGGAGAGGGCAGTGGTGACTTTGACCAGTTAAATGTTGTCTTTTTTTTCAAACCAGCCTCCTTTCCTTCTCTGACCTTTCCCACTTTCCCCATCTCCTCTGGGAGCTGGGGGTGGGCTGGGGAAGAAATACACATGCACACACATGTACATACATAAATACATGTATCTTTGTTTTCATGGTGTATGCATTTCATTTATAAAGGAGTCATTCATGTATATTAGATTCAACCTCATTTAGTTCAGAGCGATCTGATGACATGTAGTGGTACTAGTTGTTGTAATCTAAAGCCATACATTCGTTTCTCAGTCTGAGATTTGCTTTGTAAAATTTTCCTTCCTCAATTGTTTCATCATTTTTCTTTGAATTAATAGGAATTTTAAAATTAAGAGTTAAAAATTATAGCATGTAAAAATTTAACTTTTGATATTTAGAATTGGAATTTTTAGATGTAAAATATTATTAATCATATCTGTTTATAATTTCCATTCTTTGCTTTTTTGGTAGTGTTGATTTGTTTTTTGAAAATTAGAATATATGTTATTTTATTATAATAGTACTTACTAATCTCATAGTCACTGATTCTTCTGAATAAGTTTTCATTAAGAATTAACTGGCTTTTGTTTTCCTTGTTTCTTTCTATAGTCGTGATATTCAAACATAGCAGTCAGGATTTCTTGAGACATTTATCACATCATCAGTGATTACCTTAATCTGACCATTTGGATCTATGATGATTAATGAATTCATGTCTTCATATATGTTGACCACATAATCAGCTGATGATGTAATTTATAAGGAGATGTAAGGTCTTTAAAAGAGAGTGAAGCATTCTATTGCAGGTTACCCTTAGTGCTAGCATTCAGGTTATTACAAAACAACATAGTACTATTCTGCCATAAATAGTTATTTTACTGTATCTTCACATTTGTCTGGAGGGCAATTATCTGAGACTTTTCATAGATCTGGAAGTCAGAACAGAAGCCCAAAAAGCCCTCAGAGTAGTCAAAATTTGCTAAAAGTAAATATAGTAAACCTTATGCCTACTCTGTGACTAGTGCTTTACATATATTGCCTTATTTAATCCCCACAGTAATCTTACGTGATAGTCATTGTTGCCACAGTTTACAGAAGAGGAAATTAAAGTGTTCTGAGGTTATAGAACTTGTCTAAGGTCATACATCTAGAGCTCGAGTTTCAATTTGAGTTTGTGTGTCCCTTTAAGAGCCTCATTCTGAGTTCACTTACTCCCATATTCAGTCATTCATACAAATGTTTTTTCAGTACCTGTTATGTGACAGGCCTCTGGTGTCCAGGATTAAAGACAGATATACAGAGTCCTAAGGGATTCCTTTATCTGTTTTGGGGGGTTTAGTAGACCAGAAAGGAGATGAAAGCTTGAGGACCAAGGCACCCTATCTTATCTACTGTTGCATCCACAGGGCAAGTACAGCACATAGTAGGAACTCAATAAATACATGCAGAATAGATGAATGACAGTTGTGAGAGGTAATAGTTAACTGGGAGAGAGAATAAAGTATAGAAAGGATCAAACAGCCCAACTGTCTTGGACCATTTAGAGTTTGGATAAGCAACTGCCTGCTCAGTAGCCCCGTAGGGTATGAAGAGCCTCCAGTGTGCTCACTCACCTGGGGCTGCTGAGCGACAAAGGTGACCCAGGCCCTGTGCAACAGGGAGAAGGTCACTCATGAACTTGGCATCTGTTTCAATAGCAAAGAAGTATGTAAGAAATTTTTAGAAAAGTTTCCATAAAAAACAGCCTTTTCCCTTAAAGTAAGCTAAAGGGCTAAACTTCAGTATCTTGGAACAATCACATAGGTGGAGGAGCTCTTTCCCTAAGATACTGGATAAAGGAGTATTTCATAATATAATTTGTTTTCTTTTCCCTGGTAAATTATAACATTATATTTTCATGCCAAATGAATCTTTAAAAAAATTAAGCTATATTCTTTGGACGATATCTTATAAAGAACTATATATAGCATATAGCATATAATAATCTATAGTACTGTAATAAGCAAATAGGTTGCATAAACCAACAAAACAACTTTTTTTGAGTACTATCATTTGAAAGAATTATGGTGTGTTGAAGCAATTCATGTTTGGAGTGTCACTTAGCTTTTTATAAGGAAAAAATGGGGAAATTAGGAAACTTGAAATAATTTCAATTTCATTACTCAACAGCATCGATGTGCTACTTTCTTGTTCCAAGAATGTACCTATTAACAGTGATGTTTTGCCTTACAGCTTTTCTGGGAGAAGAGGCTACAAGGACTTAGTGCATCAGATGTAACAGAACAAATTATAAAAACCATGGAACTACCTAAAGGTCTTCAAGGTATTATCCGAGTTCAGTGTACCAGGCCCTGTGTTAGATGCTGTGGGGTCAGAAGTGACTGAGACCAGGACTTTTCTTGGCTGGGTAGTGTGCCTTGTCAGCTGATGTACCTCTCGTATTTAGCAACCCCAGGGGAAATGCACAGGAAGAGCTTGTGCGTTGCAGGAATGCTTCGAGACAGCATATGAATTAAGATTTTTTTTTCCTGTATAAAATGTTGGCATTAGGTTAGGTTCATTGTGCAAATTAACTCATGTGCTACTTTTTGAACCAAGTGCAGGTGAGTGGCAGAATTTCCCATGCTTCCTTCTCAAAGCAGCTTCTGGCCCCAGCACTTGTTCTTTCTCGCCTTCTCTTATCTAAAGAACAGCTAACAGCTCTCCTGCCTCTCCCTCACAAACTGCCGCTGCAGAAAGCAGTGGGAACAGATGCACCTCAGTCCAATAGTATCAGCAAGTGCAATCTGGGGTGGAGAACTCAGTTGCTAGTGCGCCTGTCATGTCATATGTTAATTCCAAGTCCTAGACAAGCATTATTTTTCAAGTATGAGAACTTAGGCTTCTAAATCTTGATATATTGTGGATTGGTTAAAAAATCCTCATAATTCGTGGTTAGAATATTGCTTTATTCCTCTATATTCTTAGAAAGTATTGCTTTAACTGGTTTAACAGTTAATGACTTATAGTGTTGTGTTTAAATGTGGCCATGGGCCCAGTCTTCCAAAAATAGTTGGCATGCAATTATTAAATCTGTTAACTTGGAAATTTTGTTAGGTAATTGAAAAAGTTGTTAAAGCTGTCGGTACAACTTGCTTACATTGGCTTTTCTTTTGAAGTACTGAAACAAAGAAGATAAGTGTTAAGATATTGCTAAAAATTAATGTTAAAAGCTATTGGAGAAACGATTCCAGGACTCTAAGAATTCATTAATAGGGATACTTAAGTATAATATGACTTTAGAAGGGACTTATATCATTAAAATAATTGGCCTTGCATGAAGAAATGTAGCCAACTTTTAAAAAGTTCAGTACTAGGAAAATGTATTTTAAAGTTATGTTAAAGTTTTATTGAAATGCTCAGCTGTTTTGTTACTGTTTCTTTAATGTTAATTCTTTGCTGTGTAATAACTATTAGGTGGATATGTTGTAATCCTTTGCTGCGTTGGCTTATGTCAGTTTTAAATATATGATCCCAAACAAATATAAAAATATCAGTTCTTTTAGGTTATACAAGGTTTGCTTGGCACATCTATATATTTCCTTTAACATGTATGTATTTCTGATTGCAGGAGTTGGTCCAGGTAGTAATGATGAGACCCTTTTATCTGCTGTTGCCAGTGCTTTGCACACAAGCTCTGCACCAATCACAGGGCAAGTCTCCCCTGCTGTGGAAAAGAACCCCGCTGTTTGGCTTAACACATCTCAACCCCTCTGCAAAGCTTTCATTGTCACAGATGAAGACATTAGGTAAGGCGGTTTGACATAACTTAAAAAAATTGTTTTTTACATTTGATAAATTTTATTCTGCCTGTTAGGTTCAGTGGCACATATAGTAAGTGATGAATCAATCAGAAAGTTTTATTTTATATACATGTATTTTTTTTTTTTTTTTACCAAGCTTTCGTGACACTGCTGAAAGTGATATAGGACATTTAAAAAAATACATGCTTGAAAAAGGTAGAAGTGGTATGTGTAAGCGCTGTTACCAGGATCATGTCTAAGGACAGATAAGTTGTACTCCTTACATTATCATTTTTGTAGTTTCTTTGCAGTTTGGATTTCTGCCTTTCTGCTCCAAAGAACCCCTTCCATTCAGTTTTGCTTTTTGTGATTGCTTCCTACATTGGTTTGTCTGCAAACCAATCTCTCTTTAAAACACATCATAGCCATGTTGCTATAAGCTCAGTTGTGTTTTCACAGTTCAGTGTATTTATCTTGATTATGTTTACCTCACATAAGCTCAGTTTAGAGATTTATTTATCTCTACTTCACCTTGTTTCAGGGAAAGGTTGAAAGTGGCTCCAGAGAGAGAGAGAGAAAAAGACACACACACACACACACACCCCCTCAGTGAGAAGCAAATGGAAAAGATGAAGCAAAGTTTGGTAAAGAAGTAATTACTAACAGAGAAGGGAGTGAGAAGAGGACACAAGCTGCAACTATTAACATCTTTTGCTCTTTCTGAGGTTGGGATACAAATTAGGTTTTTAGCAACAGATAGTGAAAGAAAAGCATACAACTCAGATTGGTAACACTGAGAAAGTATAAGCAAACCATTCCTTGGGAGAAACAAAACTATTGCAAATATTAAGGCCGCAAAGAAATTCTTATATGAGATTTATTAACTTGAGTATCATTAGTTTATAATGATAATATACCGTACTGTATTTTCTTTAAAAAAGGGACACTGTGTATATACTTTACTCCTTTTATCCTCTGAATGTGAATGAGAAAGCTCTGCTAGGATATTATTCTTAGACAAAACCAGCAGATGGCACTTTCGAATCACAATTTTAAAATATGTTTTATATTTGTAGTTTTTTCTCAATCCGTAAAAGTTGGCATGAGAATGTTTTTTTCTTTTTCTTTTTTTCCCCACCTATATTTATTTTTTTAAATTTTATTAAATTTATTGGTTGATGAAATTATATAGGTTTCAACTGTGCAGTTCTATAATACAGCATCTGTATGGTATGAGAACGTTTTGAATGTGTGAGTCTAGCTAGGGTAATAATTGGAAAGTCCTTCCTGGGTTTTAAAAAGTAGCTCCTTTTGCAAAGATGTGGAGTGGTTCAAAGTCACATTCAGATGTTTTGATTACATAGAATTTATGATCAGCATTATTTTTTAAGAAAAACAAAATGTAAATCAAGGAGAGGAATCAGCCTGCTTTTTGGATTATTCTTACCCTCAAGGGAGGAAATTACTCCGGAGATGAGTTCTTTTCTTTCTTGGAGTGAGTAAACAGCAGGGCTTTATCAGGTCCCTGTGGCTGTTGACTGAGGTTCTGTGAGTGAGGTCATGTGAGTGAGGTCATGGGACGGACCATTGATGGCTTCAACGCCAGATCTTTTGAGAGTACAGAGAACTTTCTCAAAGCCAGATCTGGATGATTTCCTTTTAGGGTAAACTTATGTAACAAATTACCCATTTGATTGAATTGTCATAACAGAAATTATTAAGCAAATATTTCTGTTGAACCAGTACAGGTTCAAAATAAATCACTGCAAATGGAATCGTTACCCTTTCTCCAATTGTATAGCGCATATTCTGTTTATATTAAACCCTCAATTAAAGATCTCAACATTAAGTATATATTTTTTTCAGTATATTTGATAATATTTTCACCCACAGGTATATTTGTTTTTGAATACTGAGTAGCAGAGTCTCACAAATTTAGCTGTTTAAAACGATACCCATTTATAGTTCACAGTTGCATAGGTCAGAAGTCTGGGACAGGCTTCTGTCTGCCTGAGTCTTACATGGCTGAAATCAAAGTGTCAGCTGGACTGCGTTTCCTTCTGGAACTCGGGGGCCTCTTTCAAGCTCTGATGGCTGTTGCAGAATTCATTTCCTCGTGGTGTATGACTGAGGCCCCTGTTCTGCCATTGGCTGTGGAGCGGGGCTGGTCTCAGCGGTTAGAGGCTGATGGCAGTTCGTTGTCCTCCGGCTCCCTCTGTATTCCCTCTCCCGCTTCTTTCAGGAAGGGCCAGCACCTTTTAAGGGCTCTTCTTATTCTGTCAGGCACTGTAAGATAATCTGTTTTGATTAACTCAAAGTCAATTGATTAGTAACCTAATCATGCAGTGATTCGCATCATATTCGCACGGTCTGTTTGCCTTTAAGGGGAGGGAATTATACAAGGAGTGGGAAAGGGGGCATCTTAGGGACTGTGTTAGAATTCTCCCTACCCCAGCGGGCAAAATGCTTTAATTTCAGCTTTTATAAGTGTGGGAAGTAATGCTCAATATGAAAAAGAATCAGTGGCAAATGTCAGAGTCTAAGATATACTTCTTCAGCCAAAAGCACCATTTACTCCATTTTCTTTGTGTTCCTAATGGGATTACCCTAGGGCAGTTGTGCAGATTCTCACACTTTGTTATTAGGAGTGAGAGACTGCCAATGAGACCAATATGTCACTTGTCATAAACCTTGAGTCACTGAGCCAGAGGCAAGACTAACTATATAAGAAATAAACAATGTGTTTTTCTTGACCTTGCTGTACTACATGAAAATCTGTTGAACTCCAGTTTCTTTTAATATGACAGAGGCTATCCAGCTCAGACTCACTCAGTGACAGCCTCCCTCTTTTTGAAAATTCATTTGAAAAGTGGAGGTCTAAACCTTTTAACTCTTTGTTTTTAGAATTTAATAAATATGACGTATAAGGCTTTTGTGGCTACACAATATATATTAGCTTCGTTACCCTGGAGTCTGTCCCATGAGATGAAGAGGCATGTAGGCTGGACCACGTCCATGTTACTTTCCAGCTGGTCAAGCACCCATGGAGTGAATACTCGGGGACTCTTAGTGGAGTCTTCTGGAACATTGCTCCTCTACTCTTCCGCTTTCTCAGGTTTGGACAGTGCGTAATTTGTCTTCCTCAATTATTGATAGAGAAAATCACTCATTTTTCAGTAGAGTCCTCAGTATTCCTTGTTGCGTCTCTTGTCACTGGGCTACCCCATCGCCCACTTGACATTCATCCTAACCACCTTCCCTCTGGTCTCAGGAGATGGTCTGGCCCGTGCTCCAGTCAAAGCTAACTCTGCCACCTGTGCCTTTGCCTCTCTCCCTTTCTTGTTCTTTTCTAAGACTTTTCCTTAACCAGTCTTCTTCTCCTGTGTTTCTTCAACATTTGTCCTTCCACGTGGTTCTGGATGTGATGACTTTCTACGTACTGCCTTTGCTTGGTAGAATTATTTTAGGAATCTCCCTCTTGCCCTGTCTGTTTTTTAAAGATAAAATTCATACCAATAGCCTTTCATCCACAGTTTAGAACCTTTCTTATGACTTGGAGTTATTAACTCACTTTCGAGGTCCCCCTTCAGTTTCCAGGACACAGAGAAACTTTGGCATGTTCTTGACCTGCTCAGCTTATCTCGGTTGGAGAGATGATTTTAGTTTCTGTCCTCAATGTAGGGATCATGTGGTCCTGGTTCCTTCATGACAGCCCGTTGCCAGCAGACCTGGGAACCCAGGACAGAGCTCCGACCAGCTTTCCTTGAACAGCCATAGGACACCAAACTAAATCACAGCTGCCTCCATCTTTCTCAGCGCTTCATTGAACAAGTCTGTTTTCCTCTTTATTTTCCGTGTTACCTCTCTGTTCTGTCCCTGCTTCCAAGAGAGAACATATTTATCCTTTCTAGGGATAACCTCAAATATGCACATATTTGAATTCTTGAAGAGAAGGTCACTGAAATAAACCTACTCCTGCGAGAGGAGGGATGCCTGCCTGTCTGAATATCTCTTTCCGGCAAGGCCCATCTACTGTGTGATTTGGTTTTGCAAGTGAAGAAGCAGCTTTTGCAACGTCTAAGGAGAAGGAAATGTGTTTTTCTCAGGAATATTTGTGATTTTGATGAGCTTTAGTAGCAGCCTCATATTTCCATGACTTGCCAAACGATCCATGTCATTTTATTCTGTTGTTAAAAAGGAAACAGGAAGAGCGCGTACAACAAGTACGTAAGAAATTGGAAGAAGCACTGATGGCAGACATCTTGTCGCGAGCTGCTGACACAGAAGAGATGGATATTGAAATGGACAGTGGAGATGAAGCTTAAGAATATGATCAGGTAAACTCACACCACAGAGAGCTGGAACTTAAGATGTTTACTTTTCTCGCTTTTTGCCCTTTGCAGCCTCCCTCAGCAGGAAGTAAAAAGGCTTCTCCTCTGCAGAGGTGGTACATACGCTCGTGTTTGGCCTCTCTGTATTTAAGGACCATATAAGTTACTGTAGCCTTTTCTCATTATGTGAAGACATTCACATGTTGCAGCCACTTGCTAGGGATGTAGCATCCTTTATTAATGCCAGGTGGAAAACCTCCAAGCTGTCCTTAGAGGAAAGCAGGAGAAGTAATCTGCCAGGTAGGCCACAGGTGATGAAGGTGGTTGTCATCTCTACCGCACTAGCTTTCTGGGGTCTCCTGTACCCCATTTAAAATTATGGCCACAGAGTAAGCAAAATCCCTCCCTTTTTTTCCTAGGTTCTCTCTAGCATAGACTTGATGCAGGGAGAATGAGGACATTTCAAATTATAATAATTTCTCTAAAAAAACAAATTTTGATCTGATTCTAAACTCACATAATGAATTGCATGGGTTCTGTTCCATTGAGTATATGTTCTCTTTAGTTGATTACAGCCCGATCTCCAGTGGCATCTTGCTTCCCAACTTCTATCTTGCTTTGTTTTGGCATGCTTTACCTTACTTTCTGCCACCCATAGCTGATTATTTATTGTGTCCTTAGAAGCCAAAACTGGGATGGGGGAAGAGAAAGAGAAAGAGAGTCACACACACAAAGAGTGAATGAACAGCAAATTAGAGAGTTCTAGCTCAGTATTTGGCTTTGAACCTTTCCTCCCGCCCTTTCAGTTTGCAATCTGTGCCTCATCCTGATAGTCATCCTTGCGTTCAGTGCTGGGTCCTGGGGATGTAGCGGTGGACACAGTCTCACACTCTTCCCTCTCATAAAACCTTAGCATAGTCATATTAAAAAAAAACACTCACATGACTATGTAATTACCAACTGCGTTAAGTGCTGTGAGAGCTGATGGCCACGGAGCGAAGGTGACGTGAAGGGCCAACAAAGCGAGGACGTGCCATTCACTTTGAGCCAGAAAGATAAGGGGACACATTGAGCACTTTTTATGTACAAAGCGTGGCAATTAAATGCTAATCAAGGTTTTAAAAATGTACTCTAAATGGAATGTAGCCTCTAACTAAGTTTTCAGGTTTTGCTGTCCTTACCCGAGAAATCATTGAATTATTTAAGTTTCTTTGTTTTTCCTTATAGGTAACTTTCGGCCAACTTTCCCCAAGAGCAAATTCCTAGAATTGAACAAACACGTTTCCACTGGGTTTTGCCTGAAAAAAAAAAAAAAAAAATGTACCCGAGCACATAGAGCTTTTTAATAGCACTAACCAATGCCTTTTTAGATGTATTTTTGATGTATATATCTATTATTCAAAAAAAAAATGATGTTTATTTTGAGTCCTAGGACTTAAAATTAGTCTTTTGTAATATCAGGAGGACCCTTAAGATGAAGCTGAGCTTTTGATGCCAGGTGCAATCTACTGGAAATGTAGCACTTACATGAAATATTTGTTTTCCCCCGTTTTAATATGAATGAATCAGGAGTACCAAATAAACTTCCCAATTAAAGATTATTGTGACTTCACTGTACATAAACAGATTTTTATACTTTATTGAAAGAGGACACCTGTACATTCTTCCATCATCACTGTAAAGACAAATAAATGATTATATTCACAGACCGATTGGGATTCTTTCTGTCGAAGAACACGCATATCAAATAGCCGCTTCTTAGGATTTCTGATTTCCTTTCAGCTGTGATCCCTGGGCCTCAGGTCTGGAATGGAGGTAGTAGGGAATAGTTTACACGTTTAGGCCTCCAGATACTGTGAGAATTTGTGCTTTCACCAGAATTCCTAAGTTGTCATATAGCATGTGTACATTTTTTTTTTCTTTGCCTGTGACTAGTACTTTTGTTAGTTGTGCAAAAATAAAGTATTTTCTTCTCTTGGGCATGAATTAGATACACAATTACCCTTTGGATGTTACTAGAAGTCCATATTGTTTAAGATAATTTTGCATTTTCTAATATGAACTCATTTACTAAGTTCACAGGTGCCGGTCAGACCCTTTGCTTTCTAGGCAAAGTTACTTATTAACAAAACAGATTGTTATACCTCATTAGTCAGTATCCAGCCTCCAAAGTATCTCCTTTCTTTTTTCTGTTAAAACTCATTAGTGTAACTTCATTACCACTTAAATTTCTTGATATCTAATTACTAAAACTGGCATAATATCATTAATGAGTTTTAAAAATCAAAACATACTTAAGTTAGTCTGATGCCAAGGAAAGGAGGGAATGGTTATAAGCAAATTTAAGCACATTTTGAGAAATAGAGCAAAAATATCTTTCTATAGGAAGGGTTTATGTACTCCTTCTTAACTCTTGAGTTCTTTTAAAATTCAGCCCAGAAATGATGTGTTCAAGGATGTGACTAGTTCCACATAAGTGTCACCTGTATATTAGGTACCACTACTTCCCACAGCCCTCCAGTTCCCAAGGAAGGGGGAGAAAATAGTCAAGCAATATGTAGCTGGCTGGGTTTGAGCTGCTGTCTCTCTGGACCTTATGCCAGACTACACAAATAACCCTTTCTTAGAATTCCTGATTTATGTTTAACTTTGATCTCTAGGCCTTAGGCCACCAAGGTTCTTGGAACAGTCTTGCTGGTGGATGAGCAGGGATACCGATGGACTCTGGGAAGACGAATAGCAGAGGGTGTCTGCTCTGGGCCTGTCATACTGTCCCTATCGGGGTGGCAGTGGGAAGTTAATGTTGATTTCTTTTTAAGAACTGGTATGACTAGTTAGAATGATGTGCTAAGGCTTTTCTTAGCCTCCCCTAAGTCCATGCTTCTTCATTTGTAATCGGGCTTGGGGTAACTTCATCTTGGTGATCGTATGTCCTTTTTACAAAACAAGCCAACCAAGATACACATGCTTTTATAAACAGCTTTTATAAAAGGAGAAATACAATATACACACATACAAAACTTTGACTTTTGTTCTTATAATGCTTTACTCAGGTAGAGAAGAGGTATGAAAGCCATTACATGGTGTCTGACTGGGGACCATCCCATAAGTTCAGCTGTTCCCTGCATACCAACAAGACATGTCCAAAATTAAGTTCATTATCTTATCCTCACAAACCCACTACCATCTTGCGTCCCCTAACTCAAGTAAGAGCAAACCATCTGGCCCAGCTGCCCAAGGCAGAATCCCAGGAGTGAGCCCAGATGCCACTCTCCCTTGCCTCCAGTACCCCATCAACTCTGTTTGAACTGGTAGCTGCACTTCTCACATCTCTCTCTCTTCCCCATGCCTGCAGACACTGCCTCCATCAACCTCCTTTCCTTTCCCCTGGACTTCCAGTGGATTCCTTTTGACAAAAAAATTTTAACCTGTCTCCTTTCCTTTCACTCTCTCTCTCCAGCCCTCTTTTTTCTCCTCCATGTAGTCATCAGAATGGCCGTCAAAGCAAATGTGACTATCACTTCCCCACTCAAAATTCCTCAGTTATCTGTAAATACAGTTTAGAAGAGTTTTTAAGAGTGAGCACTTTGAAATGAAGAGAACCTGTGTTTGAACCCTGGTTTGCCATTTGTGTGGCTTATCAGGTTACTTAATCTCCTTGAGCTTGTTCCTCGTCAGTGATTTAGGAATAATAATACCTACCTCATAGCCTTGTCGTGAGGACTAAACGAGATTTTGTTTATGACGCGTTTAGCACAGTGCCTGGTGCATAGCAAGTGTCCCCATTGTAGCACGTCATTACGATCCCTGCAGGTGTCATTTTATGTCATTTCCAAGAGACATTTGATGATAACGCAGAATACTGTCCACCCCCCATAACACTTATTTTCTTCCTCAGCACCTTGTTTATTTCCTTTGTAGAAATCTTCTAAATCTGTATTTTATTTATTTGTTGACTTTTTGCCTATCTCTGTACTTAGAATGTAAGCTCCATGAGAGCAAGGGTGTGTCTGTCTTGGTCCCTGTTATAATCGCAGCGCTTAGCCTACTGCCTGGCACGTAGTAAGCACTCAGTCAATGTTCATTGAATAAATGGGAGAATGCTCAAAGGCTCTTCACGATCTGATACCTGCCTGTTTGTCTAGCTCATCCTGCCACTCTCCCCATTGCACCTTCGGCTCAAGAAAAACTGCATAACCTGCTCCTTCAAAGTGCCCCTTGGGCCTCTGTGTCTTCGCACCTGTCGTTCTCTTTGCCTGCCTGTCTACATGGCAGATTTCCGATCATGGGTCGTCTCAGCTCAGTGGCTACCTCCTCTGTGAAGCTCTCCCTGATCTCTTCAGGCAGATGTTCTTTTTCCCTCTTCCGAGTTCCCACTGCACTTTGTAAATACCTCCATGGAAGCACTTTATTGTGTTGTAAATTTTTTTGCATGTCTGTTTTTACTTGTAGACTGTAAGTGCTGTGAAAGCAGAGATTGCACCTTTTCTTGCTAATGTTCTCAGAGCCTAGCACAGTGCCTGGCACATAACAGTTTGTCAATAAATATTTGTTGATTGAATTTGTGAATGAACAAAGAGTCTTGGAGTTGGAACAATGTTGCAAGATGTGTGTATTATCCAGGGAAGGAATGCCCCTGGTGGCTTCCGGGGTATTTTTTGTTTTAGAGAGGAGATCCAGAAAGCACTATGTAATCTCTGAATATAAGATTACTTGTTTGAATTTTAAAAAGAAGTCGGATTAGATTTTCATAAATGATTGCAAAAGATATCAAGGAGCTTTGTGATCTCTCAAATGCTACGAAGTCCAAAATATTTGCACTATTAGTATTTCCATAGTAAATGCTATGCGAAAATGTACAGCAATAAATTTTGAAGCTTTAAAAATGTTCGTGTAAGTCATCTTCAATGACTTAGTTCAGGAAAGACATCTCTGGCCTGTGTCTCCTGGATACAAGGGGCTGCAGGCTGGGATTTAGGGCTGGCCCCACAGCTTTCAGAGCTTATCCAGTGATACCACTTTGCTTTGCTACTGAGACAGCTGCTCAGTCATTCTGCCGTCATGTCTAGTGCCCAGAAAGGACTGAACAGTTCTTCGCAGAATCAAGTGGAAGCCACACTACATCTTGCAAGGCCACAGCCTCCAAGCCTCCGTCAGGGCTGTCAAAGCCCTCATCCTGCCCACCTTCACTTCTGGGATGCAGATGTGACCCCTATACAAAACATACTTCGATGACCTCTGTGAAGTCCACAGGTAGGACATTTACATCAGTCACAGTGGGATCATCTAGGAATGGCTGAGGAATTGGGAACTGGAGCAGCGGGCTGTTAAATCTGCGCATCTCAAAGGGCCTGGAGTGGAACGTTAACACTGATTTCTCTAAGACGGCACACATAGGTCACTTTGTCAATTATTTGGCTTTTGTTTTTATGGCGGGAGGACAAACATATTTGCTTTCTTTTATGTAGTTTATAATTTACAGAACACTTCCACCGCCAATGTCATGTTTGAATTTTGACCCATAATTCAAATTTATAAGCCATATTATATGCCCATGTCATTGTTTCCATTGTTTTTAGAGTTGAGGAATCTAAGAACTAGGCAGGTTAAACGACTTACTCAAGCTAAAGTGAAGCGTGGGGCATTCGAATGGCGATGTCTTCTGTTTCCAGAACGCCATACAAACTTTGAATCCTCTTCCCCACTGGGGTGACAGAGAACAACACTGTGACTGTAGTCTGACGGCTTACATAAGGGCAGAGTGATTCTTTATTGGAAACCTGGTTCTTTTATGTATGAATAGTCAAAAGCTCATCCAGGGAACTCCTCTGCTGAGAGATCTTCACTAGGATTATTTATCTTTTGTAAGAGGTGGGGACAAGCGTAGCTTCTTAGTCACACAGTGTTGGGAGTTATTTTTATCCAGGGGGTTAGCATTTTTCTTTCTGCTGTAGTTCTTTCAGCTTTTCCATTTCTTTCCATTATCCTCTTATCTTTTTCACCTTTTTATTTAACCATTCACGAACTCGATGCTGTCAGAAGTCTGGCAGGACCAAAGGCCCTGGAGAAAGGGGCTTCAGAGTGGGGATATATGTATCTAAGGCATTTGTAAAAACATTCACTAGGGAGTAGAAAAGTAACTGGCCTTTTAATATTTGTTTTCATCTCATCCTTTTGAGATTTTAATTTTTGATTGTCTTATTAAGCATATAATACATTGGTAGAGTAATCCATGTATATAAGTTATAAGTAAATACCCATAAATTTGGGACATCTGCTTTTGTTGTTGAGAGGGTTTATTATTAAATTGTTTTAGACCACTCCAGTGCAGGACTCCTCATCTGGGGTTTATGAATCTTGGCATGATACGCCACACTTTGTGACAATGTCCCCTGCTCCTATGGTATAGTCTGTGGCTTCTGTAAAATTCTTACTAGGGAAAATATACTACAGTGTCTGGTATATGGTAACATATTTCAGAAATAGCAACCCCTGCCCTCCCATAAACCCTGGTGATTTTTTGGGGATTGGAATCTGCTTTTTGGGGAATTACCCTGAATTTTACTGACTGGACAGATACTCCTTGGACTGAAAACCAAAGACGGGACTCGCACTGAGAGGGGGTGGGAAGGAGGCTGCTAGCCAGCTTTCAGAGTGCCTTGTTGATCATAGCATGATTTATCAGAAAGGGCCTTGGACCCAACAATAGCTAGTTGTGTGAAAATGGAAACATTTGGAAACTTAAAGGGAAAAATACAAATAGCAACTTGGACGTGCTATTTACAATGGGAATGAATGCCTTTTTTAAAAAAACCTTTCTCTTTCTGTCTCCTCCCAAAATGCAGAGTCACTTAGTATAATGTTATAAATGAGAAAAACCACAAACTTACACTATGACTGATGTTTCTTAAAATGACTGTGGCTCTTTGGAGCAAACCAGATTTTGGTTTATCAGAAGCTGCCGTGAGCAGGATGAATTAGTCATCTAACACTGAAAACACTTAACACTCGGGACTGGGTGCAGTCTTACTCAGTGAGTCAAAAACACATTCCGCTTTCCTGGAACTTTAAATTCATTCAGGGAATGGTCACAGTCTTTGTTCTAATGAAAAAAATTTTTAATGAAACCCTATTGACTCTATTGCCATATTTTTAAGGACCAGTAGAGGGGCAAAAGGAAATATGGGTGAGAGTTTAAAAAATGAAGATAATTCAAGCCATGCAAAGAGATTTCTACCACATATGGAAATAGGTATGTCAGAGGACATGTGGCGGGGAGACATAACTGTGACAATGAAGAAATGCACTTTTACAAACAGGCCCACTTAGTACTCTCTTGTTTACTCAAATGTCCCAAACTAAACTTAGCTCATATCCTCAAATAAAAAGGGAAATCTCTTATCTTTTCCATTTCTTTGTTTAACCATCTGACGTGTGGCAGACATAGAGGGCTGTCTAACTCAGTAGCTATTCCTAGACGTGCTGACGCCACTCTTACGCTTCTAATTAAGATCTGATGCCTAACTCTTCAGCAGCCATCTTGTCGCCCTGAAGAGACAGACATGAGGAGAAAAAGCCAACGTGCAAAGATGGTGGGTTGGAAAGCCAGCAAAAGCCCAGGTTCTCAATGACAGTGTTAAATTCTTAGACCAGCCTTGCTTGATAACACCTCCCCTGGGCCGTTTGTTAAATCAACAGCAACGTGCAATGTACGTTATGTCAGGTTTTTTCTTTTTTGAGCTATTGCTAACAAGTACATACCCAAACTTTAGACTCAGCTTTGAACACTAATATTTAATTAGTCACCGGAAGCCCTGTCAAGCTTTCTTTTCCGTTGACGTGGTTTTGTATGCTGATGTGCCTGTGCAGGCTTTTGTTAACCCTTGCCTGGATTACTATAGTAACTTCTCTTCTCTCCACCTCTAGTTTTTCCAGCTCCATTCTGTTTTGCATATTGCCTACAGATCTTTCTCATATACTCTTAGATTATCTGATATTCTGGGTCACATTACATGGGCTTCTATCCTTTTGGATCAGGCCTGAATTCCTCAAGTGGTATCAGTATATACCCCTTACCTGTGAGTACTACCAACTAAAACCCTTAATTCTGACATTGTGTGCTCTGTGTTCTGTTGCTGCTGCAAGAAATTACAGCAAATTGAGTAACTTAAAACCATGTCCATATATTATCTCGCAGTTTCTGTGGGTCAGAAACCCCAGCACAGTGTGGCTGAGCTGGTTCTCTGCTTAGAGTCTCATGGGTTGAAAAGGAGATGTTGGCTGGCCTGTGACTCTCTGGAGGCCCCGAGGGAGAGTCTGCTTTCAGGTGCATTCAGGTCGCCTGCACAGTTTGGGTGCATGCAGTTGTGTGACTGAGTTCCCCATTTTCTTAATGACTGTTATCCAGAAATCATTTTCAACTTCTAGAGACTGCTCACATTTCCTGGCTCATGGGTCCCTCCATCTTTGAAGCCAATAAAAGCCAGTCGAATCATCTCTATGTTTCGCATCTCTCGGATCTCCCCTTCTGCCTCATGTCTCTGGCTCCAGATAAAGTTTTCTGCTTCCAGGAGCTCATTTGATTAGATTGAATAATCTAACACAAATAATCCTGGGTAATATTTTCTATTTTTAAGGTTTGCTACCTTAATTGCATCAGCAAAGTCTCTTTTGCCATGTAACCTAACATATTTATAGTTTCTAGGAATGATAGTATGGACATTTTTAAGGGGCAATTTCGTTTGCTACACACTATTATTTCTAAGCAACAGAAAAATCAGTCTCAAATGGTTTTTAAAAAGAAGGAAGTTTATACTAAATGTATATAAAAGACAATCCTAGTGGAGGACAGATCCCCAGTGCAAACCATCAGGGCCAAGCTTTACCTCTGGCTCTGGCCTCCCATCTACTAGCTTCATCTTCTCAGTAGAAGATGACATGTTGGTATAAGAAAATGGCCAGAGGAAAGAGATAGAGCAGTTTTTTTCCTATGTCTGCTTTTGAGAGGTTCCCAAACATTTCTCCTCATACATCACTGGCTAGAACTGGGTAACATGGCCATTCCTAAACCACTCGCTGAGTAAGGGGCTTGGGATTACCCCAGATGGCCTAGATTAGTCATATGGCAATGATATGACTATTGAGAGTCAACCACAATACCTGCTTCAAACTGCTTACTATTCTTTTGTGTCATGCTTCCCCCTACCTTATTGCTTTCATTTTTATTGGTTTCTTTGCAGAGTGGGCTTTTTTTTTCTCACAATCATTTCTGGTCCTATATTTTCTTTAAGCCCAAGAGCATCATGTTACTTTTCTGAAGGCACATCTACTGCATCCCTCCAATCTACCCCTTCTTGCTAGTGTGACTCTACCTGACACATGGTATTTGACGCCAGATTACCTGTTCCTGAAATAGTTCTCAACTAGGTTATAAGGTCTTCCAGGACATGAACAATGACTTTTACAAAGAGTGAATTGGGGGATGAGTTCATCAATTTAGTGCCTGGCATTAGCTGCAAAGGTTGAAACCACAGTCCTCTACAAGAGCACTTCTGACATTAACTGCAAGTTTAGGGGTTCCCTGAACCACCCTCGGTTTCAATAATTTGCTAGAGGTACCCATAGAACTCACTAAAAGCTCTTATATTCGTATTTATGGTTGATTGCAGGGGAAGGACATAGATAAACATCAGCCAAAGGAAAAGAAACAGCAGTCTGGGAGGGTTCCAGATGGGAAGGCTCTGTTGTGTTCCTGAGAAAGGACGCACGATTCTCTCAGCATCAACGTGTGATAATACACACTGAGTATTGCCAACTGGGAAAGCTCACCCGAGCCTTAGTGACCAGAGTTTTTTGCTGGGGCTTCACTATGTAGTCATGATTGATGGATGGATTGACTGATTGCCTATGTGGCTGAAGTATCTCCAGGACGATTGATCTTGCTTCACCCAAAGCACCCACCCCAAGACACATTGTTGGTCTTTTTTGGCTTTACTAGGTCACTAGCTCTTCTCCTCAAATTATTGGATGTAATCGCCTGTACCCTAAAATCTACTGTGACCAGGTCTAACCCCAAAAAGGACACTCCTATTAAGTATGACACAGATTACCTGCCAGAAGCAGAAGACAATAGCTAGCCCTCTCTTTGGGCAAAGCCAAATTCTTTGCCATACACTTCATGGTAAGTGTTTTACTAGCAGATACTAACTTCGTTATTACCAGACTCTTCAGCAAAGTTCTGTTGATAATCCAATTAATATTTAGATATTCTAGACTGATCATACTTAAAGAGCTATGAGCATTTAGTGCCATTCCACTAAAGCCTTATTTTTCAAATTTACTCTTACTAGGCAGGAATGCTTCCTTGCAGTCATCACATTAAATAAGAGAATCTCTCTGTTGCTCTTTCTTCACAAATTATATAAGATCATGAAGACATAATTGCTTTCTTTTTTCTTAATCTGGAGCAAATAGATGATGTAAGAATAAACAGCAAGGCCACAGACTAATTTTGCAAATGCTTTACCTCCTGGAAAGAAAAAGCAATGATCTCCATTAAACTTTAGCAATCATACTTAATTATTGTAGCAATTACAAAGTCATTGGACCTCCCTACCTTTAATTTAATACTTTTGGACCTTTTAAAAATCTATCCTTTTATATATTAGAACTTTCTTGGTTCTAATCTTATGACTCTAGTAAGAGGGATAAACCAACTCAGTGAGGCTATAGGACAGGAGAACAAGTCTTGACACATATTATTTCCACAATGAAGTCATCATATCTGGGGGGTCTTGAGGTTCCCAAGTCAGCACACGAGGCGAAAAAATATATATAGTCAAAATGTGGAGCTATCTGAGCATTTTATTTTGCCTTTCAAGTGAATATGTTCCAGAGGTGAAAGGGGGTGATTGGGAGGGTGGGTAGAGAATTCCAAAGTGCTCCTGCATACCTGAAGGATTACATACCATTTTGGTTTTCAAAATTAGTATTTATTTAAAAAATTATGTACATTAAAACTCAGGCTTTTTGACGTGCAGGCCTATGAGTGTTGACAAATGAGTAGAAGCATATGTCCACTGCCATAATTGATACAGAAAGTTCTATAAACACCACCCTCCCAAATTTCTTGTGCTACCCCTTTGTAGTCAGCACCCTCTTTAACCTAAACCCTTGTCAACCACTGATCTGTTCTCTGTCCCCATATTCTTTTGCCTTTTCCAGGATGCTATATGAATAGAATCATGCATTACGTAACCTTATGAGTCTGACTTCTTTCAGTTAGTATAATGCATTTGAGAATAAGACATATATCAAAAGTTCATTCTTTTATTGTTATGGGTGTTTGTTTATCCATCATTATCTGTTTATCTACTGGAGGACAATACTCTTTTAATATCAAAACTTGATCATTGTAACACATCTTAAGAGATTTGTTTATTGTTGAGAGGATCAAACAAAAGAGTAGCCTTATATTCTATGCACAGTGAAGTTCCAAATTCAATGTAAGTCAAATACACATAAGAGGCGATTGCTGTTTTTAATCATTTTTTATCTTGCTTCAGAGAGTTGCATTCATTCACCTTAATATATACTCAAGGTTGTGCCGGATACAATAATGAAAATACAAAATGCTCTCCAAATGCAACACCTGAGTGTATGATCTTTGTCCTCTGGCCTAACCAAACGTAATATGCTGTTTGTTTATAATCACAATCTTTGTGGAGCTAAAAAGAAAAACACTATTGTATAATCTTAATGATATTCTTATGAAATCATAACTTAATCCTAATATTTAACATTTTTCTATCAAGTATTTTGAGTGATCACTTTCTGGTCTCAGCTACTCTCATCCTTAGTGATCAGAATTTTTTTGGCTATCCTAGGATTAAACACATGTAGATAGGAGGGCCTTCTAGCTACATCTGCCATACTGCTGATCTGGCTAGAAAGGGGTGTGTGACCCTCCCGAAGCTCTGTGAAGTGGCAGACTTACCAGAGAACTCTTGGTCAGCGGTAGTCAAACGTGGCACTTATGTTATAATAGCTTTTTCCTTGTTATAAATTTCAGTTTTAATGTCTTGCTTCCCTCGGTGGAAGACTAGTTTCTTTGTTTTGTTGAATGGTTTTGATGACAGCTTTTGGTTAGTCCTGAAGAGAAAATATTGATGTCTGTCTTTGTCTTCCACGGTGATGTTAAATAATAGAAATCAGCAGGCTGGGCTGGTAAACATAGGAAATAACTATTAGTTCGACCCAGTGACGTGCTTTCAGAAGACTGAACTACTCTTTTAAAACTATGTGTGAAGATACAAATGGGAAGGGGTGAGGAGGATACATGAGGCATAATGCCAGGGTCACCCCCATGATCACATTAAGATGGCACGTTAGAAAAGATCATGTTATGATCTCTGCCATGACTGGAACGTCCTGGTACATTTTTTCTGCTGGTGCGGAAGGAAGTGACACAGATCAAATGCTCCCAGGATAAACTTGACTTTGTTTCATTTTCTAGTTCATTTTCATTTCCACAGAAAAGGCTTATCCGTTCTTACTGTGCTGGAGAGCTTCCAGAGCACAGCTCGTGACATAATAAACAATAATGTCAGACACAGGCATTATTCCATTTCAGACTCACAGCAACCCCACAAGAGGGAAAGAGCACCATGGCGGCTATCCCAACTCTAGAGAGGGATGGATTATATTAAAGTGAGAGAAAAGCCTTGCTGACAATGTTCCTGTTAAAACTTTAGAACTGAGAGAAATAACACAACCTTGAACAAGTGGAAAGTGGGGAGCGTAAGGAGAGTAGGAGAACTGGGAGTGAGAAAAGAATGAGAAAGGAGAGAAAATATCTCGGGATAGAAATATGTATATATATATATATATACTTAAGCTGGGGGATGAGAAAGAAAAATGAGAAGAAAAAAGCTTGTGTCAAAGTTTGTAAAAATAGTGGTGAAGGTTCCACGTTGAAAGGAGCCACATTTAGATATTTTAGAAAGTATTGCTTCTTCAGCATTTTGCATCTCCACTTAAATGGTGTATTTTATTTCTTTAATGCTTCACTTTTCCTAGCCTTTGGTTGAAGAGGCAGACTCATTACCTTCATTTTTACTGGCTGTCGAGATAGCTCAGGTTCAGGCGAGCCAAACCGAGGTAATGACCCAGGCAGGGTAAATGGGAAACTTTCTGTACTCTTGGGAATAAGTCATCAATTTAATATATTTCCTGAATGCTACATTCTTTCTAAAAATAATATAAAAAACTATGCACGCTAGTTTCCGAATTGTTTTTTTTTTCAAGAAAATTTAGGATGAGCATTGCCAGCTCATTCATCAACGTCCACGAAATACTTTTTAAAAATGAAAGGTGCTCTGAGAAGCAGGCGTTGAAGAGTCAGTGCTGAGTTTCTGAAATAACTCTTGTGAAGTTTTATGTACCATCCTCTTTCAGAGCTTTGTCCTGACTCTTTTCCAGAGCTGGTAGGTAGGTAATTCTTGCCCAGGCTAGATCGAAGGGACCCCGTTACCCATCGGGGGCTGTTCTTCTTCTTCCCCTTGCCTCGCCTCCTCTCCTCCTGCTTCCTCCTTTCTCTTTTCTCCCATCAGTCAGTACCACAGCATGCAGTGCTTCATTCCAGAACCTGTTCTAAGAGAGAAGAAACAACCAGGGTTGGCTCACAGAACTGGGCTATTATTTTCCTAAAACTAACATTTGGTGTAAAACATTCCATTCTGTCTGTCTGCAGTAGCAGCTCTCTCATCACTCTCAACAGTGTAAGTATCATGCGGGGGAGATACAGTCTCTGCTCTCTGGTTAAGCCTGATGAGTGTTTTTGACTAAGGACAGCCATAGTTTCCCCTTTCAACAGAAATACCAACATCTACCTCATTCGTGCTTGTAGGCCCTTGCCTGTGAAATCTTTCCCTCTTCCCATGTACTTTAATTCATCTGGATATGAAAGCTTTGAATCTGTTGCTGGCTCCTCTGGACATTCTCATGTAGCCTCACATTGTAACTGATGAGTTCCAATGATGTAGATCAAAGGATATAGGATTTTGAAACAAGGCCTCCACAGAATTCATAATAGCAACTTCTTTTCTTCACCTCTGTTCAATATCCACACATGAAAGTGTAAAGAACCAAGGTTTCTCCCTCCTTTTTGCAACCTTTTCAACAATTTGGTGCAGGTTAGTTACTCTATTGTCCTCACTGTTTCTATTAGCCCGTGCATTAGTTTGCCAGGGCTGCCATAAGAAATTACCACAGATAAGGAACTTAAACAATGGAAATTTATTTTCTTACAGTTCTGGAGGCTGGAAGTTCAAGATCACGCTGTTGGCAGGTTTGATTTCTCCTGAGGCCTCTCTCCTTGGCTTGTAGACGGCCATCTTCTCCTAGTATCCTCACGTCATCTTCCTTCTCTATATGTCTGAGTCTAAATTTCTCCTTCTTATAAGGATGCCAGTCATATTGGATTAAGACTCACCGTAATGACCTCATTTTAACTTAACTACTTCTTTAAAGATCTTATCTCCAAGTAGGTCACATTCTGACTTACGGGAGGTTAGAACTGAACATACAAAATTTGGGGGACACAGTTCAGTCCATAATACCCTAAATACTTGCTACTCCATCTTAAATGTTGACATTTGTTGTCATTTCTATTAATGTTCATTGCACCAGCATATTTTCAATGTAAACCTGATTTCAGTTTGATGCAAGTCTTATTGATGAGCACGTGGACTTCTTGGGGACAAAAACCACGCTGAAATTGTTATTCCAAAACTTGTCTTATTATTTATTATGAACACCTTTCCGTCAGACTCTTACAGGATTTATAGTGTAAAAAAATATTAGGATCTGATGTCCGATGTAAAGGGTGTCGATGTCGTTCATCTCAGAATACCTTTCTGATACATAACAAGTACTGTAACTTCTGTCCCTGTATTCAACACGCACACGTAGAGCATTGCGCAGCCCTTAGGATGCACCAGTGTTGTCCGTGCTCACACACATGCTCTTGGTTCATCCTCACAGAACACTAATGAGGGAGGTGGGATTTATAGATGAGGAAATGAGGCACACAGAGGTTAAGGATCCTGGGTTGTAAAGTTAGCAAATGGCAGAGCCAGGATCCAAACCCAAGCGGTCTGGTTTAAGAGTGCCCACTACTACCCTCTGCTAAGTCTCCTTTCTCATGTTTTATGCATGACACTTCTAAGCCATGGCATGTGGACCCGTGATCAGTGATCTTCACAGTCCTTGATACGACTTACATTTTTACCCCAAACTTACACTGGGGAGGAATTTAAAAGTGGTCTGAAAGCCTCGATGGTATATGTGTGTCGCTTCTGGCAGCCTTCAGTATTAATACTCTCTACACCCATTTAGTCAATAGTTATGCATTCCAGCAACTCCTATATCTCTTTTAAATAAAACCTTTTTGTTTGACTAGGATGTACCGACAGTGATAATTGCTTCTAAGTTGAACAACAATCAGTAATCACTTTAATAATACAAATAATCTACTGGGCTTTCTACCATGTGCTAATCATTTTATATTAAGCCAACATTTTGAGGAAAAAGAAAGGCCTTTTCAGTAGAATTTTTGCTTCCCTGTAGGCTTTGGAAGAACAATGCTATTGTCATTGGGCTTCTTTAAATGCACTCTAAGGAGGTGACCCGCAGGCCGCACCCAGGTTACCACAGGCTCCTCACCCCTCCCTTGTTCTTGGAAGGCTCCTCACACCATTCCCTCAGTGGGAGCCAGATTCGAGGGCTCAGCCTTGAGAGAGCAATGTTTGGTTGAGACCATCTGGATGGTGTACATAACTGGACCCCGTCAAAGCTTCTATATAAACATTAAGATTCCGGGTGACAGGGGCCGAGATCTACTCACCTCGTGGTTAGGAAGGCAAGCCTCTCAAGTAAGTACTTCCACTCGTCAGACCTGCTACCTACCCATCTGCTCCTCACCCATCTGGAGCGGTGTGCTTGCTCTGCGTGTGTTGGAAGGGGTGGGGGAAACAGTTTCAAATTTCACCTGAGGACCTACCAAAGTTGAGAACCAGCAAAACGTTCCATTATTTCCAGGGCAGAGATTAAATTAATGGAGCAGCTGCATCCTTGGACTTGGGTGGGGACAGCAGTTAGGCGATCAGCACTTGCTTTTATGTCCCAGCTTGATTGTCTTCTTTCTTTCTTTTACCTTCCGACCTCAGGAAACCACAGGAAATGTGTTATTCCCTCGGACAAAAGGCACTTAACTAACAAAACAAAACCGAAAAGGAAAGTAAGCACAGTTGACCCTTGAACAAAGTGGGAGTTGGGGTGCTGACCCCCATGCAGTGGATGATCTGTGTGTAACTTTGACTCTACAGTTGCCCCTTGGCATCTGTGGATTCAACTAACCACAGCTCGAACACATCTGTGACTGGGAATGTGACAATACTGTTTCCTATACAGGGCTGATTGAATCTGTGGAAACGGAAACCCGAGGACACAAAAGGGTGGACCATAGTTATTGAAAAAGATCCGAGTGTAAGTGGACCTGTGCAGTTCACATCTGTGCTGTGCAACAGTCAACTGTACAAATTGCATCATTTTGTGACTGGGGAGATTTAAGTTCCCTCAGTGTTTCGGAAGTTGTAGCTGTAAATATGAAGCCTTAGGATGTGGCAACAGGTGTTTGCTCTGATACTTTTTTGAAACTCAAAATCTGTGTGGGGAAAAGCGATGTACTTGAAGACACACCTTACAACGGATGGCGTTCATTCCTTGTGAATGAAAGTGGGGCTCCTCCGACTGCAGGTTGCCAGCAGTGAGGTGGGTACATTTGATGTGCGCTTACCTATTTATGTATTTCTTGTGCTCAGCTTCTTGGCGTGCTTTGTGACAACGGCAATGGGAAACTGGAGAACTTTGTGAATAATTCTGATGCTCTATGAATCTATGAAGGAAACGTCTGAGAGCCTAATGGGAGAAAGATGGTGTGCATGTAAGATTCTCATCTGTGGAAATTGTCAAACCAATTATTTTGGCTAAGTCACCCATCAGATCAGATCACTGCCCAATCCATAACGAGATTATCAGTAGTAACGGCAGCCTGAAATGCCAACTGATGGTGTCTGAGACAGTGTCAGAGGCACAGCTATAATTTCCGTGAGATGGGCAACTGGTTTGGTGTCAAATCAAGTGTCTAGATTAGAGATCATGTCCCATGCCCTTTATAGGCATTCATTTTTTAAAAGAAAAAAAACTCGCCCGCGTATGTACAGGCTTGAAAATCCTTCTTCGATAGTTCATAGAGATAAAGAGACAGACCTGAGATTACGTTTCTTGGGTTTACCGCTTTTCAATATATTCAGCCTCTTGGCCCGTGCGTGTTTTGGAGAGGCTGGCTTCGTTGAGATAAAGGAGCTTTAGGGCAGCTATCTTCCAGGTGAGACCTTTGTAGCCCACAGGAGAGCCAGTTAGGAGCCTCCTCGGGAGCTCTTGCCTGCTCAGACCAAGATAATTTGGGGATGAGGAGCTGGACACTATGCACTCCTCCCACTGACCCCATGACCTTTCCAGGGCAGGTAGCATCCCCTATGGGCAGCAACATCAAGTTCTGATCAGGGAGCCCTGAGCCCAGAGGTATGGCCAGGTGCAAACAAAGCCACTTTAAAACCAGAGAAGTCCTGGAAGGGCAGGGCCTCCTTAGGGAGGTCGTCGGGGCTGCTTTGAGGACGGAAAGTACAGCATAGGAAGTATAATCAATAATATTATAATAACTATGTACGGTGTTGAATGGGTGCTAGGTTTAATGGGGGGGGGTCACTTTGTAAGTTATGTAAATGTCTAACCACTATGCTGTCCACCTGAAACTAATATTGAATGTCAACTATAATTGAGAAAAAAAAAAAAAATCTTTTAAATGGCAAAAAAATACCCACCGTAATAAAATCGAAAGACAAATGGAAAACTGGAAAAAAAAGTCTTTACAGGACATGGAGAGAGTAACCGAGCTATTGTGTTAGAGTGATTGCTTCCAAAGGTCCTTATAATTTTCCTTCATCCTTATTTGTGACACTGTGTGGATTTCCTGACTGTAAGCTGTAGGACGTTTGAATTTGAGAACACTTATCCCAGCCCCTTTTGGATGGATCAGCTTGGACCATCTGCCCTTAGCGGGGTGAATTCTTTACCGAAACTCTGGAATGCACCCTCAAAACTGCCTGTGCCCCGAAGTTGGACTTGCAGACAGGGAATCTTAGCTTCCGCAGTGTTCCGTGTGCTTAATTTCCTTCCTTCCCCTTCTGTATGGGGATGGATCCCTGGGTAGCCTGTGCATTAAAAAATTTTTGTTGCCAGAAGCGTGTCATTAAGATTTCGGGGAGAGCTCGATACGCCACAGTTTTTCTCCACCTTGTGGAAACGATGCAGCTCGCCTCCCCTGGATGGTGTTGGGGTTTCAACTCAGCGTGACTCAACCTACTCCCCTAGATGATAAGTGAAGCGAGGCAAGGAGTGATGTGAATGATGTGGCGATCCAGAAGCGTGGGGGCTGCCGAGCAGGGACACAGCTCCCCACCTCCTTCTCTGTAGTGTTGGGAGGGACTAGACCAGCTGGCAGCCGGCCGAGGGCCTCAGCTGCCACATGGGACAGGAAATCAAAGATGCGCATTCGAAATGCAAGCACTTGTTTCCAATCTTCCTGACTAATGTTGTAGCAAGTGTAACTGCTGGAGCTTGGGCATGAGAAATACACTGTCAAAATTTGCTTCTATTAAGGCGGTATTAATTGATAGCACTTGGCAACGAGATCCCTCTTTGCTCCTTTCCCTGCTCTTGACATTTCTTTGCATTTTAAGAAAGCAAAGCTACCTTATCCCTTATTTTATTTCTTTCTTTTCCTCTGGGCCGAATGCCGAGCATGTTCTGAATGAAAAGGAGGACCTCTAGGGGTCAGTGTGGTGTAAAAAATGGCCAACCTTGGCCTCGGAGCTGATGGGCGAGGTTTCATCACAGCTTTCTCCCTATTTCATTCTAATGAGGAACTGATACCATTACTTCCTTCTGAGACAGGCTCCAGAAGCAATTCCCTTGATGGCCATTTTCCTTTAATATAAGTTTAAACATTTGCAATCAAAGGCAGCTCTAATTTGAAATTTAGGACTAGGGCGGTGGCCTTTCACCTTCTCTGTTTGAACCTAGAAAGTCGCCCCCTCTCGTAGTCCTTTCAAAGCTTCACCCCAGGGTAGGCAGAAGCCTGCTGCCCTTTTGCCTCGATTTAACTCACTTTTATTACTCTTTTTCTTTTAGTGGAAGAGCATGTGTGTGTGTGTGTGTGTGTGTGTGTGTGTGTGTCTTTTTACATGCATATGTCCTTTCAGCCTTTGTCTTTCATATTTTCTTTTATTACGTTGTCAAAGGACACTTAAGGTTTAGGGCACGGGGTGGGGTGTGTGTGTGTGTGAAGAGAATGAGGAAGAAACACAGCACACCCTGCAGTGGTGGGTCTGGATGGAGAACAGCCGTGAGATTCCTGCACAGACACTGGAGAGTGTGAAGAAGGATTCTGGGAATTTCTCGAGGCAACGGTCCCTTCTGGCTCAGGTGATTTCGGCTCCTGCCGTCTGCTTCTCACCCCTCCTCAGTTCTGCCCCCACTACATCACCGAGACAGAGCTGGGTTAAATCACAAAAGTCCAAATCTCAGCATCCCTTATTCAGCCCTAACCCTCCATGACTTCCCTGCGGCACTTGCTCCTGTTGAACGTTTCTTTCTGATGTGCTTCCTTGCCATTCTTTCGCACCGCCGCGTCTCAGTCTCCTGAATCTGGGATGGTAAATACACGGCGCCGGTGCCTCCGCTTCTGGCCTCCTCCTCCCACACCCCCCACCACCAACCTGGTGAATCCATCCTGGCACCAAGATGTGGCCTATAGTCCTTCCTGGGGGGCTCCAGGAAGACGCTGCCAATAGATCAAAGTAGATACGATAGATATGTCCTCTCCATCCTGCCTTAATTGTGCCTCTCCTACAATCCTGCTTCCATCCCATTTTGATATCTATCCTTTCCTGGATGATCCCTTCCCACAGTTCCAGTTAGTACTCATATGTTGAAAACGCCCCGATCTCTTATCTCTGGAACAAATCCTTCCCCTGATTTCTGACACGGATAGTTCTATTAACCCACTAGATTTCTCCATCTGGAATTTTTACAAACACTTCTGAGTTAGCATGTCCGCAAACCAAGCTCATCATCATGCCTCCCCAGATCTGAATCTCCTATATTCTCCAACTTTGTTGATGGCATCATAATCCATCCAGGAGCCCAAGATAGAAGCTTCTCTTCCTTTCTTTTAATCTCTCCCTGGTCCTACACCCCAATATCACCACTGCTTCCCTCTCAAAATCCAACTAGTAACAAAGAGTGTATGTGATAGATGCCAAACGAGGAGAATGGGTGATTATTTGGCAGGGAGGGCTTTAGTTTTTGTGTAATCTCCATTAAACCACCACTCACATCCAGCCTTCCCAAGTAAACATACACTCTAAGTATAAGTGATGTTCTCACTCTGCAAATCCAACTTCCCACCCAACCTCCCCTCATAGGGGAGCAGCCCTTAACCCTTTGAATTTTGGAGCTGTCTGCAAGGATAAGCTTTTTAAAGCATAAATCTTGTCACACCATTTCCAACTTAATAGATATTTACTGGTTTCTCTTTGCTGATAAGATAAAAGACTCATACTCTTAGCCTGTTATCCTAGGCTCTGCTTGGCCTCATTTTCAGTCTATTTACTGTCCCCTTTCTCCCTCTACCTCCAGCCCCTATGCCTAGTGTGTTTGTTACACACTTAACTAGTCCATGCTTCCGGGACATTTTTCTTGTAGTTATCTGTAGGGTGTACCTTTTCTTCCTAATTCTCTATTTGGTCACTCAGCTCAAGTGTCACTTCTGTGAAACCTTCCCCACTCATCCAAGGATCACATGATACATTTCTCAATAGCATGTCATGCAGAGTCCTGAATGTCTGTCTCTCTGTCACCAAATTCCAAGTTCCTACAGGGAAGGACTCTGCTTATTTTTTGAGTCCACAGCATCTCCCGTGGTGTGTAGCACGTAGCAGATGCTCATAGATTGTTTTGTGAATGAAGGAGGCACCGGATGTGCTAAAAGAGGAAATGAACATCACCGTTGTCAGATTGTTAAGGTCTTGCTCCAGACCAATCCCTAGTAAGGACGTTTAAATGTAGAAGTGCAATTCTGGGCTCTGCAAGGCACAAAGGAGCCCTGCCCCAGCCCCACCCAGGTGAAATGAGCACAGTAGAGATGGTATCCCAGGAAGGAGCTTAGACATGTATTGTGGTCAGACTGTGTGTGTGTGTGTGTGTGTGTGTGTGTGTGTAGGGGAGATTGGTAGGGAATAGAGTAGTTAATTTCCCATAGAATTATCTGTTGGATAGACTGTTTATAAGCAAAATAAGCATTTGTGGCATGCCCATTGTCAAATAAGACCGGTTGACACTCAAGTGTTATTTGAGTTGCTACTACAGGCAAATGTGCAGAGGGGTGCAGAGGAATGTGATACAGGTCTCCTCACTGAGTTATTTACTGAGTCCAGCTAAGGAGATGGGATTTTTGCAAAGGCGCGTGTGATAAGTATGGCGATCATGTTTTGCCATCCAGACTGGGACATGAAAGGGCATGGAATTAACGATTTCACCAAGAATGCAGATGTAAACTAGAATTGTCCCGTGTTAACCAGGACGTGGGGTCACACTGATGAAGACAGTTAGATGTTCAACGCAGACCGTACATGTTGGAGTTTCAGAGGAGAAAGTAATCACTCTGAGGTTGAGGGTTCACAGAATCTCTGACGAAGGATGCCTTCCTTATAGGCCTCAAGAGAAGAGGAGGGTTTTTCACTGAGAGAAGAGGAGTGTACAGAAGAGAGTGAACATGAGGACAATGGCAAGAGATCAAACAGTCTGTATAGAGAACAAAGAGGAGACCCATTTGTTCAGAGCAGAGTGATATTGAAGGTGGTGGTGAGTTGGGTGGAATGGTGGGACTCAGAGCTAGAGAGGGAGGCGAACGCCAGGCTGGTGGGAGGAGCTTGTTGTCAGGATTGGCTTTCTTACTCAAGGCAGTGGGAGACCAGTGATGGTTTTGTTTGGAGTGATTTGCTCAAAACAAAGTGTGTGTGTGTGTGTGTGTGTGTGTGTGTGTGTGTGTGTGTCTATGTATTTTTTAAATTAAGTTTAACCTTACAGTATTTTCAGGATGTAGCAAGGAGAAGCTAGAGTTGACTATCTAGACATAGGTCATAAGAATCTTAAGTGGGGTAGTGGCAGAGGGAACGGAAAAAAAAAAGATGTTTGTAAGAGACTTTGTGAAGGGAAAAAAAAACCCCACAAAATCTGGAGACCGCATGTGAGAGGTGAGACATGGGGAGAGGGAGAATCCAGGAAAATTTGAGATTTTGATGCTGGGTGACTTGGGAGGGTTGTGGTCCTATTAATTGAGGACAAAAAGTAGACGAACATGGTTTGGGGAAGATAATTAAACTGGGAGAATTTTAAATATTTTTGCTTTTTAAAAATTTGATGTCGAAAGTAACACATGCTTATTTTAGAAAACTTGCATAATGTAAGAATCATGGATGAGAGTTTTGGCACCTTGTGGGTTCGATGTGTCTTTTTGGTCCTGGGATATTCCTGATGTCTTATTAATTCTTAAGAAATGATCTAAACAGCAGGAGGAGTGAAGATGGAGCCTGATTTCAATGTGAGTCTTTAAAACGATTTGCCTTCTATGCTTTAGAAAATATTTCACTCATAAAAATGTTTGTTTAAAACTTATTGGCCTCTTACTCTGTGCCAGGCACTGTGGAGGAAATGGCATTGAAAAGTGGCACGTAAACATTCACAGGGGAAAACTTAGGGGACAAGTTTCATGTGGATGATGAAAAAGAGTTTAGAAAGGAAGAGATATCTGAAGGAAAAGGCCTATTGAAATACATTCACCAAACAGGAATGCTGGTGATGGGAATAAGAAATACAATGAAGATGCTGACAGGTTCCCTGCGTGTTTGAGAGGGAAATAATAGGAGATCCATCAGGGTTTATTCTCTGTGGAGTCTGGGTTGTTCTGTTCTTAACCACACTGTTTAGATTCTCCCAGCCTTCTTGTTGTTTCCTTTATTCTTGATCTATGTTCATTCATCAAACTGTTCCTGTTTAATCAGCAAGAATATCTATGTTGAATATTAGCGAGTCTCGACAAGGCTGAATTCTGTGACATTGTCTAAAGGTTTCTGATCATGCCCAAGACTGATGTAACTTTCTTTATCAGGTCACATCATCTTGAGCTTAAAAAGTGCTTGCAGTAATAGTAAATACTCCCCTCTGGCTCTTTCCTGTTCTCCAATTTCAGGATCTCCAGTAGCCAGTTATTTCTAGGGGTCTTCTGAGAGGATCTCGTGTTGCTCACAAATATAATTTGTTTAGCCCCAGCAAGCCATTCTCATTTCCCTTCTCTTTGACAACCATCCTGACATCTTCTGCTGTGGCGTTTGGTGATATTGTTTGTTCCGGTGCTGATGCTGGTGGAGCTGCTCTTGGTACCAACATCTGCTGATGCCCCTGAGGCTTTGCTTTGCCAACCCCAAAGGGCCTTTCAACTGTTGCTTGTGCTAAAGCACAGATACTGCTGAAGCCATTTGATGTCTGGCCCCCTGATGTGACAGTGCCATGCTGTGTTGATAGGTGAAGTGAGAAGACATCCTTCCTCAGCTTTGTGTTGTACCCTCTTGGTTCCAAGGCAGTGCTACCTTCTGTTCCCAAAATGACACTGAAAATAGACTTTTCGGTTTTTATAAGCAGCCCTCAGCTTTCTAAGACCCTAACATAAAACGAAGCTCCTGGGGCCTGAGGCCAGTCTGAGTGAAGGATACTTGCAGTACTACGCAAACTTATTTCTTCCTTCGGAGTCTAGGACAGTGTCATGTGACCAAGTGTATGCGCCTGTCTTCTTCCTTACGATAAGCTCTCACCCAGGGTTTTTCTGTTTCCCATGTAATCCTGTCTCTGCAGAGCCTACTCGACTATTCTGAAAGACATCCCCAGACGTGTCTTTTTAACGCTGAGTCAGAATGGATACTCTCCTAGTTCAATAAAGATGGCCTTTTGGTTGCAGGCAAATTTCTGTTGCGGAAACTGGAACCGCGAGGCCTGAAGTGCTAATCTCATCTTTCCACCAGAGGGCAGTATGTCATATCTATTGAAACACTCAGCTTTTGTTTTTACAATAAAAATAAACATAAAAATTATATTTTTTAGTCTTTCTCTGTGTATCTTTAATATTTACAAATATCTAGGGGACACATTAATATATATAATATTGTTATCTATCCAAAGTGAATATGTATATTCTTAGAGTGGTTTTTAATTCTATTTTTATTTATAGTGGTTTTCCGACATGGAAAGGGTATTTAGCAATAGAAATAGTTTTGTGTTACCCCAGATATTTTTTGAAGCATAAAACATACATCATGCAGGACATTTTAAAGAATTAAATAAATGTAAAATTAATGGGCACGTCATGACATTTTTGCAAGAATTTTTGCAGTCATATCCTACTTTTGCCGAAATATATCTTTAAAACAACTTTTAAAACACTTTTGATATACTGACTTATTTCTGCTTCACAATATATATTATTTTCAGTTTGGAGTGGAGCTGTCTGCAGTTTCTAAAGGGCAACATTTTTTATTTTGAGTATCTTTTTTGCCAGTTTACTTCTACTACACAAGAAGTTAAATCCTGGTGAAGGTTATGGCTGATTTGTGGTATTAGGAAGTTCTCTAAACTGTGTAGAAATGGAAGCCTTATAATGTGAATGTGAGGTACATCTCATACAGACTTCTCTTTGGCTATTGAGAAAACCAAATGTAGAAAATTATCCTGTGGCTCAGATAAAGGGAAGTCCTTGATACGCCTTTATTTGGGCCATGACATTAAAAAAAAAAAAAAATTGGAGCAATGTCATATCTACAGTTTTTCAGTAAATACATTTCAAAAAAATATAGAGCTATAGTCTTATAGTTAGTTTCAAAGTTGATAACAGCGCTTAGAACCCAAAGGTGTTCTGGGACTTATGTACTCCCTTTGCCTTAGTTCAAAGGAAAAACTTTACATATTCAGCACTATTGTTCCAGAGACATCTCAAGAGAGGGAGAGTGCCAGAGCGAAAGGCATTGCATTAATTTTGTTGAAAGAGTGAGCACAGGGTGGCTCGGTGGGATAATATTGCCTGAGATCAAAGTTAAAAACCTTTGACCATTTCCAGTATGCCTGGCCTTTTCATTGCTGTTGTCAAACGTGAAGACTGCTGATAATGTTATGGTAGCTGACTCCCTCCCGCCCTTCCTTCATTCTCTCCTTTCTATTCTTTCTCTCTCTCTCTCTCCCACCCTCTCTTCCTCTCTCTTTCTCTCTCTCTCTCTCTCTCACCAGAAAGTTTTTTTCTATTTTTTTTAGAACAGAGTTTTTTTAGAGCAGTTTTCCCCCTTCCTATTCTGGATATTTCCTGGAATACTGGTCTACCTGGTACGAGTTTTCCGAAACTGTAATGACTGCCGTCATGCACCCGACGACTAGAATGCAGAATGCATACAGAGATGAAGTCTGCCGGTATGCTGTCATTTCCACCATGCCACTTATTTTTTAACATAAAGTATAAGGTGCAATTAGCCTTGCATTAAGCCAACTTGATAAAACTCCAACTTACAAGACATAAAATAAGGAAGTGATTATTCCCATGATGAAAGAGTCTCTGCTTTATAAGGAAATTTACTAAATTATTTCTTTAAATTGCCCTAGGGTACGGTTAAAATAGAATTAGACTCAAATGTTGATTCACAGTTCACTTTCTGAGGTGGCATATAATACATAATTTGAGACATGGTTGCAGAATGGAAGTTTGGGGCACAGCGTTAATAATTTTCTAAAAGAATTCTTGACCACCCTTGTCATTTCTTTTTTCCATTTCATTCTAATTTTTCTGAGTCTACAGCCTGGAATGACTTTTTCTTTTTCTTTTTCTTTTTTTTTTTTAAATTCATCCACCAACCCATATAATTCTATTGCTTCACACGCCTGTGAAGCCAAAGACGTTGCTGAGATTAAATGAGCAGAGGAGACATCTAAAGATGAATGCTAGAAAAATGACTCTTTAGCCACATGAATAGTAATAGTGGTATTATGCTTGATTTGAGCCCGTAAAGTCCTCGTTGGCCATCAAATGCTGCCAAGGGAAAGCGGATATATTTCTGTAGAACCCTGGCAACAGCGCAGAAATATTTCTCAGACCCCAAAATATTATCTAAACCACATTGGAACAGCCTCCCTGATCACCAACTCCTCTGTGTTCTCATGGCTTCTGTTCATATGTCTGTTATGGTGTGTATATTTCTATTGTGCCATTTGTGTTTTCATCTGTTTATGGAGGGCGGGGACTTTATTTTTTCTCATCTTTATTTATCCAGTGCCTAGTACATAATAGTATTTCACATAAACTTTTTGGATGAAAGACTTGGGAATCTATGGCACAATTACTGATACCTTCAGGAAGAATTTGACCTGTGAGCAAAGCACCTACAAAAAAGGAGAATGAAACACTGATCTGTTCTCTTTTTTCATAGAGGCAGCAGCAATATGGTTCATTTAAATATCGGATAGTATTTGACTTAGGTATTGTGGTTATATTTGAATCTTAAAATCTATGAAATATTGGCAGCCCCCTTAAATAATAATAATAATAATAATAATAATAATAATAGTAATAATAATAATGAGGAGGAGGAGGAGTGGGGAGAGGAAGTGTATGAGAACAACTATGTTTCATCGAAAAGCTCCAACTGTCCAGTTACATCTCAGATTGTTGTTTATCGCAGTGGCTAACCCTGCTTGTGAACCAAATCACTTCTTGGGTCAGAACACAGAGCTTATCTCTGCTTGTTCATATAGGCAGATAAGATTTTTTTTAACAATAAGACTTTTTTGGGCCTTGCTTAGAAAGAAGAATCAGAAGTACATTCTTGTCACCTGAATAGAAAACTAAATGCAAAGGGTACTTCCAGACAGAACTGCTGAGGTCACATAGTAGGAGGCGGTGGCATTCTAAGGGATCATTCTTTACGTAGCTGGTGCTTTTCCCTCCAGGTACTAACGTCCTGATTGCTGGAGTCATTTGGGTCCGCCATATTCAGAGATGGCCCTGTCGTGCTCCCTGGAAGTGGTCTTTAAATCAGAACTCTGTGAACATATATTAGTTCATAGTGACTGAACTCATACTTTGGAATGAAAGCTACATAAGTTTTCTATACACTTAAATAATTGCGTACAACAAATCAAAAGTGGGTACAGTTGAGTTCTGGTAGAAATTTCTAATTCTTCCTCACTAAGAAAATGGTGAGTGAATAGAAAGAGAAGAGGCCTAGTTTGTGTATATCTTTTACCATTACATAAATTGTAGTTATCCACTGAAGTATTTTTTATGCTGTTTTTTTTTTTTTTTTTTAAATATTGATTTATCCAGAGAGTTCACTTACCTCTACTGTGGCCTTACTTGGCTGAAAATACTGTTTTTGTTCTTAAGAAGAGGCAAAAAATTATTTTACTTCTAGTATTTATCTACTACATTCCTAATGAAGCCTATTATCTCTAGTGAAACTATTGGTTGGTATTATTATCCCAAGAATGAGATAATAGCTGTTTATTACTATAGTTTTCTCATCTTCTACTCCAATTGTTCTCAAGGCTTTGGCCATCTGCCCTTGTGTTTTCATGATCTACCCTTTCATGCTTTGAGGAATAAGATCTCACCACTATTGGCGGGAAAAGTAGCTTTCAGATTAAAGTCAGAGCTGAAAATGGATCCCCTATTGAACAGAAATATGAGAACCCAGGTGCTTTCTGTGTAAAATTAAATACTTCCTGCTCCCAATTGCAGAAACTAAGTAGTGATTCTCTTTAAAAATACCATACCAGATATACCCTATGGTATATTCAAAAATAGTTGATGACAAGAAACATTTGGAAGGATAGAATACAGAAGATAAAATACAATGAGGGTAAACCACTGCAGATAAATGAGCTTGCAGAGCAGTGGTCGACGTGCACAAGATTTCTCAGGAATGGGACAGAATAGGAAGTTAAAGCTTCTTCATGAATGATTCTTGGAATCACATGATGAGGTCCTCTTCCCCTCCCTTGAGAAATAGCTGACACCTGGAGATGTGAAATTGCTGGGAACACGCGTTGTACTCAAGTCTGCCTTTTTCTTTTTTCTTTTTAATTTTAAAAACTTACAGCCCCATTTAATTGAGCGCTTCAGAAGTGAAACTAAGCATCTACTTGATTGATTCCCTGGAATGACAACCTCTTTTTTACTTGGGTGATGCCTGGATAATTTATGAGAGCATGTGCATTGGCCTAGGACCTGGGAGGGAAGGAGAGATTTTGAGACAGGTGACTGTCCTCAGCATGTTCTCACTTGGGGGCTTTATGAGCTGCTTGGTACTTTGGACTTCTGTAAAATGTGATGTATCTAGGGACCATCTTTTATGCATACGTGTGTGTGTGTGTGTGTGTGTGTGTGTGTGTGTGTGTGAGTGTGTAGCTGTTAGAGGTATGACCAAAATTGTTATGGAGTGTAGCATGAGCAGCTGACAAGTGATAAAATAGTTTATCTCTAATCTTTTATGGGCTGTGTTAATGCTCTAAGCACTGTCTTGGAAGAGGTAGGAAGCAAAGCTATTGATTTTTGCTCTATTTGGGGTGGATTAGGATTTGGCTGTATTGACAGATGCTTGTCCCCAGGGAACTTCTTGGAAGGAATAAATACATTTCTGAGTCAAACAAACCCTTTCTCCAGAGGGTTCTAACTATGAGTAGACATGGAAGGATTCCCCCAGCTCATGTTTTATACTACAAAGTCTTACCACCAGTTAGTTGAGAATGTTGGCTGTTATTATCTTTTGCATATAATAATTTATAATCTTTGGGATTATTCAGTAACTCAGGGTCATCAATCCTAGTTATCCAAAGATCAGAACCTCTTGCCGCTGGCTAGAATAATTGGAAGAAGGTGTCTAATGATGCATTCAGACTCCTCAACATCTGCCATCCAATCAAGAATTATTACATTAGTCTGTAATTGTTGGTTTCAATGTTCAAATGGTTTCCAGCCAGGAGTGCATGATGTACTTCTATTTGGAGTGCATAATGTACTTCTTAGAAATAGTTATAAGAGAAAAACCGAACTTTAGCATCCTGGAGGAAATATACAGCTAGTTCTTACCCATGAAAAAGCAAAGAGAAAAGCAAAGTTCAACTTCAGCAACTTGGGTATTCCCAGTGTTCATTTTCTTTTTCTATATTCCCTATCCAGCCTGGGAATGCCTACTTTTTTTCTTACCATAATAAAAAATTATCAACATCTTTACATCAATAAAATATATGTATTCATCAATAATTTAAATGGCTGCTTATTAGTCCATTGTGTATATGTTTTTAACCAAATCCTAACTGATGGGTATTTATGTTACTTCCAATTTTCTGCTCTTCTTTACAATGCTTAGATGGGCATCTTCACACATATAACTTTGTATCCTTATCAGATTTTTTTAAGAGATATTTTCCTTTGAATAGAATTACTGGGTCAAAGTAATTGTGACATTAATTCATGTTACCAAATTGCTTCCCAGAAGTGGCCAATTTATGTAACCATCAAAAGTACATCACAGTTCTTTTTCCTCTAAACTCAGTCTGTACCGATCTTTAGAATTTCTTTCATCAACTGGAGAGATGAATAATTTCTACTTAATTTAAATTTTATTTTTTGATTATCAGTGATTTTAATCTTTTGTATAATTTCTAAGAGTTCTATAACTTTAGCTCTTGTATTTAAGTCTTTGATCCATTTCGAGTTAATGTGCATATGTGGAATGAAGGAAAGTCAGCTTCATTCTTTAGGGTATGGATATCCAGTTGTCCCAGCATCATTTGTTGCAAACACTATTTTTTCCCCATTAAATTGTCTTAACACCCTTGTTGAAACTCAATTGACTGTAAATGTATAGGTTTACTTCTGGACACACATATCTTCTTGATATAGACATTTATTTTATGCCAGTACCACACTGTCTTGATTACTGTGGCTTTGTCGTAACTTCAAAATTGGAAAATATGAGTCTCCACCTTGTTCTTTTTCAAGATTATTTTGGCTATTCTTTTTATGATATGATTGACTATTTCCATTTCTTTTGAATTGTCTATTAATGCTAGCAGCTAATTACTTATTCATTTGATTTGTGAAAGGAAAATTTTCTTAATCTCTCCTGGCTTTAGGGAACGACATGAAATGAACTTGGGAAGTGAGACCCAGCACAGCATTTTGGGCAATATTTGTCTCATATTTACTTTTGTGTAAAAAAAAGAATTTAGATAAGGCAAAATTGCAAAAGATCAAACTATTTAAACTTTAATTACTATCATGAGCAGAACCATCTCAAGATAAAGATGGCTTGAATTAAAAAGAAGCAGCCACAATAGTTAAAAACAGATGACCTCAGTCAATTCATCAGTGACTTCTGAATATTCTGGGATGTGCAGTGATCCATTGGTGTGTGGGAAAAAATGTTGACATTCATTTTAAAATGAATTTTACTTCACTGAGAAACATCTATTTTGTACATATGGTTTATAATATATTTACACAGTGATACATGTATGTATATTATAATAAAATACCTATGTTAGAAGAATATGCTTAAAATACTTTTCTGATAGTGGTGAAAAATAAAGAAAATCAGAGGCCACTGGTCTGATTTTGTCCCAGGCCATCTGCTCTTGAGCATTCTCATGCATTTCCTTTATTTCTGTGCATATCTCCATCCTGACTCAATTTCCCAGTAACCTGAACCCAGTTACTCGGTCGTCCAATTTCACCTCCTAATGGCGAAGCATATCATCTGCCTTTGACAGTTGCTTTTGGCTTCTTACTCATTGGCAGGGTACCTACAGGTCCCTGCTTAGGGCGGTCAGCACTTAGGAACTGAGCAGCATACTTCTCCCACTCCTTCCTGCTCTCCTCATGACCTTTGCCTTTTCCAGGCCTTTGCCATGGGTTTGTTCACTTGGTAACTTCGAAATTCTAGGTCTTCCTTTTGACTTCTTTGGTATCCATCAGAATGTATCTGGGCCCCATTCCTAAGTGCCCTACCCTGTGTGCTGATGAATCCTATACTAACGTAGAGCAACACAGTAGGAAGAATACTGGGTCTGGAGTCAGGAGGGTATGCTCCAGTGTCAGCTGATGTAACAGGACGTCTCTCTATTATATCTGATCTTGGCAGTCTTTCTTTTAGGAAAGAGATTTGAAAAGCATTTCCACTTTATTTAAATTTCTTAGTAGTTTTCCTATTATAAATGATCTTAAAAAAATGACTCCTTTATATGAATGGTTGTTGGAAGACTGAGTCCTGACTACAGGGGAAGGTAGCTTTACTTGTATGAGATAGATCACATTGTAACATTATATTTTATATAATTGTAATATATTATTATACCACTGTATGTGTATTTAGCCATTATTGATATCTACATTCCTTCTTCAATATCACCGGGCAGGGCTATCCTGCTTTTTTATGTGGGCAGAATGATCTGTCATATCAATTTTAAGCTCTGAATGCATAGTTTTGAGATCATATCCTTTAATCTAGTAATTCCATTCATAGATATTTATCAGAGAGTTTGAAACACTCCAAAATATTAAAATAGTTGTCTTTTAGCGGGCTAAAATTTTTTTTCTATGATGTATCTTCAGAATTTAAAAGATTTTCTATAAAAAGAACTCTTTAACTTAGAAAAACCCAAACATTGTTAAAATCCAAACATTGTTAAAACTGAAAAACACAGCAAATAGAAATACTGGTAGCAATTGAATAACGCTATGATCCATAAGGTATGTGTCGCAGACCTATTTTACAACATCCAGTCTTTGCCACTTCCTACCTGTTTAACCTTGGACAAGAGACGTCTCTATGCATAACTTTTCTCAACTGTATAACAAGGGTTTCCAACAGCAGACATTTACTGAATGTCTATTAATGTCAGAAACTATTTTCAGTAGTGGAGATAAAGCAGTGAACAAAGCAGAAGAAAATGTTTGCCTTCTTAGAACTTACCTTCATCTACTTATCAACCTCCGAAAATTAAATGAGTTAAAAGATATAAATCAATTAGAATAATGACTGACACAAAGAAAATATTTAATAAATCTTAATTGCAATAATAATTATTATTATGAGTGTTGCACTGTTTTCTTTCTTCTAAGAGAAAATGAGATCCTAGTAGCAAAAAAAAAAAAAAAAAAAATGAATTAAAAACAAATAGGTGAGAGACAAATCTTGGAAAGTCTGAACTTATCTTTATTGGAGCTATGCCAGGGCCTGATGAATGATTTATACAAAGTCATTATGTTATGTTAACTAATGCCATTGCTCTGTGGGCCCACAAACCAGGCATGAGATGGACACTGAGGTGGGTGGTTCTTCTCCTTCTGGACAAGACAAACTCAGAGGACTGAGAGCATTCCAGTGGAAACTCTTCCCATCACTCAAGCCAGTATCATGGGATTGTATTAAATCTGTTCTGTTTACATTCTTCCTTACGTGCATTTGGAATTGCGTCTGTTGCATTTTATTCTTATGGCATCTATGTGGAACACCTCAGGAGAGAGAAATCTTTCAAGAAAAATGATGGCCCACAAAATCACCCTGGGGGAAAAAACAAAACGAAAATAAAAGCTGTCTTTGAAATACCTGTCAGCTTGTATTTTCCTACATGCCAGTTATTGTTTTAAAGAATTCTCTTCAGAAACATGAGATAAATATTTTTTGCAGGCTGAGTTCAGTTTAAGTAGCTTGAAGTTTGTTGCATAAGTATTCGTACGAGATTTAAAGAAGAAGAAAAGGAAACAAAAACAAAGAAAACCATGTCTCTTTTCCTCCTCTTCCCTGACAACTTTTGCCCTTATGCAGCTTAATTGAAAATGCTATGTTTTGGGTTTTTTTTTTTCTAACTCAAATCCCTTGAGATAATTTTGTACAATTTAAAGGCTATTATAAACCTTTAGGATCACATTGTTATTATTTATAACGAGCTCTCATTGGTTGGGGGTAAGGTCATTACTGCAGCTGAAGTAATCTTTTTTCTTCTTTGGAAAAAAATATCTAAGCCCTGCTGACAGGAAAATTAGATCATAAAGGAGAAAATGGGGCAGCATGGTTTATTTTGTAAGCAGTACCTATTTAAGAGATACATTGTTTAATAGGAATTTTACAGCGCTTCTGGCTATATTCCCTCCTGTCATATTGAAAAAGTTTACAAAGGAAAAATTAAATACCTTCAGGTTTTGCCTCAGGCTCCATGTCTGTCTGGCATAGATCTCAGCAAAGGTCAATATTACTATTTTATTTTAGAGTTTTGTTTAAGGCAATGAACAGAGAGTTACCGAAAATACATCTTAAACAAGTCTTATAGGCAGGAACGTGCTATTATAAAAGGTGGAAGTGAGGTGCAGTTTTGTTTTTGAACAAAATTAGTTGATGTAGTACAGAGAACATTGGGTTGCTAGATTCTAAGTATAGCTTTGCCACTAACTAGCTGTGTATCTTTGGGCAAGTAGCTTTACTTCTCTGGGTTTCAAAATACTCATAACATAAAATGAAGGTGTTAGGTTGTATTACTGGCTTTTAAATGTTTCTGTTACAACTCACAGTAAGAAATACATTTTACATTATAACTCAGTATACATCTATACATGTATGAATAGATATATAAATAGACATAGAAATTTTGTGAAAGAATAATTGCTCTTGCTGTATCTGATGCTCTGATATTTTCTAATCCACTCCATCTCATTCTATCTCATTTAGAGAAAAATGCTGGTTGTGACTCACTGAATTGATTTCACTCATAGGTGGTTGCAATCAACACTTTCATAAACACTGGGTTAGACAGTGTTTAAGGTCTTTTTTTAGGTAGAAAAATCTTAAGTAGAATAATGAGAGATCATAGAATTGCTCTTAGGTAAGAAAATACCACTTCCCCGTGAATGAATAGCTCTTTCCTTTTATAAGACTTGTCAGCGTATTTGAAATAAACAACTAGATTTTACCAGATGAGAATGTAATTTTTCTGTATCTTAGGTATGGTGGGAGGTGTTTTAGCTCCTGGAATCCAGTGTGTTAGTGGGTGCCTTATTGGCCACCAGGCCAGCCGTAGGTGAAATCACAAAAAAAAAAGGTGCCATTTATTTGCAGAACCTCCCCCTCCTCCTTTGCCAACCTCCTGCTCCAGGTTCCTGCTTTATTCTAGAAGTTCAAAGAGATAGACATGATCACTATAATGCAGGTGGGCTCAGGTCAAGCATTTTCTTGGGGAGCCAGCTAAGTTCCCAGCTTCTTTACAGTGGAGGATTCAATAGATAGAAGCTAGCATTCATTTTTAATGCTAGAGGGCAAACATCTGAAAACAAGAATTATGTTATGCAGGCAAGTCTCATTTCCTCATTGAAATCTTTCTGAGAATTACTCTATACTGCTCTCTTATTTTCCTGAATTCTTGGTACTATTTAAATCGACATCACTCTTTCTCAGGGTTCCAGAAGAGTTAATGGGTATGCCATGATAAAAGCATCCAATGAGATTGAAACCTGATGATGCAAGAGAGTTGATGAGTTTATTTACTCCTAATAAATATTGCTCTGATTAGTGGATGTGCTATGCAATCCTTACCATTCTTTCCCGACCATGAAACCCTTCACAGTCTCCTCTCGACTCTAAGCCCTCTGCAGCCTGGGAGCTTCTTGGTTTTCTTCAACAAAACCCTCAGCACCTGACACATATTCATAATCATTTGTGGAGTGAGCGTTGCTGATTGTAAACTATTTGACTATATTAACAAGTCATTAAAAAGAATGAGTCAATCTGAAGGCAGTTGTCTGTGGAAATACAGGACAAGTGCAGTCTTAACAGCACACGTCAGCAGTGTCTAGCTGGCAGGAGTGTTAGCCTTTGGGTAGATCCAGTACCGAGAATAGGACTGTCTTTCTACTGGAGTTTAATGGAGAGGACTCTGGATTCTGAGTATTGATGCTTCCAGTGTAGGAGACAGATGTGTAAGCTAGCCTGGTACACGAAATATTAAAATCATATCATGCCTGTTTTTTTTTTTTCCATTTCTATTTGGTACCCACTGACCCTCATTTGATTCACTCATAGGTCTGCATAAAGAGTGAGTGGGAGAATCACGTGAACAAGTATTTACTCTCCATGCAATGGTAATTTCTTCTCGCACATGAATTCTTTACCATTTTAGTGTCTACCACAGGCTTGTGTTTGTTATGAACCATTTTGAGTCTTTCTCCCAGGGCCTGGGGAATACCTCTGGGCGCTGATGGAGACTATTTACTGTTTTCTCAAAAAGGAAGCTCAGGTCCTACCAAGTGTCCAAAATTGCATTCCTGTCAAACCAATTCAAGATCTTCCAGAATCATTCATGCCAGACGTGTTTAGACACCTTTAGACCAGTGTTTCACAAGGTGTGGACCCTGCACCAGCTTCATTGTCATCACCTGAGAGCTTCTTAGAGGCACTTTGGAAGAGAATTAACTTATGTCACATAAAATATATGATTTTTTTTCTGATGGGAAAAATATTCTATAAGTTGACAGTGTTCTTCATCAGGCCTGAATTGGTTCCCTGGTGACCTAAGTCTAAATACTGAAAGGACCAGATATCTGTCTCTACACATCCAGTATACAATGCCGGAGCATCTGATCTTGTAGAGATACACACTTTCCTTTCCTGTTTACTTTCACCTTATCCTGCTTCCCTGGTCAGTGGCTGGAAAAGGTAGTAATTTAAGAAAAGATATTAATGGCTGAGAATCAATCTACTGCATTCTCTTTTCCAAATAATTGCATTGCGAATATAGAGAGTGTTCTCTGTGTCAATCAAAGGAATAACTTATGTTTGAATTTTAGTGCAGGGCTTGAATAAAAAGTCTGGAAGAGTCCTGTGCAAGGAGCTGCTAACTCATGCAGGAGAGAGACTAGCTCTTCCTGGGAATTTCTTGGACAATGGCACTTCAAGATAGACAACAGTAAAAGTGTGCTATCTAATTAATTTAACCCTCTTACCATTACATAGATGATCCAAACAAAAATGTTTTTAAAAAAACAGTCAACATGTTAACTTTTTTGCTTAGATTTTGTCTGAAAGAATAGTGTGAATCATTGTCAGGAGTAGGATTATATAATAATTATAATAATAATAGTAACAATGCTTAATTTGCATAGCAAGTTACAAGCTGACAGATTGTGTGTGTGTGTATATATATGTACATAGTTTATATATATGTAAACATATATAAATAGTTTATATATGTTAAACAGTCATGTTTATTACATCTATAAAATAGGTATTCTAATTTTGCGCTTGAGCAAATCAAGGCTCATTAATGTGACTAAATGCATCTAGTAGCTGGAAGAGTTGCAATAGTATCATTTTTGGTAAAACCTCCAGCTGATGTTGCTGCCCAAGTATGAACTATTCCTTTGTTTCTTAATTTTTTGACAAACATTTTAGTAAAGTATAACAAAGTTTTCATATGATGAATTTTCACAAAGTGACCACAGCCATGAAACCAGCACTCATAATATGTCCAGTCCCCTCAGAGGTCCCTCTCATGCCCCATCCCATGTCCTGGGTCTCCCTGCCTCGGCCACCAAGGAAAGCCATTGTCTTGTCTTTTGACACATCATATTATATTTGTGTGTTTTCAAATATTACATAATTAAAATCATAAAGTGTGTACTTTCTTAATATATATTCTTGAAAGAAAATATCCAGAGCTTATAAATATTTTAGTTGAATGTACATATTATTTCAGATGATTTTAATCGATTCCCTTTGATGAGCTATTCTGTTCTCCCCTGATGAGTCGAGAAGGATGGCTTTGAGATGAAGATGGATACACTTCTGTCAAAGGGAAGTTTCGTTTGATGTGGAGCTCTGCTTGAACAGGTCAATTAATCAGACTGTAGTGGTAAAATATTGCCACTTTCAGGAATCATTGCAGGTGGTATTAAATTATAGAGTCTAGTCTCGATGTTTATGAATAACTCATAATAAATAAATAGACTTAACGTTTTTACAGAGTGACTAATAGAGTCTGATTTATTCCTGTGGGCTGATTTAATGTGCTCAGTCAGTTGCCAGAAATGGGTGTCAGGGAAGCATTGCCAGGGAACAAAGTTAAACGGAGGCATTTCTGTTAAGGGGGGGATAAGGGTCCTGCTCTTAATGGATAAGACCATAAACCATGTGGGTCTCATCAACTTGGAGACTCTCCTGGACAGTTTGTATAACAACTGGCAGTTTGGTTTCCTAGCATATATAAAGAGCTACCCCTATGGCTTAAGAGGAAGATGCAATAGACTGTATGTCGGTGCCTTGGTTTCCACATTTGTGAAATGGGGATGATGATTATGCCTGCCTCACAGTGCCATTGTGAGGATTAAATGGGAGAATACAGGGAAAGCATTTGGAGTTGTACCTGTTGCACAGTAAGCACCAATCAGATTCAGCTACTAGAGATAGGCTAATGTATACGTAGAGCATATGGCTGCCCATATGGTGTTTGGGGGGCTCCAAGAGAGTTCCATCTACAAAAAGACTTTCTGAGAACCCTCGACACCTGTAAGAGATTTCCTCTTGGTTTTTGTTAAATGTGTGGGCAAAGAGATCAGACCAACATGTTGCCACTCACTCAAGCCTGACTTCACTACCTTTCCCCTTCATCTGGAATAATTAATTAAGTTACTCATTCATCGTGAACATTTTAAAAGCTGGTACTGTGCTAGGCACTGGGAATACAGCGATGCACACCATGGACTTGGTCCCTGTCCTCAGGAACTTATAGTTTAGCAGAGCATTGGGGTGGGGAAAGACCATTACAGTGCCATGTGGTCAGCGCTGTGACGGAACAGTGCACGGAGCGATGACAGTGCACAGGAGGATCAGGCAATCCAGGCTTGAGCAGTCAGGAGGACTTCTGAGAGGTAGTCATGGCTCAGAAGATACCTGAATGGAGTTGGCTGGGCAAAGCGAAGTAGGCGGGTGAACACCAGTGCCCAGGTGAAAGTTTAGAATTGCATTCATATTATTCCCTATCCTTCACTTCCCACGAATATTCAAAGCCTATTGACTCATATACATATGGTGTGTGTATGTGTGCGAGTGTGTGTGTGTGTACACATCAAAACAATAAAATAAAGTTGTATTGGTTTTAGGTGTACAACACAGTGATCCAACATTTATCTACCTTATGAACTTATCACCACAACAATCTAATAAACATCTGTCATTGAACATAGTTATTATGATATTGGCTATATTCCCTATGCTGTACATGATCTCTCCATGACTAATTTTATAACTGGAAGTTTGTATTTCTTAATCTTCTTCCCCTTTGCCACTCATCTGCACACCCCCTCTGCTCCCTGGCAACCATCAGTTTGTTCTCAAAATAGAGTCTTTATGGTATTTCCTGAATGTCTTTCTTCTGCCATCTTCACACTCTGTGTACCATGAGATGATGTCTGATTTCTTCATATAAAGAGTAGGAATTTTGCAACATCAACACAAATATTTGTATTTTATAGTTACAATATTGTAGCATTAATATCGAATATGTTAAAGTAATATAAACCAGGAAAAAAAACAATAACATTTATGAATATATAATTTCTTAGCATTTGACACACTTAATATTCACCATGACATCATAAGGTACCTCTTATAATTGTTCTCATTTTACAGATGAGAAAAATTGAGGCACAAAGAGGTTCAATAACTGTGTAATTTAACACAAGTAAATGGCAGGTCGAGGCTTCAGCCCTGGCCTGTGCTCTGGGACCTGCCATCTCTACTGCGGGCTGCTGCTTCAGCTCATCCTCTCCTGCCCCATCCCTGGTGTCTCAGACGGGTCTTCCTCACTCCTGCTTGGCCTTCCAATGATTCTGTCTGCCTCCACTGTTGCTATTTGCAAACCATCTTCCACACTACCCCTCTTTCTAAAATATGAGCGCTTGTATAACCTGTCCCTGCTAACCTTCTGTAAGGTTTGCTCTTAGCCTGTGGAGTCAAGTTCAGAGCTCTTATCTTGCCAACTCTGACCCTTCATGGGCAATGGGCCCCTGGCTCCCTCTCCAGCAGCTCTGCTCACCATTGCCTGGTGACATCCCAAGGTTTCTCCAGATTTACCATGGTTCTCTCACGGTTCTGAATCAGCACAGCATTGCTTCTTCCTTTGTTTGCAAAGTCCCTCTCCTGCTTTGGTTGGACTGACTCTTACGTGTACTTCAAAATTTGGCTTCTTTCCTGGTCCTCACCCCTTTCCAGGTCTGGTGAAGGGGCTTTACTCCATGCTCTCACAGAACAATCTCCAACCTCTGCAAGCCTCTCCATATGAAGGCACTATACACTCTCTGATAGAATTTCCATTTCTTGTTTTTCTGCTCTGCTAGACTGTGGACTCTGTGTGAGCAACAACTGTCTTATTTATTTTTACATCTCCAGCCCTTTGTCTGACCCAGAGTAATGCTCAATAAATGACTGATGATAAATAAATAAAAAAGATGTCATCCAGAGAGCAGCAGTGGGACTGAGACTAAGTATGGCTTGGCTGATGGAAGATCAGGGGGCACTTTGTTAGCAATTGGAGGAGTTTAACGGAGGGTCAGACATCATTACATACCCGTGAATGGAGTGATCAAGGGATAAAGAAGGTGGCCCTGTGTTGCTGGCATCTCAGTGTTTCTGTGGTCAGCCATGATTTTTATTGTGCTTTTACTCAGTAGGCCCTATGACATCATCCAAAGTGGTTAACAACTAAAAAAATCAGTTTTGCCATTTTCCCTTCCCTCCGTCCTTCCTATCCCTTCCTTCTTTCTTTTCTTGAAATGACCTTTTCAAAATTACAAACTTAATATATACGCTTTGTGGAAAGTCAAAGTTTGAAAAACATTGTGTTAGTTTCTTTGGGCTGCCGCAACAAAGTACCACAAATTGGGCAGCTTAAAACAGCAGTTCTGGAGGCTAAAAGCACCCAAATCAAGGTGTTGGCAGGATGTGCCTTTGAAAGGCCACAGGGGAGAATCCTTCCTTGCCTTTTCCTAGCTCTAGGGCTTTGCTGTCAATCTTGGCTTTTCTTGGCTTGGAGCTGCATCGCTCCAATCTCGTCACAGACATTTCCCTGCATGTCAGTGTCTTCACATGGCTGTCTCTCCTTGCGCCTTTCTCTTCTTATAAAGACAGCAGCATATTGGATTAAGGGCCCACCCTACTCCGCTGTGACTCCCTCTTAACCAGTTATGTCTGCAATGATCCTAGTTTCAAATAAGGTCTCCTTCTGTGGTACTGGTGGTTAGGACTTGGAGATATCTTTTTGGGGGACACAGTCATCCAGCCTATCACAGTTATATTCCTACTGGTAACACTTATATATTTTCTCACACCTTTAAAAAATGCAAATGTATACATACACAGTTTTTAACCAAACTGAGATGATACTGTATATGCTGTTTTGTGAGCCTACTTTTTCTTTTTTTTAATGATCTAAGGCAATTAACTTTTATTATCTGATTTCTTTTGTCTCGCTTTTGCAACTCTTGCTTATTTACTGTGGTTTTTAGCCTTTACATCTGAAATGTGATCCTATAATGCTTTTTTGAATTGCTAAGCATATTTTCTGATTATTAAGAAAACTTGCTGGGTTCCCTGTGGGGATAAAAAAGAAAAAAAAGAAAAAACAGATTTAAAGGCTCCATTTCATTATGCATAATCCACGTAAGCATGTCTTCTGGACGTTTCTGCTCTAATTGACTTTCCGAAATTGAAGACCAGGCTGAGCTCCCGCTGTCCACCACAGCAGAGGAGGGCTGAGGTCAAGCGAGACCCTCGTTCGAATCTCTCCAATTAGATTCAGCGAACTGTGAGCCTAATGAAAAGTTTCATCTAAAGGCTCATTTGCTCAGGGGAACTTTTTCTTAACCTTTCTTTCCTCTACCTAATGCGAAGGCAGGAAGCTTTGCTTGAGCATATGCTTTGATTAAGTGTAACCTAGATAATTGTGCAAGTGAAATAGAAAATGAGACATATAGGAAAAGAGCAGACATTATTTCATCTTTCCTTTCTATTTCTCTCTCTCTTTTCCTTCTGCAACTCACTCTGATGCTTTTCAGAAATAGGACCATGTTACAAGTAATAACAAATGTTGGAGAGGATGCGGAGAAAAAGAAATCCTCATACACTGCTGGTGGGACTGCAAATCTGTACAGCCACTATGGAAAACAGTATGGAGGTTCCTCAAAAAACTAAGAATTGATCTACCATATGATCCAGCAATCTCTCTACTGGGTATTTACCCCCAAAGACTTGAAAACTCATATCCAAAAAGATATTTGCCCACCAATGCTCATAGCAGCATTATTCACAGTGGCCAGGACATGGAAGCATCCGAAGTGTCCTATGATAGATGACTGGCTAAAGAAGATGTGGCACATATATACAATGGAATATTACTTAGCCATAAGAAGAGATGAAATACTGCCATTTGTGACAACATGGATGGACCTCGAGATAATCATGCTAAGCAAAATAAGCCAGACAGAAAAAGTTGAAAATCACATGGTATCACGTATATGGGCTATAAACCTAAAGGCAACAAATGAGCAGGATAAACAGAGACTCATGGACATGGACTATAGACTAGTGGTTACCAGAGGACTATAGACTAGTAGTTACTAGTGGGGTGGAGGAGGAAGGGGGTGATAGATGGGGTAAGGGGG
>CM053504.1:75867443-75962114 GCA_028627145.1 Eidolon dupreanum | reverse complement strand
TTAATTTTATTCTGATGCAGGACCAAAGTTAATCATGTTTTGACGCCTAGATGAGCAAGTACCTCACGCTCCAACGGTTTGGGGTCCACGATGATGATGTAAACACTGGTGAATGCTCATTACTCATCTACGATGGTTTTGAGTATTAATTTTGGTGGTTTCGTTTACTGTAGTGGAATCTGGAATGCATTATCTCACATTAGACTATCCCATTTTCACACGGAAGTCCGGTCATGTAGGGAGCCCGGCTCTTGGAGAATGTTAATCCTGAAAAGGCTCTGACTTTCAGAGGAGAAAATTGAGACCCAGGTAAGAGTAGCCAGTTTCTTGAAAAGTCTGATTTTTGGAAGGAAACAGGTATAAAATTGTTTTATTTTTCTCCAATCATTGCCTCTGACCGTGCTCAGCCAAATCTTCCTTTTCCATTCTGTGGTGACATCTCAGGTTTAGCCCACAGCTTTCCAGCCACTTTCACTTATTAGCAACTCCAGTCCAGTCCGGGCCAATTTAAAGCGATCTGAACACAGTGTAATTGTCCTTCTTCTCCCTTCCTCCCCGCATGGGCCAAGCTTGGTTCTGAAGGGCCTGACAAGAGGGGAGAGAGTACCGTCAACTGTTTCACATTCTTCCTCCTCCAGCCACTGTGTCTCCAGTTCCTCTGGGGTTGGAAATGGCAGGACGGAATAGGAAAAAGAAATTTTTAAAAAATTTAACTAGGCAAGAGATTGCAGTCCTGTGCCGGGTGTTGATGCTCACTCAACACAGTGGTAGATGTCCAAATTCTGGCTCCTTCAGGGCAAATGTGTGAGTTCTTTGGAAGATTTAATGAGATTTCCTGAGATATGGCTGTCGATTGTCCTTTGCTATGCATGGTCAGTCAGGACATTTAGCTACCACATCTGGTGGTTACTCAATAGGCTCTTTCTGTACAGTCTCTTTGGGTGGAGTCCTGAGAAGAATGCTCAAGCTGGTTATCATCCAAGGTGTCCACTTTTCTCATTGCTGGTTGCTCTGTAGCTGATGTGTCTTTTATTCTGTCATCTAAAATACAGAGCATATCAACCTGTCAGTTAGTTGCCTAAGCAGATGTCCAACCAGGGAATCAAGGTCAAAATCCCTTTTAGAAAACCCTTCTAGCCCCTTACTTGGCTCTGGCACTCCTTACAAAGCCAGTAATTCATGACTCTTGCGAGTTTCCTCTTCTACCTCCCAGCCTGCTGTTAGGCAGCCTTGGAGAAGTGTAACACAAACCTAAGTGATACGATCACAGGTAGGAGCTGTAAAAAACAAGCGAATGGAAAGGAAATCGAAGTGTGCGGTTGCCGAAGGTGAGTTACAGTTTCTTAGCTGTGTGGGAGCGTCCTGATCAAAGCGTGCGCTGGATCTTGCCACCACATCTGTTCCAGAGGCCAGATTTCCCTGTACTTCTCAGTGATTTATTACACTTGGTAATCAATGCACTGCAGTAATGAACAAAATGTAATAGACTATGTTGGAGAAGGGCATGGCTTGTGCCTGTCCCACATTAGGTTTTCTAAATTCAGTACAGTGGCGTTCTGACCACTGGAGAAGCTTTAATCTTGTGTAGAAAGATAAATTGTAATATCTTCTTGAATTTGTACATGTAAAACCATATCAGATAGCCCATTTTCTGAGGCACTTTTTAATCATTTGGCAAACATATAAAACTCAAAGTAGTTCCTAGCTTCCACACCAGAAAAATAAATTGATATTTATGTTATGTTTACCATTATTTTCATGAATCCTCATGAAATTTTGCATATAAGAAAATGTATTTACATCCAACATTAAGGTTCAATGATTGATGTAGTGATTAAAGAATAGCTGTGAAACACTGTTTTTTAAAAATGTAGAGTTTGTGGTTAGAATTTACAAAAATTTTTAATTGTTTTTCAAACTTATTTTGAATTTTAAATAAGCCTTTTACCTTTCTTTTGAACAATTTTCTTTAAATATTAGAAAAAAGAAGCAATAGAGTCAGTTGCCAGTGTTTAAATTAGGCTCTGCCATTTACTACTGCTACATAATTTGGTTAACATAATCAACACAGGCTACAAGACTAACTTTTCTAAGCTTCAGCTTCCTCATCTATAAAATGGGGTAGTAATTTCTACCTCCTTGCATAGCCCTGAAAATTATTAGAGACTAGGCAAAGTGCTTAGAAGAGTGCTCTGCATACCATAAATGCTTAGACATTTGATTACAGTCACCATGGTCTCTGGTGGTAGATCAACTGCATTACTAGTCTCAATTCTTCAACTTTCTGTCTCTGTGCCTTTTGCCACGTGACTCTGTGTTCCCTCACCACAGAGCTGGAGTCCATTTCCTCACTTTCCAGCTGAGCTCAGTCATGTGACTGGCTTTGGCAAAAGGGATTGTCCACAGAGACGTGAAAAAGCATAGAATGTGTTTTCATCGCCTTTCTTGATTCTCTGCCCATGCTTCCCCCAGCCCAGCCCCTCATGAGAACTGCTGGAGGGTGACACAAGGATGACCCAGGTCACCCATCATCCGGTACAAGGCCATCCTAGAAGAGCTGAACTGTAGCTAACTGCCAGACATGAGAGTTATTAGCTGGAACCAGTCTAAATCACTGACTAGCACACTTGTGATCTATATAAATGCTGACTGTTTAAGTCACTTTATTTTGGGGCGGTTTGTCTGGCATCATTGCGGCAACAGGTAATGGATACAGCCATTAATAATTATTGGTTGGAATTTGTGGAGCAATTTTCTTATAAGTGTATGGCTTATCTCTATGACTAGATTTATACTTCTGCTTTCTTTATGAGGCAAATCATCTTTGTATAATATTTTGTGAAAGTTAAGTACTCAGCAAATGGTAATCCCGTGAAAATTAGGGAGATAGTGTGTTTTTCCATTAATGCAATGAATTATTATGGACTTACAAACACATTTGGGCTTAATTCTCAACTCTGTTATTTTCTATCTGGGTAATATTGAATAGATTTATCTAAACTCTCTGGTCTTGTTTCCTTATCTGAAAATAGAAATAATAACAAATCTTCTTTTATTAAGTAAGCTAAGTTGTGCAAAACACAGACCAGGCATTCATGAAATCAAAACTGTTAGTGATTTCTACGAAGTCCGATAAACGGTCTTGAGGGCTTATTTTAAAGTCCTCACAATGGATTATTCTTTTTCACATCTTTGGTCAAATAATGATATTCCTACACTATAAAATTAGTTTTTATATAAGTCTTGATAAGGCATGTATGGAGATGAATGAAAAAGACAACCTCAGTCAGGTCAACCGAACCAACCCTGGATATCAGTAGAGTGAGAGATGCCTCAGCCCATTCACCCCACAGTCTCCCGGCTACTTCTTTACAATTTCCCTCCATCTTTTCCACTCTCTCATGCTCAGCATGCCCAGTGACCTCCTGTGGTCTTCCGGAAGAACTGGACACTCCATGGAGCTTTTTCTCTGGGTAGAAAATGACACGTGCTTCCGTTGTCTTCCTCTTCCCCCCATCTTCTACCCTTCCTCTCAGTTGCAGGCTTCATTCCCTGCTTGCTCCGGAACACGCCGAAAGAAGCTGGTGCATTGACCTCGAAGGAAGGTTTCTAATGATGAACAGGGATTTAATTCATAGTGGCAGGTCCCTGGGCTTGTAAAGTGGGTTGGGTGGGCCTTCGCCCATCTCTTCTCAGCTTATACTTTATAGTTGGCTCCTGGCTGGCTATGCCTTTATATTCACCAGGCTCTGCTTAGAAAAGTTAGAGAATTCGTGAACTGGACTGTCCACAGCTACCTGAAAAATAACCAGTACCCAAGCTTTTGATTTGAATAAGGAGTTGCCATAGATGAAGGTATTGATATGGAAGGTAATTAGCTTCCTGGTCCTGCCATGTGAAGGGATTTTGAATCCAGGCATGGAACAGGATCGATCGCTTTTGCCTCTACCTCTTCATTCTTCTTGCATGTTGTCACTAGTGTTTTTTCCTTTCTTGAATACATGTATATTTTCTCTTTCACCTTTTTAATTCCTCAAATTTATTTTCTCACTCAGGTCTAAGTTCCAGTTCTCTGCTCTCCTTAGTATCAGTATAAATAAAGATAGTTAACATTTATTAAACACTTAATGGGTGCACAGCACTATTCTTGACATATATTAATACATTTAATTACTAATAAGTTAATGAAGCTGGTATTATTCCATTTTTAAGATAAGGAAATGAAGCAAGAGAAATATGTTATTAATTTTTGTAAAGTTTGCTTTCAAATTTTGACTCAATACTTTGGAAAATGAGTTACCTAAAACTTAGGCTGTGATCATGGTCTATAGAACCTCTTCCCCAAATAGTGTTCTGTGGAACCTCAGCCCTATGAGATGCTTTATTAAACAAGAAACAATCTTGTTTCTTGTTTCGTCAAATCATCAGCAAAATATGGTTAGCATATGGAAAGAGTCATTTGTTAAGTGTGCACTTGCATGTAAAAGAATAGGAAAAGAACCTCAGGAAAAAGACTTCACTTAACTCATTATTTCCCAAACTAATAAACCACAGAAACATTTTTGCTCAATACCAATAGACCTTATGATCTGTAGGATGAAGATGGCTGGGAAAAGCTCCTAAACGTAATTTGACTGATTTTTAAGCAAACACAATAGGGTGTGAAACCAAATAAATTCTGCCCCATTTGGAAGAAGTCACTTCAAGAGGCTGTACATTTATTCCTGTGATGTTGTTTTGAATCTTATGGTGCTTCAGTGATTTTTGGGACACTTTTCTTTTGGCGTTCTCTTTAGAATCAGAGCCATAGGGAAAAATCAGTTTTGTTTCTGATCTAAAAGAGTATCTGTGAACTTGGTTGCTCATCTCATTCATCAGACTTGGTGCTGAATAAAATTGCTCTAAAAATAATACATAAAACTTGAAAGCATAAAGAAGAGTTTTCAAGTGTGAAGTTGTTCCAATTGAAGGTAATTTAGCTTTCTGGCTGCACCGAGGTGGTGTTTTTGAGTCAAGATATCAGATGAGATTAAGTCTCTGAGCCACCACCTACCTAAAAAGGAGGCTTTGTCTTTGGCTCCCTGTCCACTTGGCTGCCTTTGGCCATTTCCTTCTCTCAGTTTCCTGGTCCTTAGCAACGCACAGTTCCTCGCTGTGTCCTGTGCTTGGTCTGTGCCCTGCGCATCGGTCCAGGCCATCCTCCCAGGCTGTTGCAATCCCTTGGCTTCTGTCTTTTGCATGTATCCCTGTTCCCACCTGCTTTCTTGTTTGATTTTCTGCCTAATAAAATTCTTGACTATTATTTCTGGGTTTCTGTTCCTGAGTTGAAATTTCTCAGCTGTTATTCCTGGGTATCTTGACTCTTGGCTGAAGTCTCCTGCTGTTGTTACTTTGGTTGGGCATCTCTAGTGCCTATAACTTGGCCACTCCGTATGTTCCCAACTGGCATTAGTGTCATTTAGAAAACATCTAGCTTGGACTTGGAGATTTGGAATTTATTAATTTTGCACATATGTGTTCAATGACTAATATATGCCAGGTACTGCTATGGGCGTTAAGTATTAAAAAGTGTTGGCAAGACAATACTAACTTTTGGTGCAAAGATGTAGAACAGATGATGTGATACAAAACTATGTGAGTGGACTGGGGTTGGTGAGGGAGGAGGGTGCAATAGATCAAATGTTTGTGTCCCCTCCAGAATTCATATATCGGAATCCTAACTCCCCAATGTGATGGTAGTTGGAGATGGGGCCTTTTTGGAGGTAATTAGGTCATGAGAGTGGGATCCTAGAAGGCTCGCTCACCCTCTTCCCACCACGTTGAGGATATAATGAGAAGACAGCAGTCTGTAGCACCAAAGAGGGTCCTTACCAGAATCCAACTTGTTGGCGCCCTGATATCAGACTTCCAGTCTCTAGAACTATGAGAAATAAATTTCTGTTTTTCATAAGCCACTCAGTTTATGGTACTTTGTTACAGCAGACTGCCCTATGACAAAAGGTAAAGATGTCATTGCAGAAAGACTAACAGGCTTATTCAGAAGCAGAGTATCTGCAGGAAAAGGCAAGGTGTTCATTACGGCTAAAGTCATAGAAGGCTTTAAGGTTTTGTATACAGCAGCACCAGGATTGGAGAGGGGAATGGAAATCAGGTTAGAACAAGTAAGGACTATGTAGTTGTGGAGAAAGAGGGTCCTTAAAAGATATAAGTAAGGAACTGATGAGAACATTAGAACACTGCAAATCTGACACCACTGTGGAGGGTGGGCAGATGGCTGAAAGGGATGTGAGACATGTGCCTAATGCAGGAGTGAGACCGTGAGTGTCTGGACCAGGTCAGGGCAATGGGAATAAAGAAGAGGAGCTGGGTGAGAGCCGTTGTGAAGCAGAATCAACATGGTCATTGGGAAGGAGAAAAACAACTGTATGTGACTTCTAAGTTTCTTTATGGACAACTGGCTGGAAAATTTGCTGGGGACACAGGAAGAGGAGAATAATTGGAGGATAGAGAAGCTTCAGCGTGTATTAAGTGCCATGAAAGTATTCAATGTTACCAATTTAAGAAGAATAATAGCAACAATGACGAAAAGGAATACTCCCAGCTGAGAAGGTATTCCAGTGAGTTATAATTACAATATTCGTGTTTTATTCCTTAGTTTATGCTATGTTGTGAAATTTATATTAATGTGATCTATACACACAGGGGCACTAGAAAGAGGGCAGGATCTAAAACAGATCAAAGAAATATTTAAGTCAGTTGCATCTGTGACCCAGTGTGATAGTATCTCTGTTTATGCAGTGACTTCCTAGACAGTGATTTGTGTCGTTGCTTGGTGCATAAAGATGTATGATTGGGTAAGGTTGCAAAATTTCTTTCGAGGAAAGTTACTACAAGTCATAATAAACCTATATTTTGGCAAGCAGAATGAACAAATTTGTCTGCATGATTCGGAGAGGACTCTAGCAAATTATCAAGATACACAGGAGCTGTCAGCATGTACATTTTTTGGTTGTTTTTCAGAAACGTATTTATTTCTCCTCAAAGGGAAAGAAAAATCTAAATGATAACATTGCCAACAAGGAGAGAAGATTACGTGCTTTCTCTGCCTACAGCATAAATGACTTCTCCATCTGTATGCAACATGTTTCACGTTCTGCTACAAAACTAAACTGTTAATAAGGAGGAAATGTGTGAAAGAAAAATCTCTTCTCGATTATGATTCACAGTTGTAAAGGATAAGCATTTAAATGTTTGTGACAGCAGTGTCATTACTGTTCTACCTGAAAATAAATGGAGGTATGTAGGAATCAGTCCATAATTAAAAGAAATTAAATTCACAACAGGATTCTGCTTAAAACTCACACCTCCTATGAAATGTCATGGTCACACAGCAACCCTATTCTGTCGCTTAAAGTGGCTTTCAACACAAATGGTTAAGAATAAGACCATCTAGCTTGGAGTCAACTGGAGGTTGACATTTTTATTCACATCAATTTGTAGGCTCACTCTTTCTTTCCCTCCCTCCCTCCCTCCCTCCCTCCCTCCCTCCCTCCCTCCCTCCCTTCCTCCCTCCCTCCCTCCCTTCTTTCTTTCCTTCTTTCCTTCTTTCTTTCTTTCTTTCTTTCTTTCTTTCTTTCTTTCTTTCTTTCTTTCTTTCTTTCTTTCTTTCTTTCTTTCTTTCTTTCTTTCTTTCTTTCAACTTAAACTTACGGAAAGTTTGCACAGAACTCGAGTATGCTCTTAAGATTCTCAGCTCCTAAGATTCTCAACTGTTGCCATTTTCACTACATTTGCTTTATTATTCTAGCCCCCTCTTTAGATATATATTACTACTGTCTTTTTTCCCCTAAACCATTTGAAAGTATGCTGCCTGTCACCCCTGAATACTTTAAGGTATATTTCCTACAAACAAAGATTGTCCTATTTAACCACAGTACAGCCATCAAAACCCAAAGTTATAGTGATACGTTGCTGTTATCTGATCCACCAAACTCATTCAAATTTTTCCAATTGTCCTAATGATTTCCAAGATCCAATCTAGGTTTACACATTGCATTTAACTATACTGTCTCTTATGTCTTCTTCTATCTGGAATGACTTCTCAGTCTTATCTATCCTGGTTTTGACTTCTTTGAAAACTGTAGGTCAATTGTAACAGAAGATGTTCCTTATTCAGGTTTACTTAATATTTTCTCATAAGATGATGTATTTTTTGTCAGGAACACTTTAGGTATAATTTTGCGATCTGTACCATTTCAGGAGATGCATCATCTCACATTTCTGGTAACATTAACCTTTATCATTCAGATAAAATGGTGTCTTCCTGGTTTCTTCACTGCAAAGCTTATTAATAAGAATTTTGTACTTGCTAGTTAAAAAGTAAGTGATAATAATTTTGATTCTACTATGAGGTAGAACTGTATCAGTCTTTACTTATGGGTGGATTCCTATTTTATTCAATGGGTTATGATCACTTACTATTGTTATTTATTTTGATGCTCAATTTGTCCCAGATTTGGCTAGTGAAAGCTCCTTTAAGCTGATTTGTGTGTCATTTTGACATACCCCCATAATTCTTATAGTATATCCCTATAATTTTTACTTTTTCCCATAAAAAGATGTTTCAGTGCATCATAGACTTTCCCCCTGTCTCAGTGCTGGAATCAGACATTTCTTCAAGAAACTCTGGTTCTTTTTAGTGGAAAATGGTCTTTAAAAACCAGGATATGGGTGCTACACATGATTATTGCTACTGAGGTGTCACTGCTTGCCCTCATAGAGCCTGGAAATATATGTATGTATGTGCATACACACATCCTGTGCGTGTGTGTCATTTGGTGGTTTTCAAAGTGTAGTCTTCAGACCAGCAACACCAGCGTCACCTAGGAACTTGTTAGGAGTAAAAGTTATCAGGCTCCAGCCCAGACCCACTGAATCAGAAACTCTGGGTGTGGGGCTCAGCAATTTGTGTTTTAACAAACGCTCCAGATGATACTGATGATGCAGCTTGAGTTTAAAAGCTACTAATACCCTGACAAATGACATATGTGTGCACATGTACATGTGTGGTGCATGGATCAGTAGTTTTCAAACTTAAGCACACATCGGACTCTGTATGTATTCATATTTGCTTTTATACTTATTTCTATATCTTTACATATATTTAAAACCATAGGTGTGCTTCTACACCTCCAATTCCAATCCAACATCAGAGGGTTTAATCTAAACTGTTCTTTTTCATATTTACAACTCCCTTCCTTGATAATGAGAAACTGTACTCCCAGTATTCTCAATATAGTCATGTGTTTGAGGAGTTCCCCAGTGGTAAACAAACTCTTGACCCTGGAGGGGAAATCATCTCCCCTGGCTGTTCTTCCTTTGGCTCCAAATGCTCCTGGCCACCTTCAACAGATATTAGAGAAAGAAAGAAGAAAGCTGTATTGATTTTTAAAAAGATGAAACCCTATGAAAATAATTTTGAATCAATATATGGAATTCCAATATTAGTTGAATGGTATTAATTGGATGTTGACTCTTGACTGTCAACTGATAAATAGCAGTAAGTTGTTCCATCTTTAGTGGGGCACTCTTATTTCCTCTAATTTCAGTCTCATTTTCAGTCATTCCTCTTTTCCTCACATCTATTATTTTTATTATCAGTTTACAGTTCTCATTGAAATAGAAATGTATAGATATCAGTCAATTTAGTCTATAATCTTTCTTCTGTAAACAGAGATCTGCTTCAACAGTTGATTTTTGCAACTTGCTCTCTTCTGGGCTCAGTTCTCCTGCACTGATAGAATTTTATGTGTGTATTGTCATTTTTGTGCATTTATCAACAAACTTTATTGAGAATGTACCATGACCTTCTTTTTAGAAAAATTTAATCTGAGGTGCATTTGACATGCTCAAGTGTAGATGTCTAGTCGGCTGTTGGGGATACAGTATGTGACACAGAAGACAGTTTTTCAGGGGTGAAAAAATAAAATAGTGACTCATCTTCATTCATATAGGTGGTAATTAAGGCCATGCACTTGAATGAGATCACCTAAAAGAAAATATAGAGTGAAAAGAGAGGGCCTGGACCTATCCTTGAGGAACCCTGAGATTTTACGGTCAGGGAGAGGAGGGCGAATCTGAAAAGAAGGTGGAAAAGGATGATCAGAGTGTTACAAGGAAAACTAGAAAAATGCATATCATATTAGTCAAACGAAGAGAGGTTCAGTAAGGGGGAAGTTCAATGATGCTTGCAGGCCAAGGAAGTAAGAACACGTGGTTCTATAGTCTTTGTAAGAGTTGTTTCTGTGGAGTAACGGGACCAGAAGCCAGGCTGGGGTTGGCTGAGGAGTGAGGAGGAGATGAAGAATCAGAGACAGCAAATAATAATTACTTTGAGAGTTTGGCTTTGAAGAGGAATGAAAAGATAAGAACTAGGGGGTTGGGGGCACAGGGGGAGGGATGATAGTCCAAATGAGTTTTTCTTCTTTAATGGGAGATAACTGAAAATTTTTCAAAAGCTATTAGGGAAAGAATCTAGTTTGGCAGGAAAAGGCTGAATATCTAAAGGATAAACCAGATTATTATATGGAGTTCCTGAGGAAGTGGAGAGGGATGGGGTCCACACAGAGGTGGGAGTGGAATTACATTGGAGCAGGGAAGATGGTTGGGAAAAGAATGACAAAATGAGGCTGATGTAGCTGGTTGTGTATTTGCTACTAGGAGGATGAGTAAGTGCTTGCCTGGTGACTTCTAATTTCTCTGTAAAGTAAGAGGCGAGTAAAATACTAAAAGTAAAGGGAAAGCTTGAGGAGAGAGAGTTTGGAGATCTAAGATGAGCAAAGAAATTTAAAAATAGGTATATGAAGTGCAGCATCACAGGGTTGATGGGCAGAGCTGAGATTGCTTTGGGTTGGGTAGTTATTAATCAAACTCCCTTCTCGTGGAACTTTTTCAGCAGCATTCAGATCTAGGCATGGATAAAAGGAATACTTGTGTTCATCCAAGTATGGAGCTGGGTTGGAGTTTTGCCAGATGAAGGCAAAGAAATGACAGAGGGCCAGAGCTCTTAGGGTCATCTCAGGGGTATTATCAAAGTGATGGACACTGTAAACTAAGCTAAGTAAGAGAATAAAAAATATAGAGGGCTTATGAGCTGAGGGAAAGCAGAAGGATCAACGCTCTGCAGGTGGAAGTGGGAATAGCCAGATGGCGGTGACGAGATCAGAGAGTGGTTATACCAGAGTTCCTGCTTTTGGAGGTGAAGCTGTTATGGATCCCACCATGCAAACGAATGACTAAAGAGCCATGATGGAGGAGAATGCTGGAGGCCAAGAGGCTGAATAACAAACAAGCCATGGGACCTTCCATACAGAAAATAAAATTACCTGGGATGATGGCTGGGCATGAGTTAAATACTTCGGCAAGGTATCAGGTCTTCAGTGAATGAGGAAGAATGGCAATAGTTCTCCATTTTAGGGTTCACAGACTTATCTTATATTTTAATGTTTGTTATGTATAGATGTAGCTCTTAGCTGTTGATGGGTTTATTTATTTATTGTTATCATTTTTTGTTGCCCACCCCCTCTTTCTTCCAAGCATTAACTTAAAAGACTCATGAAACTTATAACTATTGTTTTCTCTAAATTGAGGAAGTGATATAGACATAGATATGTATTTTATATATATATACATATATATATAAAATACATACTATAAATGGAATAGTTAAACCATATCAAGTTCTTAGTACTTCATTTGGCAAATAAGTATTTGATACATCATAGCTATTTTAATTTTTGTATTAGAAACTTCAATGCTGTCTGTAACAAGTGAAACACTAATAGGTGCTATTGTTGTGTGGTTTAATAACTAATGAAATAGACCCCTCATTTGCATGTTTGTTTCTAGAGACACCTGTTTAATGACACATTCATCTTCGATGGAAAAAAAAAAAACACATAAGAATCCTTGAATTTGCTGTTTGGGATTCTTATTGTCTCTTTGATTTTGTATTTTTGTTTAAGTCTGTTGCTGGACTAGAGAATTACTGTGTTATTGTAATACTTTAAAGTATTTAATTAATAAAGAAATTAAAAAAATCCTTTCCTTTAAAAATTATCTATGAAATACAATGGCTATCTATTGTACAATGAAATACAATTCAACCTTAGGTGTCAGGAAGTTCAGATTTACAGTCCTTGCTTCCTACCAGCCTAATCTTCTCATGAATTTATGCTTTACTTTGGCAATCATTCACAATTACCTGCAGAGGATATATGGTATCTCTCTACGTACAAAGCACATATATTTCTAAAACCACCTACGGAAGTGACAAAATATTTGAGTTCCAGGTGTTGTTGAAGCTATTGTTTAATGCTGAATTTCTTAACTCATTTACACTTTGCTTTTTGCTGATAACTTACATTAATATAAAGCTTCGTGCAGGATGCTTTCTGGGTCATTTTTATTAGTTGCAGAACGTGAGTAGTCCTATAAATAGTATTGCATTTGGAGGACAATAACAGAGGCAGATTCAGCCTCCTCATAAACAAATCTTACTTGCAAACTGTCTTGACAACAATGTTGGCCCCTATGTTTACCCATATTTTCTTTATGAATAAGAAGTCTTGTTAGAATTCTAGAATGTATATGGTGCTAAATTCTAACTTAGGGAGCCAAACCATTGTAATTCTGGGGTTTTATTTGCTGAGTTCCGGATTGTTTGACATTTATATGTCCCAGTTTTCAAATTTGAAACGAAGGGTGTGGTCAGAGTCAGTTTCAGAATGCTAAAGTTCAGCCTCTCAGAAGTTTGACATAGTGTCTGTTTGTAAATGTAACCAGTACTAGGCAAGCTTATGAAGCAGGTAAAATATGTCTTATTTGTTCCTCCAGGCTCTGAATTCTGAATTGTTTTTCAGTCTTACTGGCTCCATTTCTCCCTTCTTTGTAGGACCTCAGAGGCTCCATGCTCACTCTACTTTTCTCCCCATCAGAACTGTCAAGAATGGACCCGTGTTTCAAGTCCACTACAGCTTGTTTCTTAAAATGTAGTCCACGGCAATTTGTGTTAGAGTTGTTGCAGGAGGCTTGTTAAAAATGAGGATTCTCAGTCTTACTCCATCAGGATATTTGGAGATAGAGCTTGGAAATTTGTAGATTAATGAATATTAGGCATGGCAAATATTGAAACCACTAACTTAAAAAATTATCTGTCCCACAACATTTGCCTTTTAATAAAAATTTCTTAAGCTGAAGAGTATAACAACAGTCATGCAATTTTAGGCACTTTTGTGTTGCTGGGTTTTTTCCTATACATTAAAAGTCAGACCATGGTAGATAGCATGGACATTGCTGGATTAAAAAACCTGAAAAATATTTTTAAGATCTAAAGAAGTCAGCCTAAATTGAGTACTTTAGCTATTATAAATAATAGGAAAATGAATTAATTGGCTACTTCTTTAGAAATCTGATACCATATACAAAGTGATGCCCCTGGTTAAATATGTTTGAAAAAAGCATTTCCTTATTTTCCTAAAGAGAGGAGGACCAGATAGATCACAGTAGGATTAATTCCAGCTGGATGCTAAGATGAACTTCTGTATCTTTTTGAAAACCAATATGCATCTTTTATGTAATTATCAGGAAAATTTAAGCTTAAAAATAATTAACTTGAAATATACAACGATAATTTTTAGGGAACTCATATTATTCTGATAAATCCCTTACTGAACCCAAATCATTTTATGACTTTATGGGGGATTGATGTCAACTTAGATACACAGGAACCTGGAATGTATTTTCTAAGGACTTTATAGAATTCCTGTTTCCTTCCTTGAAGCTCCCAGGTAAATTTAGCAAGAGTGCTTCGACACACAGAATTAGTGTGCCCATTGAATTCAAGGAAGGTAGTTGAATTCAACTGAGTGATTATTTTGAGTAGCAGGAAGTTTTTAGTGGGTTCTTCTGGCATCATGGGGTACAAGCTGGGTTTATGTGAAATTTGAGAAGAGAATTTTTCTGTACTCCACTAGAAACACTTTTTGATGCTGCTAAGCGGCTAGCTAGAGGTTCAGCATGGCGATACACTGGCTTTCTGATGACTTTTACCTTGAGAAGGTGAGAAATGTCACGTTGGGTCAGCCCCAAGTTTTATCTAACTCAAAATTCTGCCTCGGGCAATGGAAATGAGGAATTGATTTAGAGAAAGTGTGGGAAATTACTTCCCTGGTGTTTATCCAAGATTGTTGTATTCGATCCAAAAAATTAGCCTTAATTTATCTCAGCAATCAGGCCCTGGTAAAGATTTTAAATGTCTGTATCAACAATATAAGGAAAATAACAAGAAATTTAATTTTCAGTTGCATTTTAAAAAATAAACTTTACTTTTTAGAGCAGTTTTAGGGCCATAGCAAAATTGAGAGGTATCTCAGATGTTTTCCACATACTCTCTGTCCACTTGCACAGCCTTCTCCATTATCAACACCCCCCACCAGACTGATACATTTATTACAACTGATGAACTGACATCAGCACATCCTTAACACCCAGGGTCCACAGTTTACATTAGAGTTCACTCTTGGTGGTACATATTCTACAGGTTTGAACAAATTTATAATGACATGTATATATCATTATAGCATAATGCAGAATATTTTTTCTACTCTTAAGAATTCTCTGTGCTCCACCTATTCCTCTCTTCTTCCTCCAAATCCCTGTCAACCCCTGATCTCTGTCCTGTTTCTATAGTTTTGCCTTTTCCAAAATGCCTTATAGTTGGAATCATGCAGTTATGTAGCCTTTACCTTTAGTAATAAGCATTTAAGACTGCTCCATGTCTTTTAATGGCTTAATAGCTCATTTCTTTTTACTGAGTTGCATTCTTTAAAAAAAGAACTAATAATAAATCTTCTGGACTTTTCTTCTTTTTGCCTAAGCTTTTGTTCTCAGGTCTTCACATTCTCGCTATCGTTACCTTAAAGCAAATTCATTTTCTAGATCTATGTCTTTGTTCTCTCTCTTTCTCCATCCATTTTTCCCCTAGAATTTATTTCATGCCAATTGTGGTCTCAACAATTTTCCATGTTCTGAGCAGATATTTACAGACTAAGGCTAAGGTTTTTAAAGAAGACTAAGAAGACTAAGATATAATTCTTGTTTTTATTTACTCTATAGTTGGTGAAACAGAATAAATAAAAATAGTATTGGAAACTATTATTTATTAAGAATCTACTATATGCCAGAGACCATTAGCTAGATACTTCATGCACATTACTTTGTCATACTTAGAACAACTTCAGAAGCTTAGGATTATTTTTTCTTATTTTATAATATGAAAACTTGAGTTGGTCAGAATTGAGATTCGAACCAGGGTCTGGCTGACTCTGCAGTTCATATGCCTTTTATTACATCGAAACTGAACAAAGAGAAGACACAAGAAGATATCATAATAGTTGTCGAATGGTATAAATCTGAGTTATAAAACTATCACCTTAAACTTTTCAAATAACAGGATTTTATAATAATTTCTTTTGTTGTGTAATACAATTTTTACATTGCATGTTTTTCTCTTCACTAAGCATTTAACTCATAGTGGCTTCAATCAAACATTGGTGGATTAGATCGGATATTAATGATTTTACAGTGATCATAGTCAGATAGCTGGCACATAGTTGGGAAGCTGGAATTCATCTCTCTGTGAATGTGTTTAGAATGAACTAGGCACAAAATCTTTGTAAAGGCAAAGTTTTGAGCAATAAGCCATTTTCTAGATCCCTGAATGGAAAGTTGATATTCTTTTGCTGCTAGCACCCAGCCTACAGAAAATTGCTTTCTTCTTCTGGGGTTGATGTACGGTATCATTGAACAAAAATGTTTATGGAAAAACATGGAATTTGGAGGGGAAGGAGAACTACAAGAGGAGGAGTGCCAAAAATCGAGGAAAGAAGTTAGAAAGATGAGTGTGAAGACAGTTTAGCTTCAGGCTGGCCCTGTTGCCATCTGTCACAACGCTGTCTGCATAATGGCCCTTTCAGCTTTGGAGAGACTGAGAAATATTTAATGATACTGAAAAGTAGAACATATGAATCAGTTTCATAACTTCATTCTTTTCTTATTTTTAATCATCTTCATTCGTACGTCTAAAAGTAATTATACATGAAGAAAAAGAATTGATGAATTTAAATAATAACTAACTTGGGGGGCCTGGGTACATTAATTTTATGGTAAGCCATTTGCCTCTGATAATTACTTTGATGGTACTGATGTTCTTAACAAATCATATAAAATAAATGGGGTTGAAAGATACATTATTCCAAATTAAAAACAAGATATAATATGCTCGTATAAAACAGTGGTGATCTGTGTTAGATTCTGGAAAAGAGGAAAGGCAGGCCGATTTAAATAGTGTTTTATGTAGAGACTTGGATTCAAATAATGATGATACTTTATATTTAGGGATTGATGAAAAATAATATGCTTTGTTCTAAGAAATAAAAGCCAGGGGGTAGTTTATTAAAGCTAATTTTTTCATGATAAAGTTCTCAGAGGCTATATCTCTATGAAATCAATAGAGACTTTTTTACAGAGAAAGATCCACCTTCTCCCCAGGAGTAAATAGGATATATCTTTTATTTCTATTTGCAAATCCTCCCTCAAGGAAGAAAGGATGGGATTAACTGGTCTATAATATCTAATAGGGCTTCATCATATTATAAGTTGTTTGGTTACTAAAATAGATCCAGCATTTCAGTGTTTGGGAGGCTCTAAATATCACCTACAGTTGAGTCCAGATAGTGTGAGGAAATAGGTAAAGCAGGACCTCGCATCTCGCTTTCCCATTCCGAGCCCTCCCACTACTCAAGGGCCTGGGCTTCCTTTCTCCCTCCCTGTTTCTACCCCTTAGCTTAGCGAACTTTGATAGACTGTTTCATGTTGACACTGTGACTTCTGCTAATCATATGTCCCAGACTCAAGAGTTAAGTGTTTCAAGTCTTGCTGGAATTGAAGCAACAACTCATGAATTAAGCTTAAATTTATTTATGTGAAAATAAAGTTAAAGCTCTTTTTTTATAAACATTTTACTTTGCAAAGGTAAAATATTATGGGACTGCTTTCAAGGTCATTGAAGTTTAGAGGAACTTCAGAGACCATTCAGTTCTTACTTTCAACAATCTTGATATTTTAGTTTACCTTGAACCTCTAATGATTGTTCCTTTTATGCAAATAGAGCTGAGTATTGCTAGAAAGTATTTTCTGTCTTCAATAATGGATATTTTGCTGCTTTTTTATAGGGGCTTGGTGGAAAGAGGAAGTTAAATCATGGTCTAAATGAGGTTTTTGGCTTAATTAATATTTTTAGTTAGAGAACATTGATAGCATAACTGTCTTGAGAAGTTATTGAGAACCAACTGTAAAGAATTGTCCTTCAATCCCTTCCCTCCTTGCTAATTCATACTAGAAACAATAAAAATTAAACAATCCTAAAATACCTAAGCTATTCCACCATAGAACATGGTAAAACCCTTAATATCTTTTAATATCTTAACTATCTTAAATATACCTACCTACCTACCTACCTACCTACCTACCTACATACATATGTAGATGTCTTGAGCTGTTTCCATTCAGCTTCTCCTACATTCAGATGGAAGAAGGACTTTCCCTTCTACATCTCCATCAGGTTTCTAGGACTCTGCTCACTTCTTTGGAAATTACAAGTATATTTGATCAGTACAAGAGGTTGTCCACATAAAATAAGTCAGATGGGCACCAAACAACCTTAACATGCAGGCAGGTGTTCTTCTTTTTGGCTGCAGGTATAGGATGCTCTGGCAGAATTCCCATTGGAAGGATAATGTGCAGAGAAATAGTAGGGCTGGGGGTATGATGATGGGTGGTGCTTGTTCCATTGGAGCCCTATGGATACTGATTCTGCTCAAGTTCATCTTTCTGAGATCCACCTACCTTCTCCTCCCAGCATCTGTGTCAAACATCTGTGTCAGGATGGTTAGTGGTGGGGAGTTGGGAATTCTTGGGAATTTATTTGTATTTTCTACCAGATGTTTAGCTCCTGCCATGAGGATTTCCCCTACCCCCTAACCCATAGACTTTCAAAATTCAAAAACCAATAAGGGATTCCTTTCTTTCTATGTTTTTGGCCTTTAAATTTCTTCCCAAAGGCAGTGAGCACAAAATAGCCTGGCTGTTTAAGTGGGGAGTTAAGGCAAAAAAAAAAAAAAAAAAAAAAAGAAACACTGGGAACAATCACATTACCTAACACTGTCAGAAAATCAGTTGAAAATATTCTAAAAGCAATAAAAATCAGATAAAATAATACACCTTAAAAAAGGTAAAAGTTCTTCACCCCTTCATAAATACTGTTTGGTAGATATATTGCTGATTTAGTGACATTTTATTATGTCTAAAATATAAACTATGTAAAAAACAAACACATAAATGGTTGAATGGTTAAACATTTAGAAAACAATCATTAAGTAACTGTTTGATAAAATTCACTTTTTCTTCAAATTGTGTTTGAGATACATTTGTAGGTAAATTTTATAGCCATTTCTAGAAATTTATAGCTGAGTAGTTCTTATTTATAAATTTCCTAAATTATATTTTTGGAGTAAACTTAATGGGCTAAAAGGTTTTTTATGGTTCCCAGCTCTCTCTCTCTCTCTCTCTCTCTCTCTCTCTCTCTCTCTCTCACTCTCTGTGACTTTTTGTGTTTGTATAATAACCCTTCATAAAATCTGTCAATAAAAGTGGGAATGTGAAGACATTTATTAGGACATAATTAGAGCAAGAAACATTATACTTTACTACATGTATGTTTAGATGCTGTTATTCACTATGCTTCCGAGACTTAAGACAATTTTTGGTTCTGAAAACCCTGGACAAAGGCTTCCTTAGGAGGCATATTCTGTGATGTTATTGGAGGGTCCTGTGAGACTTGGTATGATTACTATATGTGCTGAACTCTGCTCACGTGTATTGATTGTCCTTGGAGTCTAAGTGCTTAGCATCATTTCAAAGTCATATATTCAATTTGGTTTGGGAGAGTTGATACCCATAATGGGGAAATAATCAAATCAGGAAATCTGGTATATTTGGGTCATGTACTTTGAGCAAGTCAATTAATTTGCTTGAGCCTCATTCTTAGCATACAACGAGAATGTTGGAATAATAACCCCTACATTCCTCTCTAGCTCTAAAAGTCAACAATTCTGTCTCATTTTGTATAAATATGATAGAAATCATTAGAGAGAAGGATGGTGTCCTGAAACACTATATGTTTCTCTTTGGACAGATGCTCTATCTAAGCTCTTCTTAAAGCTCTCCAGGGACCATTCTTGATCATTCTTTCTGCCATCTAACTCTATTGAGACTTTTATAGTGTCTGTAATTATTGGCTGGTGATGATAATCATATTCTACCTTTCAGCCTTCATGCTGCAGCCAAACTCCATTTTGTCTGGTTTTGTTTCCACAAATTCAGAAAGTAAAGATGGTTACTTGTGATAGTGGACCTAATTGTACACATGAACAGGGAGGAAATAATTTCCCCCCCCTCTGTCCATAGTTTTTGGAGAGTTTTTGGTTATGCTTGTACATCTCAAAAACATCCAGATGAACAAGGCAATACAAATGATGTGTTAAGGCATGTTCTGTGACTTCCTATTAGGGAAAATATATAAAAGCTTGGTTTTCTTACTTCAAAAATGCTTTTTAATACCTAGGTTATTTAATGAGCTCATGCTTATGAGAACTTTTGTAATCTGTTAAGTGCTCTACAGATAAGAATAATTTTTATTTTATTTCTGGTAGTGTTGATAAATTTGGGCTGGTTTCCTCTCTATTCTTACCCACCAACCCTTTTGACCAATAAGCTGATTATGGTTAGAGGTATAGCCTTATACCTTAGGTGTAAGATCTAATCAATTAGTTTGACTACTTCAAATATTAACTGAGTGTTTAGTATGGAACAACAAAAGGATGTACATATTGTCCCGTCTTCAGGGATTTTTCAGTCTTTTGGCATTAGGAGAACTATGACACATTCATGAAAACAATGATGAGCAGGTAGTGACCAGAATGCTTTGTGCCTGCTTCCTTGAGTCTCCCAGGTCAACTTAGCAATGCTCCTTGTGTTCCCATGACCCATTATATAGTCTTTTATTATCACATTTCTAACTTAAAATTGCAATTATTTTTTATTGTCTCTTTCCCCTACTGGATTATAAATTCCTGAAGAGTAAGGTCCATGTTTGTTTATCAGTGTCTAATACAATGTCTGTTGCATGTAAGTTGCTCTCTTTGCATAAATTTGCTGAATTAATGAATGAAGACATAGAAAAGAAAGCTAGAGTAGGAGACTCCAAAGTGGGAGTACGTTCCCCTTAGGAGATGGGCAACATGATCCAAAGACCACAGGAAGAAACTGTTAGCCTAATTATTTATGTATTTATCTGTTTATTATCTAAACATTTTCCATTTTTGTGTCTTGCAATATTTATGCTGTATTATTAGTTCAGTTGTGCAAGTCTATAGTTATAATATGGTATAGCAGGATAAAGTTGGCTTCAAATTTTTTGATACTTCTCTCATTGAGAGGTGGGGATCTATATCCTCTTGAATCTGTGCTGGCTCTGTGACTGCTTTGACTAATAGGATATGATGACAGTGACACTATGTTAGTTTCTGGCCCAGAAACAGACCGGCAGCTTCCACTTCTTCTTACAGAGAACACTCACTCATCAAGTCCTGAGTCATTATGTAAGAAGTGGGATTACCTTGCTGGAGAGACCACATGGAGAGATCTCATGGAGAGAAATAGGAGCCTAGCTGAACCAAACTTTCCAGTGATCCCCTCACAGGGCACCAGGCTGGTGAGCAACGTGGCCTTGGATCCTCTAGATCAGTCTGACTGAGCCATTCTTTGAGTACTATTGAGAGATCCTACTTAAAGGAGCAGTAGAATCACCTATTGAGACCTGCCCTAATTCAGGACTAACAAAATCATGAGCTATGTAATAAATAATATGGTGGTTGTTTTAAGGCACAGTTGTGGAGTAGTTTGCTGTACAACACATACTAGATAACCAGCACTGTATAATGGGCATATCTTTTTTTTTTTTTTTAACCAATGGGATGCATGCTCAAAGGTGTTTTGGTGACCACTGAGTTAAAGTAACAGGGAGTTAATGTGGTCAACACATTTGAGAATGACTTGGTTGTTTCCCACTGTCTCTATTTACCACTTAGTTTAGCAAAGATAGTCCTAGATGGATAATAAACTATTTAATCAATTATAAGACTGTTATGTCTTCAATTTCTGATATTATTTAATTTTTAAATGCCTGAGTGTTTCATAGATATAACCAAAAACTGTTAAACACATCATTTCTTGCTTACTGGCTCTAATCCACCGTGCATGTTTCCAAAGGTTTCAGATTCTCTGTAAGCAGGGCAGACAAGTGGAAAGAGGGTAGGCTTTGAAATCAGGCAGATCTAGGCTTCAGTTGAGGATCTACTGCCTCTAGGCTGTGACTTAAGTTACTTAATCCCTCAGAACCTCAGTTTTCTTCTGTAAAATAGGATAAACCTCTAAAATACTTACATTGATGTATTGTTGTGAGGCTTAGTAAGTGGTCAATAGATTGTATCTTCTATTATTATTTTATTTTTCTGATATTTTATTGACATTGAGGTTTTTAAAGCAAAGGGTTTAAATGTAGCAGAGTAGTATATAATTAACGTAGAAACATGGGTTATTACTCTATTCTTATCTCACAAATATTTTCGGTTTAGTGACTAAACATACTTGAAACAGCCATGAATATTTTTCAATCAAGACATCTGTTTCAAGTGGGAATGAGGTGGTTGAAAGAGTTAATTAGTTTAGAGTGACTTCTCATTTCAGGCTGACATAAACAACTTGCCCAGCATGAGTTATAATTTTAGCCAGACAAATGGTAAAAGTGATTTCTAAAATTATGACCTTTTAAGTGTTTACTGAGCATTACTATTAATTATCAAATATTATATATCTGATATCATTAAGTATGTGGTCACATGTCTGTGGATGCTGAATGTGTTTGCAGGTGACAAGGGTGAACTTATTTTTCTAAGCTTTTACCCCTGTCAGATCACAATGATATAAAATTGTCTATTTTTTAGAGCTATCTTATGAAGTTAAGATCAGTCTGCTGAATATTGAATTGCGGTATGCAGAAAGACAATATCTTGTCTTGAAGTCCATCTATACAAGCATATTATTTTTTTTATTGTGGTGAGAAACTCATAACATAAAATTTACCATCTTAACCCTCTTTAACTATATAGTACAGTAGTGTTAATTATATGTACATTGTTGTGTATAACAGATCTCTGGAAATTTCTCATCTGCAAAACTGAAATTCTATACCCATTGTACAACAACTCTTTTTTTCCTCTCTATCTCCCAGCCCTGGAAACCATCACTCTACTTCCTGTTTCCAAATGAGCTTATTATTTTGATATCCAAGCCTTCTCCCTTTGCTCGCTTCCTCTGTCTATAGGTGATACTTCTTGACTCACCTTTCTGCAGTTTACCTTCAGCTCCTACATTGACTTTATCATGGATGTCAAGTAACTGTCCAGTTGTGTGTTTTGAATAGTCTCATCATTTTGCTTTCCAGAATTTCAGAATATTTTCCCATGTTACCTTTGAAAACTTGATTCAGAGCCCTAGGCTAATCGTCATCTTCGGGTGTGGCCTGAGGCCATTTCTTCCAGCCACACATTGACAGACAGATTGGTCTCTTCAACAGATAGTAGTTAAGCCTAGTGAAAGGTTGTGCATATGGAATCCTGACTATATGTTTGCTGGAGAATAACATGATATCAGCACCATTTTAGGGTTTTTGATGATTTACAATAGATGCTAGTTTTGATGTGGTAGTCAGTCTCCATCAAGTGATTTCAAGAAGCCTTGAATCTGTCAATTCAGCAAACCTCTGCTTATGATCATTCAATTCAACAAACCACTGTTCATGTGGCACTCATGATAGCAATTTGAGTGGTGAGCCAGCTTTAGAATAGCTTTGTTCCTATGGAGAACGTTTCCCTTGAATGTTTGAAGGTTGATGAACTCGGCCAAAGTCATGCAAGGGCACGTTAGGTGACTGTGCTCATGCTGCTGATAATTTATGTTGCATTTTTATTTTATAGGTTTTATACTTCTTTCAGGATTCCTCTTAAACTCTTCATGAGGTAAAGGATATATGCAGGAAGCTCTTTCTATAAAGATATTTTTTTTAAAGGACCGTAGAGGCAAACTTTTTGTCCTGGGCCTTAGCCTCCTGAGCCATTTGACCTTGTGAATCAGCATTGTTTATAATCTAAATGTAGGTTAAAGTCTTCTTAATCAGTCATACAAGAAAACCATTTGTATTTATTGGCTATCTAATGTGGTAGTTTTCCAAACCAGGTTGCATAAGAAATACCTGGGGAAGAGCTAAGAAAATGCACATTCCCAGGCATCATTCCTTATTCTTATTCATTCATTCATTGGGTCTAATAACCTACTTTAAAATTTTTTAATTTATTTTATTGTGGTAAAATACACATAACATATTACTGTTTTAACCATTTTTAAATGTACAGTTCAATGAAGTACATTCACAGGGTTGTGCAACCATCATTACTATCCATCTTCGAAACTTAATAATCTGCCTTTTAAAAAACACTTGGTGATTTTGAGGCAAGAAAATACTGCTATATTTTTGGAAACATTGATACACTGTGAGCTTTGAGTTGTGCTAATCATGAGGGGAAGAACAAGATGTGTGACACATGATCACTGGGTTCAAGCAGCTACTCTTTGACAAAGGACAAAATATTATACATATAGAATAGAGAATAATCCTAGATAGAATGAAAATAAGTGATATATGTGTATATTTTCTCCCATTGTACAGATGGGTAGGTGATAGAAGGAGTGAGACAAGCAGATAAATATGATTTAAAAATAAAAATACCACAGAGGGTTCGGTCTTGAGCTTGACTCAGTAATGTTGACTATACCACATTGCTAGACATGAAGGCAACAGTGTTAAGATTTCAAACAAAGGAAATAATACGACTAGGTAAGAACCATAAGCCTATTTCTCTAAAGATTGCACATTAGTTGTTCTAAGACAGAGTTTATGCTTATATCAAAGGTATTTCCCACATAGAAATAAGGAAGATATTAAATACTGTGAGTCTTTCAGCAAGGAGCTGAAGATATAAATAAACACAATAGTGTCATCTGTGGTTTTGGTCTCATGGTCACAAGTAAAAAATCATAGGTTCTTTCATTTGAAGGACAACCAGAAGTGAGTTATAAATTTGCTAAGTGTTCTTCTTTGCACCTAAAACATTAAACAGAATTTCCTCTTTGATGGTTAAAAGTATCTTCACCTGGTGTTCTCACAACCAGAAACCACAATTCAGAATTCAAACCTCCAGACCTCATCCAGGATGGGTGAGGGCTGGTCACCCAGCGGCATGAAGGAAGAAGGATCTGGGGATCCAGGTTTTCCTCAAATAGCTCCCCCCATACCCAATAGTTCTCTGTTCTACTCTCTTCCCATTTCTTCCAGGAACAATGTTTTATTCAAAAGACTAGTTTTAGAGCCTCTTGAAAAGTCCGTAGCATGAATCAGTTTGTTTATTTTCCCTCTGTTGTTTTAGGATTCAGATTTCTAACTTTTGTTACTGTCATGTCTTCTACCTTTTCTTGCATTCTCGTAGGTTTATTTCTGTTTTAAAAATTCTTTTCCTATTGAGATAGCATCTCTTAGTGGAGAACACTGAGATAAGGAAAGTAAATGCATTATGGTGTCCAGGACCGGATCCTGGCACCAAGTAAAAGGACATTAGTGGAAAAACAGGTGAAATCCAAGTGATGCGTGTAGTTTTGTTGGTTGTATTGTACCAATGTTAATTTCTTAGTTGTGACAAATGTGCTATGGCGTTATAAGATGCTAACATTATGGAAGCTGAGTGAAGGCTATCCGGGAGGTCTGTACTATCTTTGCAAGTTTTCTGTAAATCTAAAATTATTCCAAAATGAAACAAAATGTATTTACAAGATCATTTTGCTATAGTTTTGGTTGGGCTTGAGGTAGGAATAAAATCAGATGTATGTGTTTGTCATTTCAGCCCAGAATTTAAAGTTCAGATAGGAACCCTGCTTGTAATATTAGAGTATAAATCTGTTCAAGTCTAAAGTGACATTCATTGCACTTGTGAGTTAAACATCAAAGGTTTTGGAGTTTTCCCTGGTGTCACACTGACTCAGTATTCTTCAGATGGTTTGGGATGCCTAAGCAGAATTGGGGTTCTTCTCACAGCTGGAATGGCTATAATTACTGCACAGTCTCAACATATGCATTAGTTTACTGCTGATTTTTTTTTTAAATGAGGCTTTCTTTTAAAATATATAACATAATAATAAGGCATAAAAGATTTTTATACCACCAGGCCCAATATTTAGAAAACAAATTAGTACTAAGCTTCTAGAATAGTCATCTTAGGTAAAATTATATTTCTAAAACCCAGGTTGTCTTGTTGCCAAGAATTATACCAGTAACACAGGCAAATCTTAGTTTTAACCTCATTGGGACACTGATCAATGGGTGCCAATTTTTAAAATATTCTTTTGGAATCAATCTAGTTATTCTAGTTCTATCATTTTGTGGGAAAAATCCCTCTGGGGCATGTGGCCTCCTATCTCGGGCATGGTGTTTGAGGCATCACTGCATTCTTGCAAAATAAAGACGTTGGCAGCGGTGACTGTTTAAATCTCCTGATATTATTTGAGAGAACTTTCTCTTTTTTTGAATTCAGTAATTCAAAACTTCTTATTTCCTGTGTCTACCACTCCAGTACTAAATTGTGTGTCTAATTAGTACTAATTAGTACTAATTAGTGACACGGCATCTAGCTTCTCTTACGAGTAGGCATCCTTAGCTTTACACTGTGAAATTTCTTAGGCCTCAATAACCAGTCTCCTAAGAAAAGTTTTCTCTCACTTTAATCAAGTCAGTCAGGCCAAACCAGAGACCATGTGGTAGCAAAATGACTTGACCTTGTAGACAAAGTTTAGAGATTATTCCACAACCTAAAGTTATGTGTAGGTGAATTAGAGCTGCTTAAATGTGGTTGGCTCTAATAAGTCATAAACTAAGAACCACCTTAGCTCTCTGTGCTGCAGGCTTTCTCAACTGGGGACAATGGACATTTTGGACACGATAATTTTTTATTGTGAGGAGTTGTCCTGTACATTGTAGCATATTTATCAACATTCCTGACCTCTACTTTCTAGTTGTCAGTAGCACTCTCCTGCTCTGGTTATGACAACCAAAAATGTCCTTAGACATTGCCGAATGTCCCTAGGGAGGCTAAATCATCCTCAGTTGATAACCACTGCTGTAGTACATGTAGAACTCAGCTGCCTTTCAGTTTTAAAAACACAGAAACTGTTCTGCCTATCTAAATCTGAAAAGATCTAATTCTGCTTTAGCTAATGACCTGCAATGGGCCAGCCACGGCCATGTCATTCTATGTAAAGCCACAGCGACCTCCAGCTCTGGCTGTGACCTATCTTGAGACCATGCCTTTCCAAGTAGCCTTGTATAGAAGCAGCCATTCTTTGATGCACAGTCACCTGCAAAATTAAAAATGTCTTGATGCCTAGCACTTGAAGGTTCTTGTCCAGGACACAGGCCACAGCAGTTAAAGGCTGTTTCTGATAGAGATTTCTTAATCTGGATTTGCATATCTCTATCTCTCGGGATACTTGACATCTGGTACAGGTATCCCCTGCTTTTGGAAAGTACGCGTTATGTCATTTTGCTTCCATGAAAGACCTACATTAGTAACTGTTTTCACTAACCAAAATGCAAAGAGGATTTTCCCTTTTATGAAGAAGGGTGAGAAGTGAAAATACCGGTCGGCATTTGCTTTGCAGTGAGCCATTGTAGAGGCAGCATGCTCCCTGAGCGGTGAGAGTGGCCCCCGCCAAGCTCCTTCCCAGAAAACTACACTCAGCATCTCAGCATCAGGCCACTGTAGCATCTTTGAACTGTGTCTGTGAGCATCTGTGCTTTATCTCCATTTGTTCTGTGCATCCCTTAGCAAGATGCATTCTTGGGTATCAGAAAAACCTAAGAGAGCTTGTAAGGGTGTTATGCTTAGTGTAAAACCGAATGCTATGAAGCATATTTGGTATAATTTAGTAGATTACTTTTTTAGACTGAGAATGCTCAAAATTTTCCCATATAAATTAATGACATTGAGCATCTTTTCTTATGTTTATTAGCTATTTGTATTTTTTTTTTTAGAAATGTCTATTTAAATACTTTGTACATTGTTATATTGGGTCATTTTTTTTACCTTTCAGTTTTAAGAGTTATTTATGTATTCTGGTTACAAGTCCCTTACCAGATTTGTGACTTGAAAATATTTTCTCCCATTCTAGAGGTTGCCTTTTCACTTTCTTGATAATATATTTTAAAGCACAAAAGTTCTTAATTTGACGTAGTCCACGATTTGCCACTTTTGCTTTTGATGTTCATATCGAAAGAAACCACTACTTAATCCAAAAATTCAAAGATTTTCTACGTTTTCTTCTAAGAATTTTATAGTTTTAGCTCATCCATTTAGGTCTTTGAGACATTTTGATTTAATTTTTATATGTGGAATGAAGTCAACGTCCAAATTCAATGTTTTGCATGTGCCACCCAGTTGTCCCATCACCATTTAGTGAAGAGTCAAACACTGTCCTTGGTTTTACTTTTATCTGTTCCTAGACAACGCATCTGATGTTGGGGACTTGACCTTCACGCTTGCTTCTCCATGGGTATTTTCTGCAGGATGAAGGCCGCATACTCGGTGCATAATTTTCTTTGTAGGGTTGTATCACAGTTTATTTAACCAATTTCCTCTCACTGGGCATTGTTTTAGTCAGGGTTCTCCAGAGAAACAGAACCCTCTTTGTTCTGTATAATGACATAGAAAGAGATTTATTATGAGAGATTGTCTCACAGGACTGTGGAGTCTGAGAAATCTCGTGACATGTGGTCTGCCAGATGGAGGCTCAGGACAGCTGGTGGTGTAGTCCCAGTCTAAACCCAAAGGCCTCAGAATCGGAGGACCCAATGGTGTCTCAGTCCGTGTCTGAAGGCACAAGAACCAGGATGCAAATGGTGTAAATATTGATCTGAATGCAGGAGAAGGCCAATATCCCAGCTCAAGTAGTAGGCAGAGAAAAAAGCAATTCTCCCTTCTTTCAACCTTTTGTTCTACTCAGGCCCTCCTCGATCGATTAAACGAGGATCCTCACAACGGGAAGGATAGTCTTCTTCCCTCAGACTACTCATTCAAATGCTAACCTCACCCAAAAGCACACTCATAGACACACCCAGAAATAATGTCTAGCCAGAATTCTGGGCACTCCATGATCCAGTCAAGCTGACACATACGATCAATCATCATAGGCACTTGGTTATTTCAATTTTTAAATGTTATTATTAAAACTATTACTGATTTGTATAATGGTTTCTAAAACTGTTAAGTTGCCACATCCTTAATTAATAAAGTCTTCTTGTACCTTTTAACTAAGGCTGTTTGTCTCTTTCAGTTAATGACCTCAGATTGGGACCACTGTATATTGTAGTATGAGTGTGAGGAGAGAGTTACGGTTTTTATAAAAGCCAGATTTAACCTTTCTTAAGTGAGTTTCTAAAAAAAGGAATAAGCTTCCTAACTGAGTAAATTTGGATGTGGAATGAGTGCTAAATGATATGGCATTACAGTTAATTTTATTGGTAGTGATAAAGACATGGTAGTTATAAAGGAAATGTCCTTATTGGTTCGATATGCTCCAGAAGTCAGGGTGGCAAGCATATGACTGGGACTTATTTTAAAATAGTTCAGGAAAAGTATATAGCAAAATTGGCAAGATACTGAGAATTACCGAAATCAACTGAGTATATGAATATTCGTTATAATATTGTATTTTGCATATGTTTACAAATGTTAATGAATGTTGAAAAATAACCTCATTTAACCTGACATACTAGTTAGAAAGGATTGGAAAAATATTAAACCTAGAAGGATGTTGTCATACAATGCTTTCCAGTTCCTTTAAATCATCAAATCTTTTAAAGAAACTGAAACTGAAAATCACAGTTGGCTATTATCTGGGTTTAGTTTACATAAGAAAAATGAAGTGCGGTTCAGTCAGTGGATCCATATTTAAAGGGAGAAACCTGCCTCTTCTTTTCCTCCTCCCGCCCCCAACCCATGGGACAAAGCACAGGGAGGAGTGAGGAGCAAGTGAGTGAGAGCAAGGAGCGCCCTCCACTCTCCGCTGCTGGAACCTCAAATCAAGCCTGCAGAGCTTTGCTTTTAAAGTGAGTCTACAGTTTTAAAAGGAAAAAGGCTGGGTATTTGAGAACCAGCCTGAAGCTAATGACTGCTAAGGGTAGGTCTGGGATCTCAGTAATATTCTTTTCTACCCCATGAGTACAGAAGAATCTCCTATAACATAATGGGGACAGTTACAGCAGAAAAATCAAATAAGCTCCCCTTACCCCCAACAGAACAAAACAGAACAAAAACAACAAGCATAAACTCTTCCCCAAATCTCATTACTTATGTACAGCATCTAGCATGGAACCTGGTGCATGCTGAGTATGCAACAGATGTTAGTTTGTTGAGTTTGGGTTTATTATCATTTTGTATGTGATTAGCAACTCCTGAATTTTTCTTTCCAGCTTGCGTTTTAGTTATGTACCGTATGCAAAGGAAAACAATGTAATGGCTTCTTGAATGCAGGGACTTGCCTAGAATGGTGTTTGTGGGGAGGGCAATCTTGGATGGTGTGTTCTGGGAGACCTCACAGGAAGGCCTCTTTCTGCAGTGTAGGGTTCTGGGCAATTTCCCTGGGGAGACATAAGCTCCTAGCTTCAGTGACAAATTTACTGCCTCATAATACAGCAAGTCTGGAAGGTGGTGAAGCTTAAAGCCAGCTTCCCATTTTAAGTAGAATGCTCTAATGTAAGTAAAAAAAAAAAAAAAATGATGAAAAGAAACCACAAAAGGTTAGCACATGCATGTGGTTAACATGTTGTAATAGCTGGTGTTCAGTTGAATAGGCCGTTAGTTTTTAGTGATACAGGGAATGAATATTATCGCTCAACAGCTAAACAGAATAGAAACAAAGAAAACGTTAGAACCTGATTATCCTTTTTAGGACACTATGATAGGGCTTTATCCTCCCAGGATGGTATCTGGTCTCACTGCATTTTCCAAGCTTCTTTAAATGTTAATAGTTTCTGGGAATACTGACAAGAAATAAAACATAAAACAAAACAATTCTCAGAAAGTGTAAGCTAGAACATAAATCTAAATTGCCAGAGACAACGCTGAATTTAAGAACACGGGAATTGGTGTTACATCCAACATTGTAAATCTAAATTCTGGACTCCTCGGAAAAATATTTTAGAGAACCTCTCCCCTCCTTCATTATCTCCATCAGCATATACAGATGAGTATCTGGGTTCCACGGGTCCTGCCCTGTGCTAGATGCTATGGGAAATACCTGAGAATAGCACAAGATATGTTTTCGACCCCCAAAAGCCTGCTTGGGAAAAAAAAAAAAAACTAAAGAATAAGTCAGAAGTGAATTTTGGGATATTAACTATAAGAACTTATAGTAATTCAGAGATGGAAAATATCAATCTAACAGGTAAATCAAAGCAAAGTGGAAGAATACACATAGTAAATGGGCAGCTCGTGAGCAGAGTTGTCTATATGCAAGGGAAGAAGCTGTCTTAACTAATTGGATAGGTTTGTACAATGGAGGTATCAGAAAAATTGGGGCTTGGAATAAAAAGAAGAGGGTGCTATAGGAGATTCCTGAGCAATTGGTGTAGCTCCTGGGGACGGGGAGGAGCTGCTTTGCCCCCACTGGGATGTGTCTCTTTCCTCCAGCGCCTCCCCTCGCAGATTCCCTTATGCCCTTGCCAGTCATTACCATTTTAGCTGAAATTACTCTCAGCCACGCCTTGGGTTCCTCTGGGGCTCAATTAGATCTCTGCATCAGGAGGGCTTGGTCTCTCACGTCTCAGCTTTCAGGCTTTGTTTTTGCATCATTTCTCGTAAAGATGGCCTCACCAGAACTGCAGCCCGCACTTCTCACGGCTCTTCAACCCCCTGTTATTTCCAACAAAGCTTTAAGAATTTCCCTATAAACCACTTAAATGAGATGTCATAGATGCAGGCCTAGCATGAATCTTAGTTTCGTGACTTCCTTTTGTTTTCTATAACTTTTGCTGGAGTTTTTCTTTCCTCAGGTGGCTATTACAGGTCGGTTAGGAGTTGGGGGCTTGCTTAGCGGCCACTGGTGGCAGCCTGTCATGAGGAGATGGCATGTATTCTAGGGGAGCCGACTCCCATTTTGACATCCAGGTGGGTGTGGAGCGTTATCTCTCTTGCGGTCGCCCAAGACAAGCCTCATAAATAAGTTCTCTTGCTTATTAAAACTGCCACCTACCGATATGTAGTAGTTTGCCCCTTTCTTGGGTCTCCATGTTCTCTTTGTATGGGGAACTTTCACCCAGAAAGTTCCTGTGGTTTCAAAATACCTGCATACATATACTTAATTTATTTAGCTAATCTCTTATTAACGAGCATGTTATTTACTCATATTTTATCTCTTTCTTACAACTGTAGAAATAATATATACATATAATAAGAAACACGAGCAGTATAGGAAATTATAAAATATTAAGCAAAATCTTTCTTCTGACCCATTGCCACTTTTCATTTCTCAAGTGAAATTTCCTAGAAGTAACTATGGAATTTGAATAGGTTTTTGTTTTGGTCTTCTGCTGGTTATTATTATAACTCTAAGTAATAAACTTATATATCTATTGATTTTTCAATGTTAGATAGTATGTACTGACTAGCTACAATGAAAAATAAACAGAAGGTCTGAAATTCAGTGACATGGAAGAAAAGGAGATTTCTTAGGATATGTGTGTGTACCTTGCCTTAATATTTGCTTATATTATAAAAATTATTGATATGATCCTTCAGAAATGGTAATTTTCTTTTTATTTCAAAGGCTTTCTATGCTGGTGGAATAGGAGGGTGGGGATAATTTCAGTCTGCTTTTATTTAGTGAAACTGATTACCGGGATGGGGGGGGGGAGGGAATTGGTGTGGCATCGGTTTTGTATGATGCTTGCTGTGACCCAACCTTGTCATGGAACTATTGGAATGCTTATTGAGGAGAGGGGTCCAAGTTTCGCTCCGTGGGCTGCTGGGAGAACACTGACGACAGCATCGGAAGTACACGTGGAATCCAGTGGTGGGTGGCAAATTCAAGACAAATTCAGATTTCAATGTCAAGCTGTTCAAGCAACCTGAGCAAAAAGATGTGGATTGTGGGCTCAAGTGTTCTGGGCTCCGTGTGAAACGGTTAATCAGATAATCCTGGATCAGACACGACCCAGACACCTGAAGCGGAATTCAGTTTTAGGGCAGGGGTGGTTCTCACATCTGTGGTTCTCACAGGCGCTGACAGTAATTGGACTGGGAGTTTCCAATAGAGTTTTCTACAGAACACTGCTTGTGTTAGGCAACTAAAACGTTTCTTGCATTAAAAAAATTTGTGCTTATGCTGAGGTTGGAATTGGTAAAAGGTGAAAGTGGGCTGCTACTCTGATTTCACTATTGTTGAGGAATTTATTTAAGGACAAGTTGAAGTATAAAGGTGGCAGTAGATAGGAAAAGTAATCGGATGTATGTTTTTGGGTGAGGAATTTGGGGGCTGATGGATAATCTCTCTGTCCATATTATGAGAAGGGATGGTGGTCTGTCAAGGAGGGGAAGTTAAACGTTACCCTAAGGTCATGTGTCCAACCACATATCACTTAAAGAACAGTGTTATTTATTAGACCTGTGTCTGTGTGTGTGCGTACACAAGTGTGAAATATGCCATCGTGACATAATGACTTCTTGCAAATGAAAACAACTAGAAGCAACTTAGTAAGAATACTAGAAAATCAGGCCCTATTATTAACCTACTGGATAACTCAGTGCAGGTTCCTAGACACTGCAGACCCTAGGGGTGGACGAAGCTACAAGAGACACAGGCAGAAGGAAGTCAGGGCTCTGTAGCCTCACTTCCCAGGCATGCGAGGGCTCTCGAAATCTCTGACAGAACCTGGCAATGGGTATAAGATTTAGTGGGACCATTTCTAATGGACTATGATGTCTGGCTTCCCTGGGCTCAAGACCCAGATATGGTGGAGTCTGAAAGTGGCTTATAGTTTTGGGTAGTTCTGTTTGGGCTACATAACATATTACTAACCAGCTGTCAGAACAAAGTGATAGCCAGTCTTTAGAACGAGGCACCCAGGCTTAGTTTTTGAGGTCAAAAGAGTGTGAGGAGTAAAGCTCTGAAGAGGAAGATAGGGGGTAAGATAGTGGGAACTTGTTAGAAATGCAAATCCTCAGCATAGGCAGACCTGCTAAATCGGAAACCTGGGAATAGGCCCCAGCAATCCGTGTTTTCACACTCTCTGGGTGATTCTAGTCAACCCTCAAGTTTGCGACCCACTACTATAGATTAACTAGCTACCTGCTAATTAATTTGAGATTAACCTGGTGGCATTTATGTGAGCAAGAACAAGTGATATCTGAGTCAAAAAAACCTAGATAAACCATTTGAAAATTTCTTCCAACTTCTGCTATTTAAGAAAAGTTTGTATTTTCCTCTATTACATAAAAAGTAACACTAATTGAAAAGTTCCTATATGCTTGGCAATGTGCTTAGTATTTTAGCTACATTATTTCCTTGAATTTTCCATCCTTTCTATTAATTAGGTGCTATTTTTATTTCCATTTTATAGACGAGGAGATGGAAGGATTAAGAATCTCAATAAAGGTTTTGGAGCTTATAAGTAGAGCCGAAATTTGAACCTAAGGAATTTCACAAAATGTGTTTGGCTTTCTTAACCACTAAGCTGTAACTAGGATATGAGTTCTAAATTTCCCACCACGATCTCCCTGTGCGAAGGACTGAGAGCCATGTGCAGTTTGGTAATGTATATTGATTGTTTTCTTGCTATGAGTATGATGTAAAACTAGTATTTTGTCTGTCATTGCTAACTCATTCCTCTTGAATCTCTATAGAGTCAACAATTTCAGCATATTTTTATGTAGTTGAACTCAGAGTTTAGTGCTAACTGGACTTCATAATCCTCTGTTTTAATCTTGCACTTGCTAAATTTATGCTTTTCTATTACACGTGTAAATTTCTCTTTGCCATAATATAAATGATTTACCATTGTCCTCTCAAGGATTTTCTTGTGTTGTTTTGGTACCTCCTATTATATTTTAGGACAAGGGTAAAAATAATAAGACTGGGTGCTTTTAAATCAACCCCAAATATTGTTTGGAGGTAAACATCCAATTATTCTTTTTTTCTTATGGTAGGCTTTCTCTAATTAGAAATGTTGAGATAATGTTTTAAATTCTAAGTGTGAAAATATGTCTACACCATGAAAGTTTTTTTCTTTTGTGTCTATGAGTGGTTGGGTGTGGGTCAAGGAGACGTGGGATATTAATTTTAATTCAGAAGTGATTCCAGAGAGACAAGTTAATTTTCTAAATCAGCCTGGGGAGAGCTGGAGCTGGGGAAATGCATTCAAAGAAAAATGTCTTATACTCTGTTAGAAGAATTATGAAGTAATAGGCTCAGGAGTAAACTGGATACCAAGGGTTAGTAATGTTTCTAGGGTTGAGGCGAGTGTGCCTAAAAATTCCAAGACAAATCACTCTTTCACTTTTTAATATTTATGAAATTAGAATATACCTTGTAGTTGATGAATATATGGTAGGATGTCAACATGAACATTTTAGCTGAAGCTAAAATAGAAGTTATATTTTTAAGAAGATGATAGCAGAAAAAATCATGGCTGTGTTTTAATTTTCATTTTAATTGTGGCAAAATACACATAACATAAATTTACCATCCTAACTATACTTAAGGGTACACTTCAGTGGCACTAAGTACATTCACACTGTTGTGTGACTATCATCACTGTTCATCTCCAGAACTTTCCATCTTCCCAAACTGAGACTCTGCCCCCATTAAAGAATGACCCCATTTCCCCCTCCCTCCAGCCCCTGGCAGCAATAATTCTACTTTTTGTCTCTATGAATTCATCTATTCTAGGTACCTCATATAAGTGGAATCATACAGTGTTTGTCTTTTTTTTTTTTTTTTTTTTTTTTTTTTTTGTGACTGGCTTATTTCATTTCACACAATGTCCTTAAGATTCACCTATTTTGTAGTATGAGTCAGAACTTCCTTTTCAGGCTGAATAATATTCCATTGTGTGAATAATACTCCAGTTTGTTTATCCATCCATCTTCTGAGGGATACTTGGGTTGCTTCTACCTCTTGGCTATTGTGAATAATGCTGACATAAACATGGCTCTATAAATTATGTGTTTAGAAATTTTGCTTTTGATTCTTTTGGGTATATACCCAGAAGTAGGATTGCCGGATCATATGGTAATTTTATTTTCAATTTTCTGAGAAACCATCACACTGTTTTTCATAATGGCATCACCATTTTGCACCCTCACTAACAGTACGCAAGGTTCCAATTTCTCCACATCCTCACCAGCACTCGTTATTTTCTGGTATTTTGATAGCAGCCATCCTAAGGTGTGTGAGGCGGTGGAATCATGATTCTCAATGGCCTTATTCACATGGAGGGCATCATAAAAGGGCAGGGACTGGCTATTTAGGGATGACTTTGAGAGGAAGATATTGGTAGAGTGCTGATGATTTGATCTCATGAGGAGAATGAGTCAGAGTAAAATCTACCTCTTGAGAGGTCTAAGTCATGTTTTCTCCTTTTCCTCAAGTTAAAGGAGATTTTTGCCCCCCTCACATTTAAGAAGACCACTAGGAGATGTCATATGTGTACCTGCCAGCTGGCCTTGGGTAGTGTTGATACCAGCTCATGACATCATTAGTCATGTTGGAACTTTCCTGGTCCTTTTCTTCCCCTTCCTCTCTGCACTTTAACTCCAGAGGAGCTGACGCAGCCCATCACCTGCTCCCTATCCATCTGCGGCAGATGCAGATTAAGGAGGTAGGAACTTTAACTTTAAATAAAGACCAAATTTTGATTATGATAGGAACAGAATATTTTAGTTACCAAGTTGAAACTGCCCGTTGTCACTTAAAGTGATAACTGAAGTTTTTAATGAGCTAAGAGAGACCAGAGAATTCATGGAGTTGACTTCCATTTTCATCCAGGGCCATAAGTTGTCCCTTGGAGCCTGTTTTAAGGGATAGAGAAAGAGAAAAATAAAATTGCTTTATTATTTTATCCTGCAAATTGGGCTTATTCAGTGAAATGATTACATGTACATGTGAAGGATGTGGTGGTGTCTTCCCCAACTGTAATTAAAATAATAGTGAATTGTCCTTGGACAATTGAGAGGGTGGGAAAGACTATCTGAGACTTGGTAGAACATTTAGAAAGAGAGCACATTCCACAGTTGTGGTGTATGGCTGTGGCATGTCCAGCCTTGGTGAGAAGTGAGCTCTTTTAATAGGATGCATCTGAGTAGAAGGAATGGGACAATCTGTAATGGCTGAAGGAGTTGGAAAAGTATCTACCCATGACCGCTCCACCACGGTGGGAGTCTTTGGTTCTCAGATGTTTAGCTTTTAAGTTTGAGCTCATGAACTCCATATTTTTTAGCCATATGTCGACATCCTTCTCTCTCTCTCTCTCTCTCTCTCTCTCTCTCTCTCTCTCTCTCTCTCTCTCTTTTGCTTGGTCTTAGAAATACTACTGGATTGGTTTTCTTCTTACTACTGAGGACTTAAATGTGAGCAAATGTAAGCTATGTCATTTATTCAAGACTTAGAGAATATCACATTATATATGTTTGGCATGTCAAAATAGCAATTGACAAGAATTTGTTTGTTTGTGTGTTTGTTTGTTTGTTTTTTAGAAAATATTTCTGTTTCTTTTGTATTACAAAAAGTCTCCCAAGTTATTTTTGAGTAAAATGTTCCAGTTAGTAAGTCAGCATCTATTAGAGCAGTAGTTGTGTTGTAATGAGAATTTTTTTTTTAAAGGAAAACAAAGTTTTCCTGTTTGGTTATTATTATTTTTGGAAGTAATTTCTCCATAATTCCAGTTATTCTTAACCCCACTGACCTGCATTTAGCTCAGCAACATACTTCCATCAGAGTATTAGTTGGATTTTGTCCGTAGTTAATGAGAATAAATAAAATTGGCCTAAATAGTAAAAATTTTATTTCCTTTTAATAAGAAAAAAATCCAGAACTTAGGCTGGCTTCAAACTTCAAAACTAGCCTGTCTTTCTGCCCTTCTCCTGTACTGGCATCATCCTCAGACCAGTGACAAGAAGGCAGCAGGAATTCTAACAATATGTTCGGTCATGACAATTGCTGGAAAAAGAAGAGAGATTCTTGTTTCTTCCTTTAAATTAAGAAAACTTTTGCTTGAAGTATCTCCTTCCTTCTTCTGCTATAGGTGACTTCCTCATACATCTCATTGGCTGGAATTTGTGCTACATCCTAAATCAGTAACTGACAACGGACGAGATATTGCCATGATTGACTTCGAAAGTCAGGGTCCACTCCCTGGGGTGCTGATAGGTCAGTTTTTCTCGATGCACAGGGCCAGTGGAAGGAAGGACCAATACCAGCCAGGCCTCTGTTAGGAAGGATGGTGAGTGGGGACGGATACTGTATAAGCAGCCATACTAATGTCTATTACAAAAAAAAATTGGGCTTTCGATAAAGTCTCATGACTATCAGTAGTTAAAATACATTTTATTCAAAGGAAGAAATTCTCTTTATTGGATGATAAAAAGTTTATCATGTTAAAGCTTGAAGGAACCTTAGGTATCAACTAACCTGAACTTTTTATTTGGGAACCGAGGCTCAGAAAATGCAGGTGACTTTCCCAAAATCTCAGTTAATAGACACTACAACAGTAAACTTATGGACAGTTCTAATACAATTATAAAGCAATGACTACTACCTCATTACTCTATAGTAATACTTCTCTTGATCATGGCAGAGAATCAGATATTGTGAATTGAAACCAAAGGATAGAACATGTGAGTGTCAGAGGTAAGGACTTCTCAGAATAACTCATGGAAGATATGGACCCAGGCTGCTGACAACTTTTTCTTGTGAAGGATCAGATAGTAAATATTTCAGGCTTTGCTGGCCAGATGGTTTCCCTTGCAACTACTTATCTCTGGCATTACAGTGTGAAAGTGGCTGTAAACAATACATAATAAATGGACGAGACTGTGTCATTAAAATTTTGTTTACAAAAACAGGAAGTGGGCAGAATTTGACCTGCAGTTAAATCAGTTTGCCCACCCCTGATTACATGCTTCCAAAAGATAGTTCTGGTTGCAGTTCCAGGACAAATACAGTCTTGAGATGGACTGGATGGGTTTTAGACCAGGCTCGAGGATTTGTATTTTTTCCAAACTGAGTCAAAGACATGGCTTTCCACTTTGCTTACATAATGTGGAAACCACTCTTTATCCAGTCAATTTAGTGTGACAACTAGTACGTTCAGTATATTAAGCAGATTCACAGTTTATTCCACTGAACTGGTCGGTCAAGCAGTCAAAATCGTGAGCTCTTGCCAAGGCATAACCTTGATGTAATTTAGACTGATAATCTTCCAGGAACCAATCTACCTGAAAGTTAGTTTATCTGAAATCTACATTTCTCACTGAGCCTGGAATGAGAACATCTAATTAAATTACACTTTGAATGAGGGCTCAGCTTGCCTTGGAATTACTTTAACCAAATAATTAGGAAACTTCTAAAATTGTTGCAAAGATTAGTAACAGGAAGTCATTTGCAAATGGCCTAAGCATTCATATTCTAGAAGACACAGGTCAACTATTTTTGGCTGGGAATTCACAGGATGGGTACATGGCCTGAAGTCTCATGGAAAGGAACCTTGATTTGTATTCAGGAGAACTGCTTTCTAAAACTCTCAGAAGTGAGGGCGAGACCTCTGTCCCATTTCTTGGAGCAGTCTCTGAGGTTGTGCTTAATCATTTTGATTGAACACTCTTGACTTGTCAGATAGAAACATACAATGGCTTTATTTTTCCAGTATCAGATTGTGTCAGGGGAGTTTCTCTTTCCTGCTGGGAAGCCAAAACCCTTAATGACAGTTTGAGCTGATCCCCTAATTTTTCAGTCACTTTTGGAAATTAAAAAAACTCTCATGCCAGCTCTTAAAACTTTTCCTGTTTTTTTTTTAAAAACCTCAATCACGTATTCATTTCAAGGTTTCTCTCTAAACCTAGCAAGGGTTGGATTTCCGTCTGGAAACTAGGAGTGTTTGTCTGTGAGGATGTGGTCTGCCTTTTCATTGCCCCTTTTCCCAATGCTTTTCCCTCTGGTGTCTTGGTGTTAAGGTATTGGAAGGAAAAGCACCATCTTTTCATATAACTGTTGGCAGACAATTGGTGTCTTCAATGTGACATCTGCGATTACTGTTCTATGATGTGAACAATTTAATTTCATATTGGAGGTGGTATCTGTCGCTTGTGGCCCCATCTCAGTTATCTGCTCGACTATCAATTCCTTTGCAAGATGAGCATCTATGTGCTGGTTCTCTGAGGGGAACATCCTTTGATTCTTGAGAGTTCTCAAGGTACCCTTCTCCTGTGAAGCCCGCTAGTATGAGATGTCTGACTGAAGCTTAGCCATTTCCTTCCTTACTCCCAGTCTCTGTCCCTGCTGTCGGCATCCACCTTGTCACCCTTGCTGCTGGGTTCCTCTTGCCCAGCAGGAAGGGCCTACTTTATGGACCAAAGCAGGTGTACAGGGTGTGTGCTCAGAAGGGTCTCACAGTTGGAGTTTAATACTCTGAGGGTGCCATCTTAAAATTCTTAATAATTTTATCTTTGAATTTGTGTTTTGGAAGTGAAGTCATCAGATGGGAAAATGGAGTATGTGCCAGGGGCCCAGAGCCTTGTCCTCTGCGTAGGCTTACACCTTACTGCTCCCTCACCTTCCTAGGATGACCTTTCATCACTTACATCCTGGACTCTCCTGGTCTCCGCATCCCCTTCCTTGTCCTGCTGTCCTTTGCCTCTGCCTGTATGTGTGGTGTGGGGAGAGGCCTGTGCATGGACCTGGACACAGGCGGTTTGGGTAGGCGTATGCCTCTCTGTGTTTTGGGCTGCACACGGAGACATCTGTCGCTGCTCTGAGCTGGCAGGGCCACAGTATATATGCTGGGAAGCTCAGTGGGGCCTCTTGCCTAACCCCAACCTAAGTAATGCCCCCTGGCATGAAGGTCGATGCCTTAGGATTTGCCTTTCTACTGTGAGTCGAGGTGGCAGGCTCATAGAAAGGGGAGGTTTTCCATCTCTGGCAAGGGCCCCGCATTTTTATTTTGTACTGAGACCCATGAATTATTTAGCTAGAGCTTCCAGTAGGTGGTCCTCGTGGGAATTGCTAGCTAAACATCTTAAGCCACTTCGGAAGTGACCACTTCACCCGCAACGAGGCACATGCTTTGGTACTGAAAATGGTGAGACTGAAGGCGTTCCCTGACTCTTCCTTTCCCAACCCTGACATTTCTCTCCTGAACCCCTCTCCCCACTCTAACTGTTGAGCGACTCACCAACTTCCAAATAACCAGAAGCCCTAACTCAGTGGTGCTGTGTTTAGAAGACCCCCAACCATAATCTTGGAAGAGGGGTTTGGGAGGCATTCAGAAGCCCACTCGCCCTCTCAGGTGGGGGGTTGGGTGTTCTCCATGATGCCGAGGTGTTCCCCACGGCCATCTCCTCCTTCCTAGTCCTCTTTCCCTTCTCAGTGACAATGGCTGGGAAACCATTTCGGCCTTTTTGGGTCCTGAGGGAACCTAGGACTCACCTTACCCTTGGGCCTTCTTTTAACTCTATCCTGGAGAATTTTGAGATTTTGTTTTTCATCCGTTCACTGCCTGCTTTAATCCCTGTTCTCTTCAGTCTTCTCCTGCGGTAGAAAAACATCTTATTAGGGCCTGTCTCCAAAAGTGTTCCCATGGACCCTCAGCGTTAAAGAAATTCATAGTGGGCTCGAGTTGATGGGCTATTTCACTGAAATGATAGTCTCACCTAACAACCATATTTCAGTGCTGTGTATACTCTTGTATTCAATTTCACCCTTCTTGAACAGCCGGGGAACTCCCTCTCCCTCCACAGTGTTTAATTTAAGTTTTTTATACTTTTTTTTCTCTTTATATTTTGTGGACTGGAAGCAGCCATAATGATTTTTCTGTGAGTTTCTAAGACTTTCACTAACACTTGAACTAAGTCTTAGTTTTCTTGTTGGTATAATGGGGGAAAAAATCAGGCCCCTTTACTTTACATGGTGTTTGTGAGAAATCAATAAGAGAATTGTAAAACCCCTAAAATTTTAAGAGTTCTATAAGTTCGAGATACCCATAATCTAAATCTAAGTACAAGCCTTAGACATTTATGGTTTTTCTCTGGGCAAAAGCTATTTGATGATGGAGGCAAACAAAACCAAACAAAACCCATGAAACCCATTTAGGCTCAAGTTTATAAGGTGAAGTTTAATTGAAACAAGCATTTCTTGGTGATGTGGCAGTCGGCTGGATGGAGGGGCTGGACTATGGTTCTACATGCTTTGCAGCTGTGCATGAGGTAGGGATAACTCATCTTGAAGAATGAGGTTGATTTCTGTATCTGAGGTAAATAAATGTGCTTGAGAGAACAGAATCGGGTGCTTTTATGTTCTGAGAACCTGGGTGTGATTTAAATTTCATACATTTGAAGTCCACCTGGTGTTTCTGTTGGCAAATATTTTGCTGCTTTGATCCTATCTCGAGTTGCCTCTCTAAGGAGTTCATTCACACTTTTTTTTTCTTTAATTATTCTTATTTTATCTCCCCTACTTAAAAAATGAAAAAGCAAGACTCGTCTAGCTCCAAGCTCACTCCCCCCTCCCCACACGCTAATATTCTTGGATTCAGGGTGCCCCGTGGATGGGACTGCTGCCCAGCCTTCAGTCGTCTGGTGTCTGCGATGGCATATGAGGACAACACTCGGCTGGCTCCGAGGGACTCTGCTTCTCTGCTCTTGTTTACCAGCTTCAAATTCCATCTGGTCTTGCTGACGGGAACCTTGACACCATCTGCAAAAACTGGAATAAAGCAATTTTGGTCTGAAGAAAAGGAAAATAACAAGTTGAAGCCCATTTGGGAAATGTCATGTTTGCTGCTTCAGAAGGAAAAATGGACAGGGACTGTGTCAATATACGTTCGTGTATTTGGTGGATGTCCTGAGGGGCCCATCTGTAGCTGTCACCTGTAGGTATACTGACTCTTTTCAGTCAGGTAAACACAGACTGAAGGATGTGGCATTACTCCAGGGTGGGCGTTGATGACGAACTGGAATTACGTCATAGTTATATACATTGAGTCCATCTCCCACCATAGTACAATTGGGGTCAGTGTGTTTTGCTCACGTATGTGGCTCGTATAAATTATAGTCATGTCCTTTTCTTATCATCCAGAGGGCTCACTTATGTGTGACACAAACCTCCACACATGCCTATAATAATAATAATAATAATAATAATAACAATAATAATAATAATAAAGTAGTAGTAACAAAAATTCATACAGGGCTGAGTGCCCTTCATTGCTCTGAATATTTCAAATGTTAACTCACTTAATTCCCACAACAGCCCTAGGGGGTAAGTATTACATTTTCCCAATTTTATAGGTGAGGAAACTGTAGCACAGAGAAGATAAGTAACGTCAAGGGCACCCAGCTTCTAGTAGAGCCAAGATTTGGAGGCAGGCTGTCGGGCTTCCGTCAGTGTGGCTGGGACTCGTCAGTGTGCTAAGGGAGGGAACTGTATACTTTGTGAAATCTATGTTATGTTTAGTCCTCACTCAGGACTGTGTGCTGGCCATTCTCCGTTTGCTACACCAGACCTGTTCTACCTTCTCTGTCCCCTGCTGGCTCAGAGGGGCGTACTTCTCTGGGCTGCATCCCTGGGCTTCCTTACCTCCAACTGCAATTTGGGTTTGGCCCCTGGGGACACCATAAAGAGATGAGAGGCTGGCGTTTATTGGCTGTGGGTCCCCTCTATTCCCAGTGGCTGTGTCCATGGTGGGTGTCCCCAGTTCTCTTCAAGTCTGGTGATGCTACTAACTGCACCTTTATTTAGGCAAAGGGGGATAAAGCTTCCAGCCTCTGACGGCACTGGGGTTCTCCGAGCCCTGCCCACACCTTTGTAAAAAGTTCCTGGTTAGAACTTAACACTGAGTATGTTGTCCATTTTGCAGGAATTCTGAGATACAGGCTTCTTCTAAGAGTTCACATATTTGAGTCTATGTTACTCAGAAACACTTGATATTTTTAGAATGAGTTAGTAAAAGATAAATGAAAAGAAAAAGTTAAAATTTAGGGTAAGGCCAGGTAGGACATATCAGCTTGGCTTAGAATAGATAATAACAATAATCCCATACCTGCTCAAAGTTTTCTTCTTTCCCAGGTTCTTCAAGGTGTATTTATTAATAGCATTTACAAGTACTGTGTTTCATGCACCCTACTGAAGACTTTATATGAATTATCTTAGCAGGTAGAACCTTATTATTCTCATGACGCAGATGAGGAAATAGAAGTTTAGAGATTAAGCAACCTGCTTAAGGCTGTGCAGTTTTTAAGTCGTGCATGTGCGATTTACACCCAGACAGCTGACGCCCGAGCCCATGCTCTTAAGTCTCCTGCATCTGATTTTGCTCTTTAAGCAACTTGAGAAGTAGGCCAGACAGGTATCAATTTCTCCCTTTTATTATAGTTGAGTAAACGGAAGCACAGTGGGTTGAAGTGACTTCTCTAAGATCACAGAACTAATCAGTCTGCACTTGTAAATGGCAGAACTGGTGATTATTAGGAAATCTCGCTGTGGAAATCAAGCAGCTTTCGAGGCAGCTTCAGTTTGTGCAAAGTGCAGTGGGCTTAGGGTTGAGAGGTATGAGCTGAAATCCTGACTGAGACTTCCGAGCTCCTTGACCTTAAATAATTCAGCCCCTGAGCCTTCGTTTCTTCGTTCGTAAAATGAGAGATTAATTCTTCCTTCACAGGGTATGTGAGGATGATACAAAGTAATTACGTAAAAGTGCTTATTACAGTAGTAGTTATATGTTATAGAGGTGTGTATATGTTATAATGTGCACATGTTATGCATGTGCACGTGCATATGTATATACTATGTCATGTATATGTTATACATGCATATATGTGTTATAAATGTACATGTGTATGTTATATGTGCAAATGTATATATGTTACACACACATATATGCTATATATGCACGTGTATATTATACATGTATATTTTACATGTGGTCTATGTTATGTGCATTACAAGTATATATGTATAATGTGCATATGCTACACATATGCCTGTATATGTGTGCTATATGCGTATGTGTTATATGTTATACACGTGTATCTGTTATATGTGTTATGTATTTTGTGTGTTATATATGTGTATATATGACATATATGTTAATATGTGTTTTTTAAAATGTCCAAACAAACTCCCACATGGTAGAGTCAGAAACTAAGGTGTACACGTGAAAGCAAAGGATATTTGGCTCCCGCCGGTCTACCTGGTGTGAGGAGGTGAATCCCACGCAAGTGTAACATCTTCCAGGGAAGTCTGCAGTGGGCAGGCCAGGCTCCGCCCACCTCTGAGCATGGGCTCAATGCCTGCTTTATGTTATTGAAGGATTTGGATTTTATATCAATGTGGGGACTATGTTTCTGTGATGTGCCATGTAGTAAAAACTAACTATAGTTCTAACAATATGTAGGCAGGTTATGCCTTGAGGCAAAGCTTTCTTTGGAAGCACATTAGATACATTTGTGTAAGGACGATAGTTTTGCAAACCAAATAACTGTATCTGTTACAGTCATGTCTTGATCTGAGTGATTTTAGGGTCTGTTCTCAAATAAATTTGAAACGGGAGGACTTTTTTAATTGTCCCAGCAAGAAGTAATTTCTCACCCCTCTGAACCATGGCAGAACTTATGATCCATACCATTTCTCTGAATATAAATTTCCAAACTGAGAGCTTTATATATATATAATTACTGTTCTCTTAAAATGAATTAATGAATATTTTGAAAAATCACTCAGATGCTTATATATTTTTAAAAGCACTATATCTTTTACTACTGGAAATGAATATGTTATGAACTAATTAAGTGGATTTCTTTCTGATCCATGTTATGTCGTGGGGTTTCTACCATTCTTTAAGACTTTGATCATCTGCTCTGTGACAGGAATTCAGCTGGGCATAGGGGTACGGAGACGTGGTCCTTGGGCTCCAGTACCTGACAAGGTGCAGATACTAACAATATGATCTACTGAGTCCTATAAGAGGCTGTTTACAAGATACAATCAGTTCTTTGACAGTAACATTGAAAAGAAATGTTCACAAAACTTATTAGTAAGTGATTCACATAGATTATTTTCCTTGTTAAAAAAAAAACAGAATAAATGAATACAGTAAAGATTCCCACAGCCAGAATACTCGGGGAATGGCATATTTTGGTTTCTGGGATTTGCACTCAACTGAGAGTTAACCCACACAGCGTTTGTGGTTGTGAAAATGCAACGTGAATCTTGTCATCTCTGAAAATATCCCTGAATTCCACTAGGTGGCGCTATGTCCTTAGGAAAGCAGAGATTTCGAGTCCAAGGAACCCAATTTGCGTTCGGGGCATTCTTGCCGTCGTGACATTACCCTCACTTTTTCAGGCAAGGAAATGTCTGGAACATGCTAGTCACTCAATTCACATTTATTGAATAAATGTCGAATGAAAAGTTTCATTTTCAAGGGTTTGGCTGAAAATGAGAGAGCATCAGAAGTTCACTCAGAATACATAAACTGAATGTTCCCAGGGAAGATTTTGCACATTTTTACAATGTTTAAATTGTTTTCAAAAAACAACAAACAAACGAACAAACAACAAACCAAAAATAACAGGAGGATCAGTAACTAAGCAAATAGTTTTGTCAAATGGATTTTGAAAACGTCAGAGGAGGCAGTGCGACTTGCAATTATTGCCTTTGATTGGACTCTTTGATTTAATTGTTTAAATTAAAAATAATACAAGCTTATTGTAAAAATATAGAATACATATCAATAAATAAAATAAAAGTAAGTCTCTTTGATCTTCTATTCCCAACTAGAACCCATCCATTCAATTCTTTTGCTGTGCATTTATAAGCACATTTCCCATTATAGTGATGACTCTGAATATAGTGATGAGACAATGGCCAGACCATATATAAAAATAAAACTCTGATCTATGATCTGCAGCAACCAGACCAGGAAATGAAGCCTTTATCCACATTAACCAGCCCAGGAAGCCAACCTGCTACCTGTAAGTCAGACTTGTACGAAGTCAGACCATAGTTTCCAGCAACCTGTCGAGGAAGGCAAACAGTAACTTCTGAAAAATCAGCCCTAAACAGCTAGAGTTTGATTAATACCTGATAGTTTTCCTAATTTCTGCCCCAGAGAAATTAGGACCAACCAGAGAAAGCCAAATAGGAGCCTTTGACCAATCACATTGGATGTCTTTCTTTGTTGGCCCAACTGTGGCTTCTCCAAGCTAACATTCTCCAATCAGGGCATGCCCGAAGCTAACCTTTCCTCACTATAAAACTTTCCCACTTCTCTGCCTGCCTTCGAGTCTCTGTTTTACTATGGCAAACTCTGAAAAAAAAAATAGCCTTTGCCTGTTTGCATTTGGTTGGTCTTCACTTATTTTCACTAGATACAGTGTCATTCATTTTAACAACATGTATTTGAGTGCCTACTGTTCGAAACGCAGGAGATACACAGTTCCCGCCCACACAATTCTTACATTTTACTGGAAGAGAAAAAAGTAGATAAATATGTTTTTAAAATAATGTAATTAATTTTCAGCAACAATGCCAAAGCAATCCAGTGTAGGAAAGGTCCTTTCAATAACTGGATATTCCTATGCCAAAAAATAGATCATATTCAGAAGTTACCACTCGATGCATCATAGACTAAAAGTAAAACCTAAAATTATAAAACATCTCGAAGAAATTGTAGAGGAAAAATCTTTGTGACCTCAAGGTTAGGGAAAGATTTCTTAGATATGACATCAGAAGTGCAATCCACAGAAGAAAGAATTGGTAAATTGGTTGTATCAAAATTAAGAACTTCTGCTGTTTGAAACTTTTAAGAGAATGAGAAACCAATTCATAAACTGGAGAACACTTACAAATTACACATCCGATAAAGGAATTGTATCCTGAATAGACAAGGAACTCTCAAAATTTAAGAAAACAAACTACCTAATTTGAAAAAGTAGATAAAGAATTTGAACAGTCACTTTACCAAAGGACACATAGGGTGGCAACAAAGCACAAGAAGAGATATTCAGTATCATCAGGGAAGTGAAAAATAAAACCACATAGAGTTACCACTGAACACCTATTAAAATGTTTAAAATTAAAAAGACTGACGATACCATGTATTTTTAAGGAAGTTGAGCAACGGGAACTTTTATACATTGCTGGTGGAGATACAGAATGGTGAACTCAGTTTGGAAAAAGTTTTGGGAGTTGTTGAAAAGTTAAACCTATGCCTACTCATAGACCCAGTCATTTCATTCCTAGATATTTCCCCAAGAGTAGTGAAAGCATGGGTCTCTACAAAGACTTGTGGACGAATGTTTGGAGCAGCTTAATTTGTAATATCCTCAAACTGGAAACAACCCAAATGTCCATCAACAAGGGAGTAGATAAACTGGTATATCGAAAATGGAATACTACTCTGCAGTAAAAAGAAATGACACATCGATACGCACAACAACATGGATGAAACTAAAAGTAATTTATGCTGAGTGATAATAATATAGACAAAAGAAGGGTACATATTACAGAATTGCAGTGATATAAAACTCTGAAAATGAAAATTAATCTGAAGTGATAGAAAACAGGTCAGTGGTTCCCTGATTGAGAAGAATTACCCTCGGACATAAGAGTACTTTTGCAGGTGACAGATGCGTTCATTAACTTGATTGTGGTGATGGTTTCAGGGGTGAGTACTTATGTTAAAACTTAGCAAATTGTACATTTGAAACATACGCAATTGTATATCAACTATGTTTCAATAAACCCAATAAACCTGTTAAAATAATGTGTCAGAAATGGTATAACATCTCTGACCTGCTCTAAAATATATCTTGGTGGAGAGAGAAAGTAGGCAGAACTAGAGAAAAATTAAGGATGGCCATTAGTTGATAATAGCTGAGGGGTGGGTATATGTGGATTCATTACCCTACTCTATCTGCTTTAATATTTGAAATTCTTCATAATAGAATATAAGAATATTATAATTAATGTATTGTACATAATATATTTGTGCTTCTTTGCAGGAATTTCATCTAGAGACTTAAAGAGTGCTGGACTTTATTTTCATGAGAACTTTCAATTTGTGTTTTTAAAAGTTTCTCTATTTTTTTTTTGAGAAGGGAACATGAGATTTGTTATTTTATAGCTTTTTAATCGTAATAAAGATGAAATTAAAGAAAATTTAATGCTGAAAAGCTATGGCTTTTCAGGGCAATGACCTTAAACATCCATAATTAACTAAAATGAGTCAAAGAGCATTCTGAATCTTCTCATTCTTTTTGTCAGAAGTCTTTATGTGGGCAGCTTTGGAAAGCAGGCTTTCTATTTTTGCTCACTGTTTCTTCTATTTCTGCTCTTAAAAGTGCCACCTATTTGAAAAATGTAATTATTCAAATTTTGATGGTTTTTGAATTGTGTTTCTAAATAATATCTAACATTTATTGAACACTTCGTGTTCTAAGTCCATTGACAAGGATGTATTTAATCTCTCTAAAAATTTGTGGTATATAGTATTATTATTCTAGTTATATTGATTAAACTAAATTTAACTGACTCACCCAAAGTTATGCAATTAAGAAAAGTTAGCTGGAATGTAGACCCAGAAAATCTGGCGCTGCAGTCCATGGTCTTTAATCACTGTGTTTTACTTCCTCAGAACTTAAGTCTCAATAAGTAAACCCAAAGGTATACAGTTTTTGAATTGCCTCTTAATGTTTTATTACTATGTATGCATAAATAGCATATTTCCCACGGTTGAAAATAAATTCACAAACTTTTACACACAACAAACATTGCTAAGGAAAGAATTAACTTTTCTGTCATATATGGTGATCCTTATTGGTGAAATGAAATGGTATTCACTGTCGATCCAGATTATTGTTTAGACAGTGGGTTTATCAGGAAAATGCCTTTTCATAAGTCAGGTAAAGAGGAATAGGGTAGGTGAATTGGGAAAAGGTGCCACCTTGGGATGGATGCAGCCTGGCGAGGACAATGGCTTGCAGTCCTTTGTGGCTCTTTGTCCTGGGGACAAAGCAACCTTTTGCTGGGACTCAGCTCTTGGACAGGACAACATGTCGGCCAGCAGATTGCTGGCTGGATTTCAGTCTCTATTTTCTCTTTTGGTTGAGGCTTTTGTGCAATGTACAAATTATGCAACCATTAGACCCATCTCAAAAGTTTTTCACATGCTTTCTGGCTAAATAACAATTTAATTGTTAACTTTTTTTGTGGAAGAAATGCCAGTTGTCTCTCAACGTATAATCTCTTCTTTCTTTGTGTTGATAGAGGCTCTGATTTTCGACCAGACACATATTGAGAATGAAGATCTGAGCATCTCTTGCAGCTATGTGTAACCATGCAACTGATGGGGTTATGTAACATTGTTTTGTGATAGTGTTGAATAAATTTCTTAAAAGATTGCTGGTACATGTCCTTTGTCTTTATTTTCCTTTTCTCTTGATCCTGTTGCTTGTAACACCATGTGGGGCTGAAACACGATGTTGGGCTTTTAGGAAAAGAGCCATCTTCTAGGGAGAAGCATCCCGGTACCTCACGATGTCAGGCCACCTTGCAGGCCCGGGGTTCCCTACATTTGTGCAAGAGAGACCAGGTTCTTTATAGTTTAAACCACTTGTATACTAACTTTTACATAATACTTTATATTAAAAAAAACAAATTCAAATCGATGATTTCCTTGCATCAGAATTGGTCTTGCTTTTCTTTCCCAAGTCTCACACCGTTTCTGTGACATGACCAAGGTGATCATATTCTACTCTCAGTTGAGTGATTGTTAAGGCTGAGGTATGTTGCTGCACATTCAGTTGTATTGCTGGCTGCTTTGGTTATTTAAGTCAACTCTGGAGCTATCTGTGGCAACTGATGATTACAAGTGCAAAAGTACAAAGTCAGATCTTAATGGTTGATTGGTATTGTCGTAGCCTCATTCATTCGTTCATTCATTCATTTATTCAATAAACACTTCAATCACACAGATTAAGCCTAATTCTATAAGCTAACCTATTGTATAATATGTTATAACTTCCCTTAACTGTGCTTTTATTTGACACAAACTCTTTCAATTTATACCTTTCATCTAATTATCTTTTCACATGCACCTAAATTATAATTAGTGATACATATAAACACTTGAAGTATGTGTGTGCTTCCCTAGCTTTACTTAGCTCTGAGGCCTCCAAACTCTTTCTCAACTACTATGGGAAAAATTGTGAATTTTGGGAAATAAATACATTCAGAGTGAAAGGGAAAATGCCTTAGAAGGCAGGACATACTTTGGGCAAAGAAACCCATTGGGCAAGAGCAATTTTCTCATGTCCAACTACTCACTCCTTCTCCGAAGCTATCATCATCTCTTAGCTGGTGTGATGCCATAGCCCCCTTACTGATTTCTCTTTTGTTCCTCTTTAGTCCATTCATATTAAACAACTCGGGAATCTGTGTATCCTATGTAATTTTATTGCTTGTGTCTTAAAGAGTCCGATTAAAAAATTAGATAAAACTCAAACTAAAAATGCTAGATACTGTTATGGCTGAACCCTTGGTCTGGGACTTCTGTCGCTGACTATGGGACATTCTAATGTCTCAGTTCCAATTTCTCCCACATGCAAGGCTGTGGCTTGCACTGCACAGTTTCTGCTAGGCACAGTGCACCACCTCTAAGAGACAGTCCTAGACATTACTGATGCATAATAAATTAAAACTGGAAGATGTTCAAACAAAATTAACTGTCTACAGTTTTCATTTAGCTGGATATAAAGAGTCATGTGTGAGAGACTCATTTTTCTTAATTGCACAAAGTCGCTGTATGGAATTGGGAGGCTTTGCAATCACTTGAATTTCATTCTAGGCATGTGGGTATAATCCTCACTCTTGGAGTTGTGCTGGATGGTTTTGGGGTGCACTGAACCAACAATGTGTGACCACAGTGTTGAAAGAATAAAAAGAAAAATCCATCAATCTGCATGAGTCTTAAGAAAATTCCCATTGGGTTAACATAGGGTTAGGCTTAAAGTTAGGCAGTTGTAACTACCAGTTTGTATTTCTAATTGATTCAAAATATAAATTTACAGTTTTCCTTCTATTCATTCCCTCGTATCACCTGAATTTTCTGGTTGGTAAATTCAGACGCGGAGCAGCACGGCGCTTCCTCTATTCCCCACTATTTCTCGCCCAGGGGATCCCTCAGCTGTGTCAAACAGCTAGTTAACCGTTGAACTTGTAGGGTTAGCTTGCTCCTTGCAAGGCGGGGGTCCATCTACGGGCAAGTTTCCTCTGCCATATTGCAAAATCCTCAAAGGCATCGTTGGTGTTTAGGACCTCTTTCTATATCCTAATGGCACCTAGCAGACTGCCTTACGTGTATATAACATTCAGATATGTGTCAAATTGTATTAAACTTCTTTTTCTCAGAATTTGAAAATTCATTGTTACGTGGGAGAATAAATGTTTTTTTTTGCCCTTCTCTAGAAAAATGACATATTCAGTTAAAAGTTCTAGTGAGTTGCCTTTTTTGCCCTATTTTTATTTTTTCATTCCCTTGAGTATTTATTTATAAATATCGAGCTAGCTTCACATTTTCCATTATGCCATTTCCTTTTCCACGTGTATGCTATTTATTCTCCAGTTTCTATTTATAAGTTTTTCCATTCAAAAGTCTAATGTTGACATTGAAACTGGTCTGTCACCAATGCTGCCAATTTATCAGAATATTATCTGCCTGGGGGTAAATCCACCAGGCTACAATAGCTCCCTTTGGCCATTTCATTTTCTTGGGTTAATTAGGTATTATACAGGGTGATTTAGATAATATAGAATGACTTAGGAAAAGTCACCGAAGGCGAGTAAAGTTATTTTTTATTCTTCCTTTTAGGAAACCAGCTCTGTCACCTTGCTTTTACCTCCCCCACCATGCACTTTAGTTTAAACACTTCGCTAGGTTGCAGTAAACCATCTAAATCTGAAGTTTCCCCAACATTAAATAAGGATTTTCCGATCAATTCCCAAGCCATTTTCTGTTGCAATGCCTCCTTTTTCTTTTCACACTTTTTCCTTTCTGCAAGTGGCCAAGTTCCTTTTTGTATTCTTTGTCAATGCACACTCTTACCAGGATGACTTTTAGAGTCAGACTTCCTTCGTTATTTTACTCTTCCTCCTCCTTTTCATACTCTCACAGATCTATGAGTCTGTTGGTCGCCATGCAGACAGACACACAGACACACCCACCCACCCTCTCTCCCGATGACCTATACCTTTGAAGAAATGCATTCTTATGTTTTTCTGTTGAGAATTTTACATGACATCATGTGACAGGCAGTTAACTGGAAACTGCATAAAAGAATGCGAACAGAAGAAAGAAAAGGATCCAGAAGTTAGTAGAGATTTATTACACGTGGGGGAACAGATCTACAGAGAGTGACTGACAGAGTTGGTGATTCTTGCCCTCGTATGTGCGTAATTTATGTATAATTCCCTTGGAAACTCCCCACCGCTCTGTAACAAATAACTAATTTTCCTTTGAGAATCAGTCTGTGAAGTTGAAGACTAGTGTTCAAGCAGGACTTAAAATGTGGTTCTAATCAATTTAACATCTTGAATTGCTGCCTATTTAAAACATTTTCTCCTGGTTCGTTAAGTAAGGTTAACGGCAACTCCCCAAAAGCTGTTGCCTTGGAGTCTGTTTTCTGTGTTTTTATTCTGGAAGGATTTGTTGCATTCAGATTTTGCTACCTGGGCTTCTCACATAATTTAAAAGTATCCATTGTGAATAATTTTATCCCTGTGCCTGAAATTATAAGTTAACGTCAGCTAATAGATTATGATTTATTGGATACAGCTCAGTAACATCACTCTTTTTATTTTATTGAAGCCAATTTTGTTAAGCTCCACTAAGGCTCATGAGTCCCTCTGGGGCATAGCATTAGCTTAATTGTAAATTCAGAAGTAAACCCACTGAGCCACAGTGTATTCATTGGTTTACCATTCAGGTGGAGGAGCGATGGTTAAAACAAGCATTTCCTCAACCATCTGACATTCAACAGAGATATTTACTGGGCCGAGGAGCAAAATACCACGTTTAAGTCTTGGGTAAGCCCTGACTTCCTCTGAGACTTCTATACATTCATTCTATATGATTTTCTCACGCGAAGTTACAGAAGGGTTATTTATTCACCACCCGCTATGTGTCTATCAGAGATAAACACTGGGAGAGGCGAGCTTTTCCTAAGCCGCTTGATGTCCACTAAAAAAGCATATAAACTCTGCCAAGATGGGGATTGATTATTGTCTTTTTTCTCTAGTGTCCCAAATATGCTGGGGACATACCAGGCTTTCAATAATAAATATTGTCAAATAAACGAATAAAGATATTACTTTGGTTCAGTAACAGTGACGGGATGCCTCTCTTGACCTGAAGGTGTAAAGGTGTTTTAGCGCCTCTGCGGGATCTGAGATCGCAGCGTGCAGTGGGGTTGGAGTGGAGGAAGCTGGGCGGGTGTCATTTCTGCTCTACGTTGGCACATGGGTTTGTGGATGTGGGTGCTCGCGTGTCCTGGAAGTCAGTCCGGAGCAAGGTCGAGCGTGTGGGTGATGTATAGATCGTGAGCTTTATCCATGTAGGTCAAGGTGAGCGTCAGAATGCAGGTACAGGGGGACTGAGCGCTGGAGGAACTGCCTTCGGTGCTGAGCGCCCTCTGCAGACATTCTGACAGGAGACTGGCTTCTGGCGGCACCTTGGGCAGTGAGGCGTTTATTAACTTCACAAGGCAGATAATTCCACTTTTGTTTTAGTTGTAGAAAATCCTTTCTCGTATTGAGGTAAAATTTCTATTCATTAGTCCTAATTGTACTCCCTAAAAAGTAGTTATGACTATTTCTCGTCATCTATTATGGAAAGGCGTCGTTTTTTTACAGGAATATCAAATTTCATTCTATCTCCTTTTTCCTCAACTTTACAAAATACACGTTTATAAATAATACTTCCCGGAGTATATGTTTCGCATAGGCCAAGATTTCCTGATCATCCACAGTCTCCAGTTTGTATATATTATTTTTGCTTTGAATCGAGGTATTCTTTCCATATCATAAAATGCACTGATCTCTGAGTACAGTTTTGAAACAGTACTCAGTACATCTCCGTAACCACCATCTCAATCAGGATATAAAATATTTTCATCATCTCAGAGAATTCTGTTATGCTTCTTTCCTGGCATCCTTCCCCATCACCGTAGAACTTGTCTGGAACTTCATTTTAGTAGAATCAAACAGCGCTCTTTTTCCTTTATTAAAGTTTGGCTTCCTGTACTCAACATGATGTCGTTTGAGATTCACGTCGTTGTTGCATGTGTCAATCGTTTGTTCCTGATGAGTGCTGAGCAGTATTTCATTGTGTGAATATATCCCTCTTGTTTCAGTCTTCTGTTGATGAATGTTGGGTGTGTGCATTATTCTTTACCTTAGACTTCCGTTAATGATCTGAGCAGTGAATACTGGAAGAAGATTACTACCTCCTTTATTCTGGCATTGTACTTTTGTTAATCTAATGTAAGATTGCATTAATGATCACAGTGGATTTATTGCACCGTTTACATGGTGATGGGTTGAAAGAGCAGGGCTTTGCAGCATCATTATAGGCTCAGATGCCAGATCTGCTGCCTGTAATCCACAGGATATAAGGGAAATTATTTTATGTCTCTGTACCTCTGTAAAATATGAATAATAATAATGCCTGTGACTCCTTGACACCCATGGTTAGGAGTTTAAGGCACTCAATAAATGTTAGTTCCTAGCTATTCAGCCCACCTGCTTTCATATTGAAGTTGCAATCTATCAGAGCAGGTACAGTTGTGTCACACCATCTCTCTCCTGTACTCATGCATTTTCATAAACTCATGTGCCAGACTTTCCCATTTTTCCTATTTATTTTCATGTAAATCTACTCCATCATTCTATCCTATTGAGACCAACTGGCTCTTTATTCCATCAACCAGCAGAGTTGCTATCTACCTCAACTCTACATCATCTGTGGGTTTCGTAAGTAGATCAACCACGTCCTCATCTGAGATTCTCTTAATATTTGAACAGAACAGAAACAAAGCCAGGTTCCTTTGGCAAAAGATTAGCAACCACTCTTTAGTTTGAAATTGATCTACTAATCAATACTCTTTGGATACTGTCATGCATGCAGTTTCAAATCCATTGAACTATGTTATTTTTCAGTTATCCTTTCACAAAGTATCAAGAAAAATATTCTACGAATTGATAGCACTCAAAGGCCTTGAAAATTCTACGAATATAGAGAATAAGTTATAATAACCCTCTTTGAATATATCTTTAATTAAAATTTTCTGGAATAATTTTTAATAGCTGACTTCATAATTTCAAAATTTAAAACATTATGCCCAATCTACTGGACAAAGAATGTTACATACATTTTTTCAAAATGATTCTTCAGGATAAAAAACTCTAAATGTACTGCTATTTAATAATTTATAATTTAACCATATTTGTCATTTCTGTGTGCTTTTTAGTGTCTTTTATTAATGGCTTTCTTGAGATTCTTTTAATGAATAAAATTGCATCAGATTGTTTCTTTTCATTATCACCTCTAGAATAATTTTAAAATATTCTTCAGATCTAACCAAGAGTAAAGATTGATCCAAATTATAATTTTTAAAAAATATATTACCATATCTTGATTTTTAAAAGTATTATTTTGTTGATCCAGACAACCTCACATAAAGGTATAAATTAACCTAGGAATACGTGGTTTGTTTCTAATGGTTAACATTTTCTCCTTCCTGAACATGAGAACTAATTATATGACTGGTGAGGGCCTTGATATACAAAGTATTGTTCAAAATTTCTTTCTATATTGAAAATTAAAGATCATTTAGTTCATGTAAAAGAAAAAAGTCAAGTTGATTTGGACAATCCTTGAGAGCAGGGGATGTGCCATATATTTTTACCTTTTTAGCATTGTGCTTTACACATTACAGGCACACAATAAAACTTTACTAAATTGTCCTAACAGAGAATTAAATTATTCTAACTGGCTTTCCATAGGTATAATGTTAATTTCACATCTAGAAATATATTTTTAGTAGGTATAATTGTTCTTATGAAACATCATCTGCCTAAGTATTTCAATATTTTGAAAACATTGAAGTAGGAAATGTTTCTCGTCTTCTGTAATTTTGCAGTTGGTGATACTTTGGTATATAAGATCATTAAAAGCAGAACAGCTGGGTAGCTGACATCTTCAAAAAAGTTTGGAATAGCACTTATGCAATCAGATTCTCTCAAAAGACAACTGAATGATTATAATTTTTTTCTATATAAATTCCCGCCAGAACAATTTTATGTAGCAGTTAGAAAAAAATCATAACGTAAACTCATTGGAGATAGTTTATATTTGTACATCTTGGAAAGGTGAGAACTTATAAGAAAGAATGTCTTTGGGATAAGTTCTTGATCTGCATTCATTAGATGATAATTGTTTATTGCCTTCTTTATTGGACTTTATAGTCACTTCATGTTGATTGAGTCATTTCTTCATACAAAGATTACTGTATTCACACAGAAAGCCTACACTTGTCTTCAAAATGCTTCCAAAATTGCACTTTTATTATCTCTATCTTTGTTTTAGTTTTGTGTAATGCAAAGTCAACAAAATGAAGAAAGAACTAAAAACATTTTATCCGTTGTCGTCACCACCACCATCATCATCATCATCATTGTTACCATTGTTAATAATATAATTATAATGAACTTTAAGGCTAGAGCTTTAACATGAGTTATTATTATATATTTTAGCTTTTGAACTTGAAGTAGAAAGTTAAAAGAGAGAAGTCTGTTTACATGTGAGTTAGCCTGGCAGATAAATTAGAGATCCTAACACTAAATTTAGTATCTAAGAATATAATAAGGATTTGTGATGCTTCCTAGAGGACCGAGCTCTATAAACCAATGAATAGTTTACAATGAGATATAAATATAGCACATAAAACATGTAGCCTTTTTATAGTGGAAAATCTTGATGTGTTTGAGGTTTGGCAGTGATAAAAGAAAAAATACTGTTCTTACAAAATTTTTATGAAGATGGCTGATTTTTCTTTCGAGTGTATATAAGAGAAAATTCACAGACTTAATTGAGCTCAAGGTGTTACTGGCCTAGAAAGGGGGGTAGCAAGTGGGGGCCACTGAGACTCCCCTTAAGGGAAATCCTATGGATCCCTGCTTAAGATCTGGCTGCTATCCTGAAAATTATCTGCATTTGGAAATAATGGGACCAGGGAGAAATTCACTTAAGAATTGACCAGGAGAATGTTCAGAAATAAGTTGAAAACCCCCAAACGAATAATTGATGATAATCTCATCCTAAATTCTCATTTTCATAAGGAACACATAAGCAATATTTCAGGGGTGAGCCCAGTCTTCTTGAGGTGCCAATCTCAGCTTGTGTTGACATGATGGAAGCATCTGCAAGTCCAGTGTATTTTTCAAGCTCAACTGTATTCATTCATTTTCCCGCAGATTTGCATAGTAAGTCATGGCCAATTTGCTCAGCAATAGAAAGGCTTTACACATGTCCCTTTCTCCCAAGAGCCCTGAATTCAGCAGAGCTGCCCCAATAATAGCCCCTCAACATGGCCTCAGAATCTCAGTATGTGCCTGTGATTCCCACAAATTGCAGTGCGCATTCTGCCAGCTCTCCCTTGAGTTCACCACTGGAATCCATATTGGTTGAAATGTCTACCCCTTCATGAGGTTCTACAGCTTCATCTATTTAACAGGGAGTGGGTATAAGGGAGCATAGATTTTTCCATGCTTTTTGCTAGAATCAGGAACATACTCTCTAGTGGAAAGAGTCACCAGCTAGCAGATGTCAGCCTAAGTATGGATTTATGCTCTGAAATTTCTAGGTTGCCTTAAAAATGCAGAAAGCAGTGAAGGAATGATCCAGTGGTTTCTATGGGGCACACTGAAAGCAGGAAAAGGGACATGTGAAGGGAGTCTATATCTGTATGGTTGAAAATAGAGTGATCACGAATTATATTTTTCCTGATCTACCAGAATAACAAACGCCTCCATCTAAGGGTCAAATCAGACTCTTTGTGACCATAGCTGCTCTTTAAATAGCTTTTTGTTCCCAACATTGAGATTTATGTTAGTGATTAGCTGAGAATTTAGTGATAAGTTGGGTGAAAAACATGAAAAAGTGGGAAATGCACATACTCTTTGAGTGAGAAATTTCAACTTAAAAAATTGATGTTTTAAAATGGAAAACACTTAAGTATATATGCCCAAAGATATTTATTACAGCATTATTTGTAATGGTATGTAACCCAAGTAACCTAATTAGAGAATGATCCACCCATGGGATTGAATACTACACAGTAATTAAGAAGAATGAGTGAGAACTATCCATATTGATCTGGAATGACAATCATGAAATGTTGCTAATTGAAATAAAAAGGTGTATTATAGAGTGCTGTATCATATAATACCATTAAAAATAAGTACAAATCGTGTGTGCGCATGTGTGTGAATGCATGAGTATGAAAAAAATGTATGAAAAGATATGGCCCCAAATGCTAACATCAGTTACCTGAAAGGCATGAGACTGAACAGGCAGGAGAGGGAGAGTACTGACTTTTTCTGTATATGTAAATTTCTGCATGATCTGCAGGTGCATTAGTTTGCTACGGCTGAGTAACAAAGTACCACACACTGGGTGCCTTCAACAATAGAAATGACCATTTTCACAGTTCTGGAGGCAAGAAGTCCAAAACCTAGGTGTCGTTGAGTTGGTTCCTTCTGAGAGTTATGTTGGATAAGGGGCCCGCCTTACCCCCGTACGATCTCATCTTAACTACTTACACCAGCAACAACCTTATTTCCCAATAAGGTCACATTCTGAAATGCTAGGAGTTAGGACTTGAATGTATGATTTGGGAGAGGGAATATGATTCAACCTATAACAGGAGATATTGCTTTTGTAATTTTTTTTTAAAAGGGTAAAAAGGAGCGACCTAATGGGGGTTGCCATTAGGGAGGCACGGATGTTCTAGACTTGGTTCTGCCACTTATGGGCAAGTCATCTCTCACTGCCCGGGAGCATTTTCATCTATAAGGTGAAGGTCTGACTTAGCTGCTTTCTGAAGCATGTCATACCTCTAAGCAATCTACATCTCTTTACAATCTGATTTTTCTGGACCTGGTGAATCTTCGTTCTTTGCTGCTGGCAAACTACATGGGTTCTAAAGCAATATATCATCTCCCCACCATCGTGACCTGTGCTTAGGACAGCTCAGAGCTAAATATTTTTTTCACAGTGAGTCCAGCCACTTGCCTCTATCCAGTGAAATGTCCCTGTTCCCTAGATGTCTGACTATCAGCCTGGGATAAAGTTTGCTGTAATTCCATGTATCCGTAGGTCTCCTAACTTCCTCCAACTCCATAAAACACCCTGCATTTTATGTCCTCGGATCTTGGGGTGCCTATTTAACACCTGGGTTTCTCTAGCAAAGGAGTTTCTGTCTCCAGTCCACAACCTCCTGAGCACCCCTCAAATTCTACTGTGTCTCCTTCCTCCTATGTGTAACTAATGTAGTTTTTCTAGAAAAGCTCTGGTGCCTATATCCAATCAACTTTGGAGGAGAGTGAGTACCTATTCCAAAGAATTACTGCCAGATGGAATTGGTTTCTGAAGAGCAAAATCAACCATGGTCTTCTTCTGGCTCTGTGGCTTTGCTGCTCCTTTCTTGTGAAATGCCACATGCCACATTTCACTGTGCTCTCTTGGTTCTGGTCCAGTGAAATGGCTGAGAGGTCATTTAAACTGATGGGCCAATGTCTTCTCTTTTCGGGCTGTGAAAGTCACTCCTGATGAGTCTGGTAACAGCAGTGTCTAAGAGGTGACAGGGACGTTTTCTTTACCCAACAACTCAACTTCAAAGCCTCTGCAGGTCTTTGAATAGGGTCTTTTAAAGCAAGACGAAGGAATAGTCTTCAGATGAAACACAGGCTTTTCCTATCTTTTCATTCTAACGGTGCTTATCACATTCAGGTGATCCAAGTTCTAATTTACGGCAGAGACACAAGGTTACAAATAGTTTTAATGGACTGCTACTGAAATACTATCAACAACAAACGTACCTTGTTTTCATGCACTTGACTTCATTGCGCTTCACAGGTGTTGTGGTTTTTACAAATAGAAGGCAAGGCCCTCCCCCTGCATAAAGATTACGACTTGCTTTGTTGCAAAACTCTCTTTTCTGCGATGATCTGGAGCCAAACTCGCAGTATCTCTGAGGTATGCCTGTGCATTTGTGTGGCTTTGCTTTTAATATTGTACTTTAAATCAGGGAATGGTGAATGGATGTTATATTTTGAAAGGCGTGTTAAAATGTATAGGTGTATGTACAGTTCAAATGAAAATAACTATAATATATTTTGCACATACAACAATATTATATGTTTACGTGTGTTTTTCTAGAACACTTTTATTTGGTTTTATTAATTTTACTTCCAAGCATTTCCGAACTATCTGAATGGAGAGGGAATTCTAAATACCGAGTTAAATTTTCTCCTAATTCCTTGAGTTAGGGCATTTTTGATTCCAAGTGATCAATTCACAACTTTTGTTTTGTGGGTGATTAACTCCAAATGGGTAAAGTATTAGAGCCAAATGGACAACTGGGGTGGGTTTGGGTAACTGTTAAAGATCCTCACTGCAGGAGGGTAAAGATAAAGACCACCTACTTAGTATTATCGTTGCTTTCTATAGTGGAACAGCCTAACTGAAGTTAAGGTCGCTGTCTTGCTTAGTTAGCTCCTTACGGTTATTACGATGAGGAGTCAGGCCCTGACTTTGGGTTTGAATATTTGGTTATAGTGCTCTTGTGTCTCACATACGAATTTTAGCTGAATAAACAACTTCTTTACGGCTACAACGTGGGAATAGAAAAAGTGTAAGTATGTCTTCTGTTTGTACTCTCTCTCTCTCTACAAAGCAGTAATATCTACAAAGTCTCCGGTTGGTATTTGAATGGTAATGGGGCATGCACTCTTATTATTCTTATCTAGGACATGCATAAAATGGCAAACCACACGTAAATACGTGCCATAAAGATGTTGCTGTTTTAGAGCTATGTGGGAAGTTCACTGTGGCTCAATACTTGTGATTTCTCTGACTTTTATATTTTTTCAATGTTTCATATTTTTCTCTGGCTTTATATAATGGGGAAAGTAGATACTAGATACCAGGACTGATACCATTTAGGAAGAGTAATCAGACTATGTATGGGGGGACACATCCTTGGTTCCTTATGAGCCACCTTTTCTATATGAGTGTTTACTTTGCTCCAGATTTAGTTCACTTTGTCAAGACTAGGAGTCTGTCGAGGGGAGAGTCTGTGACAGAGCTATCTTCACATTCTTTTTAGTGCTTATGGTAGGTGTTTGATGAGTATTTGTGGAATCAATCAATTCAGTCAAATAGGTAATTATTTTTGAGACGAACATAGTTATTTTAGAAATAATAGAGTAAAACTTTTTCTTCAAAAGGGCTTTGTGTTTTGATGCCAACTTTATCCCGATGACTCACAAGATGATGCTTCAGATGGGTCATTAGAAAGTCTGAAATCGTCTATCTCAGTGCGAAGAGGCCCAGATTTGCTTTTGGTTTCTCTCCATTGAAATATGTCCCATAAATTAGCATAGATATTAACAAACAAACGAACTAACTGTCTGAGAACTGATCCTACTCTAAACATTTCAGCTTAGGGACGTTTTCCAGTGAAATTGCAATTGCCTCAAGACTGCTACATTCTTTTAGTTTCCTACCTTATGCTTTTTTTTTTCAGAAAGATTTCTAGTTCTATCAATAATACACAGAAAAAATTACTTCAGTCGAACAAAATACTATGCAAGGAACACAAGAATCTTTCAGCATGATTGATTTCTAAGTGACAAAGACCTGAGAGAAACAGTTACTCTGATTACATAGTGGAAAAGGAGTTTGCTGACTAGTATAAATGAAACAGTGTTTCTTTCACAAAAGGTAAGCTCTAGAGAGCAGGCATTTTTTTGTGTTTCATTTATTACTTTATTCCTATAACTTAGAACAGGGCACATTAGGCTCTCAAAAAATGTTTGCTGAATGATTAAGTGAACGAATAATAATGTGATAGAATTTTAATATCCGAGTTATACATCAATTGAAGAAAGATGTTTTGGCTTAACTTTAGAAAATTGCCAAAAGTATCCCTACTGTCCTGGTTTGGAAGTAAACTTATACTTTTATATTAAAATACAAAAGACATTTATAAGATTTAATCTGTTATAAGGCAGGTCCCTTTAAAAAGATGTCTGAAGTCTTTTGATTAAATCTCGCTTTTAAAAAATAACATTTTATTTTGAGATAATTGTAGATTCATGTGCAATTGTAAGAAATAATACAGAGAGATCCCATGTATCTTTTACCCAGTTTCCTGCAATGTAACTTCTTACAAAAATAATATAATACAGTATCATAACCAAGATATTGACAATGACATGATCAAGACACAGCCTTTCCATCACCACGAGGATCCCTCATATGGCTCTTTCCTGGCCACAGCTGCCTACTGCCCCCCAATCCCCTCCTCCATTACTGACCTCTGGGCAATCTGTTCTCCATTTGTATAATTTTGTCATTTAAAGAATGTTCTATAAATGGAATCACACAGGTAGTAACCTTTTGGGATGGGCTTTTTTTTATTCAGCATCCTTTCCTGAAGGTTCATTGAGGTCTTACTGCCAAGTAGAGGTGGAGGTTCAATTCTGGTGGGGGCTCTCAAAGCACCACCCATCTCCCTCAGGCAGGGAATGGAAGAGCAGCAACCTGCTCCCTCCCATCTGACATTGCCCTAACAGGGGAATCAAAACACTGCCTGGTTTTGCTAGATGGTGGATGGAAAGTTAGCTTTCCACTTGACCATGCCAAGACCATCCAACGGGGGAATTGAATTGCCTCTGCCTGCTTCCAGGGGCAGGCTGAAGTGTGTGTGTGTATGTGTGTGTGTGTGTGTGTGTGTGTGTGTGTGTGCGCGTGCGTGTGCGCACGTGCACATGTGCTCACATGTGCGTGTGTGTTTAAAGTCCATTTCTGGCTTGGCCCTGCCTACACTCCAGATTCCTGTCCAGGATATATGGGATGCAATAAGGAAACCCAGGGAACTCACTGCCCCAAATCAGGGGCTGTCTTTTTCTTTCTACCTTTCAGAGTCTTCCTATGGTTGTTCGGGTTATTTCCAGGGTTTTTTAGTTGCAAGAGGGAAGACCTGAGAGAAATGAGGCCACTCCATCTTGGTAGAACCAGAGGTCTCTGAACTTTCTTTTTCAAGAGAATTCTATATCAATGTATTTATGATTTGTTAACTTTAACATAGGATATGAATTTTTATACTCTGTCTTAGAGTGTATAATTTCTATTGCCATTTAGTATATCCTGTATTCAAGACTAGTATCTGCATTACAGTCTCTAAAGTAAGACTTTCATCAGGGTAAGTATTTAAGGATGATTTGATAGGTCAGCTTAGGGAGAAAAAGATATGTAGTTCTTTCTGAAATTATCTTATAATGTACAAGTGTTCCTTTACATATTTAGTTTTCAAATTATCACTGACAGTTTGGCTGATAGAAACTATACATCATTTAGACATTCTGAAAGACTTGAAAGAGAATTACTTATGATTGTAGAGCAATTTTCTGATACTTCTAAAGTGGAAGGTGCTAAGAAATTTTATGATCTAAAATAATTCATCTAAACATGTTTTGATATTCAGACTGTATGTTATCGATCATACATTATTTTAGTCCTTGTTCTTGTTCACAAATTTTCTTCTTTCTCCTTGTAGCTTCTTTCCACCAAGGCACAGTAACTGTTGTATTTCTTTGTAGAATTTGAGTGATTTCCACTCTATTTGCCTATTAGAGACAGAGATTAGAGAAGGGACCAAGAAAACTATATTAAGGAAATTAATTGCTTCAGTCATAAACTTTTCAGCTGGAGCGATAGACCAAATGACCTCTCTCAGGACAAATATTTCTAAAGATCCAAATCTCTGAAAGCAATTAAACTCTGTCCTTATTAATTCAAAGCAAAGAGTTCTAAGTAAGCACCCATTCAGGTGAAGGGACTGTAGAAGAAATTAAATTGTCCAGTGGTTCTGATATATTTTGGGAAGTTGATCCGAATCCAGTTTACAGTTTTAATCTCTGACACTCACATGGTATGAGTAATTATTTGCACACATGAACGTTTGTACGTATTACAAATATTAGACCCACACTTGTGCAATCATTACCAGAATTAATTTGGGAACAGTTGTTTCCATATTTTGGCTACCATGAAAAATGCTACTATAAATATTCATGTTTAGTGTTTATGTGGACATATGTTTTTATTTCTCTTAGGAGTGGAATTTCTGGGTCATGTGAGAACTCTGCATTTAACTTTTTGAGGAATTTTGCCTTCTAGCCAGCAGCGTATGAGGTCTCCAGTTTCCCACATCCTCACCAACACTTATTATTGGTTGTCTTTTTTTGATTCTAGCCATCCTAGTGGATGTGAAGTGGTGTCTCACTATGGTTCTGATTTGCATTTTCCTCATGGCTAATGATGTGGAGCATCTTTTCATGTGCTTATTAATGATTTGTATATATTCTTTGGAGAAATGTCTACTAAGAGCCGTTGTCCATATTTCAATTGGGTTGAGGACTTTGGCTTTTATCCCGAGAGAAATTGGTAGCCACTAAAGTTTTGAGAAATTGAATGGAATAATCTGATTCACAGTTTTAACAGGGTTACTCTGCAGTGTTGAGAATGGACTGTAGAGAGGTAAGGATGTAATTAGTAATTATTGCAGTAACAAGTTAGGAGATTATTATGACTAGGACTGGGGTATTAATAGTGGAGTCAGGAAGAAATATTTGGATTCCAGGAGTACTTTGAAGGTAGAGCTAGCAGGATTTGTTGACAAGCTGGGCATAAGGAAAAGAAAAAGAAACAAGTCAAAGATGACTATATAACTGTGGCTGGAGCATCTGGGAAGATAGGGTTACCAGCAGTTGAGATGCAATAGTTTATGTGGAATAGATCTGGAGAGAAATTTAGTGTTTTAAAACTTTTTTAATTTTATTTTATTTTTTGGTAATATTTCCCACTACACTTCCAGCTCCTTGAGGTCAGGGACCCTACCAATTATATTCATTGCAGAATCCTCGGCTTGGAGCTCCCAGCATGCATAAATAAATGAATGAGTGACTACACAGAGACAAGCACCATGCATCCTTTAAAAATTGAATTGAACAAATTTATTTGGCGATCTAATACATTAATTTCATACTTTTTCAGTTTCAGCTTCCAATTTAAATTATTTCATTCATTATATTATGCTCAAAAGCATGGACTTTATAGCCAGACAGTTTTGAGTTTTTACTTGTTTATTACCACTGAGCCATTGGACATATCACCTAACTGCTTTGAGCCTTGATTTTTTTTGTACATCAGTGTTACTGACCCTCGTCTCATAAGAGTTCTCTGATTATTAAATGAGAGCTCTGAGTTCAAAACTTGCCATGTGGAAAGAGCTCTTCAAATGATTTCTCTCTCTCTCTCTCTCTCTCTCTCTCTCTCTCTCTCTTTCCCCCTTTTTCTCTATGAATATATGTGCATACATATACATCCACATGTAAAGTGCATATTGAATGCAATGTATACTTAACATTTTGAGTTAAAGTGTCAAAGCTATATATTTCATATAATGTTGAACTATTTGTTGCACCAAACTCTTTTCTATTGTATTCTTACATCAAATCCAGAGGAAAAACTAAGATATTTGGAGCTAGGAGCCTGGGGTTTGAACCCCAGACCTATCATTTTATTACCTATGAGGACTTTCCTCTCTAGAGTCTATTTTCTCATCTGAAAAAATGATGGTGATGACTAAATTCACCTGATATACCTAACAGGCTCAAGGGGAGGATAAAAATGGAATGTATATAACAGTGCTGTTAATGTTATGAGTCTTTGTCTACTTAATGTTATATATTAAAATATTTTAGTGATTCTATTACTCTTTACAACCTATTTTATTTCTAGGAGATGGTATAATTAAAGGAGATATTTCATCAATGAATCCAGAAAAAAATAGGAAAAGCACAAAAACTTTTAGTGGAAATACAATGTTCAGTAATCTGTTAAAATGTCTATAGCAACAAAATAATAAAAATTGAAGACATGACTTTAATGGAGGCAATAGTGTGGAACCCACAACATTTTTCCTGGATTTTATTCAATGACATGTCAGACTCATTATGTTTGATTCATTGGGCTTCAGTGTCTGATGCTGAGGACTGCATTTTCTACAACCAATTGTGAAAGAACAAATGATTCCACAAACAGATAGCTCAGCATCATCACTGCTTTGAAGTGCAGTTCACTGAGAACACTTCAGTGTAGGGAGATGTTGGAGATGTGCTGCTCTGGCCTTGAAGGTCATTTATTTGTACGCAAGGTATATAGCACATAGTAGGTACTCAACAACAGATGTTTATTGATAAACTTCACTCATTACTTCCTAGATATTTGATTTGGGGCCATTGTTTATCACGTGGCAAGTGTGAGACTTGAGAAAATAATAAAGCAGTCTTAATATACCAATGTCTGTAATTTTGAAATGCACCAAGAAGTAAAAGATAAATTGATAGAAGGAGAAAGGGTGAATAGATGAATAGATATGTAATAAATCAACTATTGTACAATGTTAATTGTGAAATCTAGGTGGTAGGTATATATGTGTTAACTGTATAATTTTATAAATTTTTCTTGTTTGAATATCTTTATCATAAAAAAGTTTATTAAAGAAAAGTGAAACTAGAATTAGACTGTAGAGAGACAGATTAGCCAGGTTCTCTGCTGCTTTAAGAATTGTGGTACAACAAAGTGGTAACAAAATAATAAGTGTTTTGATATTATTATTTTTGGTTAATGTACCAGCTAGAAGAGATTGGGTAAGCTGTTGTAACAAATTAATACCTAAATTTTAGCCATTCAGTATCACCCGGTTATTTCTCACTCTCATGTCCAATGCAAATGGGCTTGGGGCTCACCCAGGCCTCAGAGTTGACTTTATTAACAATCCATTACATAGACATGATTGATTGATTGATTGATTGCCTAAATGCTTGATCTCACGGTTGATACTGTGTGGTATAAAGCCCCACCCGAAGTTACATATTTGGTCTTTCTGGTGTGGCCAGAGAGTGTGGTCAGTCTCCTGTCCCCACCTCCCTGTACACTCCCCATCCCCCATATCATACCATTGGACTGTAACCCAATGCTCCCAGGCAAACAACAACACGCCTATCTCTCAGGCATAACGTTCAAGGGCTCAGAGTTTACCACCCAGAAGCTAAGGGCAAAGGCTAGAACTTCTTTTTGGTAAAGCTAAATTCTTTATTATACACTTTGACTTTAACCTATTGTTGGTTAATATTTACTGTGCCACAAATGACTGTGCAAGGCAAAAGAATCCCCCTCAAAACCAACTCTTTAATTCACTGAGTAATTTGCAACAGGTTGCTTTTCGTAGAAAAAAATGTCATTGAACGGCTTTTAAGGAACTTTCCCATCAAAGTGCATTTGTAATTTCTCTGTCACAGTTCAGTGAAAGCCTGGTGTAGCATTCTTTTTATTGACTGACCTTTTAGATTTGTGGCCACAGTGGGAGACAGGTCTAACTCCCGTATGATATTTCTGCGGTTGCAGTGGGTGTCGGCAGTGGGAGATGGGGAATAACATTGGCAGGGCTTTTGAGGAGTGGGTGTGAACAGAGTGACAGACTTAAGGCAGGACATGAACAGGAGCAGGACTGTAACTGATACTTTGATGACAACTGGGGATAGTATGGGGTTGCTTGGAATATGGGTCTCAGTGGCGAAGAAGTATAGTGGCTGTAGATTGGGTTCAGGTCCAGAGAAGTGTAGAACAGCTTGGCACCTGCGGTGGGGGGTAACAGTCACCAGGGCCAGAGAAATGGAGGCAGCAAATCTCACACTTTGGTGGTTTCATTAGTTTACAGTGGCATGTTGCGGTTTACCTGCCCTGCTGAGAACCTGCCGGCCTGTTTAGATAGCACTAAAAGTGAGGGCTTTGGTATCAGAATATCTGCTTGCAAGTCATGGCTCTGCCCATTGTTAATTATGTGATGTGGGCAAGTTACTTAACCTCTCTGTGCCTCAGTTTCCATCTCTGTTAAATAAAAATAATATTCATTTTCTCTATCATTAATTTGTGCTACTATTTGTATTGTTTTCTTCTTTGGGTTCAATTCACTTTTGTTTTTCTAACTTCCTAAGATGGACACTTAGATTTTGACTTTCAATCTTTGTGCATTTAAAGCTATAAATTTACCTATAATCAGAACTTTAATTACAGCCCACAAGTCTTCACATATGTTTTTATTAAGATTCAGTTCAAGGTATTATAAACTATCCATTATGATTTCCTGTTAGAGGCATGGAATACTTAGAATTGTGTTGTTTGATTTCTAGTTAGCCTCCTGTAACATATTACCAGTGATCAGAGAGCAGACCTTGCATGATTTCAGTCCCTTGAAATTTGTTGAGACTTGCCTTATGGACTGGCATATTGATATTTTATAACTTCTGTAGGAACTCTAAGAAAATGTTATTATACAGCCATTGAATACAGTTTTTTATAACTGTCGGTTTGGTCAAGTATTAACCCATTGAAGTATTAACCCATTACTGTTTAAATTAGGTATAAGTCTATACTTTTATCATGTGTTTTATTTTTAGTTCCATTTTTGTCTCTCCATTCTTTCTTCCCTGCCTTTTTTTGATAGTAAGTGGTTTTATTCCATTTTATCTTCTCTATTAGCTTTTGAGTTGTGTATTCTTTTTAAAAAAATTGTCACTTTACGTAGAAGTATGTAAACTTTTTCTGAAAAGGCTCATGTAGCCAATATTTTTGGCCTTGAGGGCCATATTGTCACTGTGGAAACCACTCACCCTTGCAGGTGTAATGCGAAAGCTTCCATTGATAAAGCAAATTGCCATGGCTGTGTGCCAATAAAACTTTACTTATGAAAATAAGTCACTAGTCCATTTTGGCCCAGGAGCCATGATTTGCAGACTCCTGCTTTAGAGATTAAGTATGTTTGACTAGCAAATGTCTACCTTGTTAGTATTTTTACCACTTCCTCTCCCAAAATTTGAGAACCTTGAAACAGTTTAAATAGTAACCCTTTTCTACTCTTTGTGTTGTTATTGTTATGTATTTTACTTACTTACCTTGTTCAAAACACCACAAGATGTTATTAATATTGCTGATTTGAAGAGAAATATTCTTTATATTTACCCATTTATCATTTCTAGTGTTCTTAATGCTTTTCTGTGTTATCGTACTTCTATCTGGGTTCATTTTATTTCAGTTTGAAGATTCCTTTGTATATTTAGTATAGAGCCTGTCTACTGAGTATACTTTTCTTACTTTATTGTCTGTCTTGAAGTATCTTTATTTCATCTCTACTTTTGAAGGATATTTTCACTAGATATAGTTAAGTTGGAGAGGTTATCTTCCCTAGCATCTTACAGGTATTATTTCATTGTCTTCTTGTTTTCATGTTTCTGTTGAGAAGTCAGTTGCAAAATTACTTTGTTATTTGAGTGTATTTATTAAATTGTTTTTCTTTTCCTCTGAGTGCTTTGAAATTTATTTTGATAATCTTCAATTGTACTATGATGTACCTATGTGTGGTTTTTTTAAACATTTATCTCACTTAGGGTTCCTGGCACATCTGAAACCTGTTGGTTTGAAAATTTTCACCAGTTTCAGAAAAATTTCGGCCATCATCTCTCTATACATTACTTCAGTCTCATTTTCTTTCTCCCCTCTTTCCGGGACTCCAATATGTATATGTCATCTGACTGTGTTCTGCATGTCTTTTACTCTCTGTTCTATCTTTTCCTTTTTTTCTGTCTGTGTTTCAATTTGAATATTTTGTATTCACTTGTTTGAGTCACTAATCCTGTTTTTTTTTCCTTTGTCAAATCTACTGTTAACATTTAAAAATTTTATATATTGTATTCCTCAGTTCTATAATGTGTATTTGATTCTTATTTATAGATTCCAATTATCTGCTGAAATTGTCTTTCCATTAATTTTGCTTATCATTTCTGTTTTCATCTTTTCTGTTAAATATTTCTAATATTTATTTAAAATTTTTTAAGCAACTCTGACATGTGTATCACCTGGGGGTCTACTTTTAATGTTTATTTTTTTTCTCTTGACTATCAGTCACATTCCTTACCTTTTTACATGTCTCATGCTTTTTTCATTATGTGCATGATATTGTATATCAAAAAAGAATAAATGCTAAAACTGATTTTATTTTTCCCCAGAGAGAGTAATGGGTGAATAAGTTTAATCCAGTCATGTCTGCATTAAGGCTGTTTGGAAGCTTTAGTTATACTCTGTTTTCCTTTGTTATAGGTTTCTCCTTACAGCTGGTTTTTGTCTCTTAAATACCAGATATTGAGGGTGATTATACTTTGTCTTTTCATCCCAGCCTTCTGCCTCCCACAGAACCCCAAGACTCAGCAAATTTCTCATTGGAAAAACTGAAACATGGTCTCCAATGTTTCATAGATTCCAATTCAACATGCTGGCCCATGTGGTGTTGTAAAAAATTCTTTTTCATTCTTTCTTTCCGAAAGACTCTTCTAAAGCAAGCCTAATTTGCAATCAATACTTAATCTCAGCAAATGTCCCCAAGGTGGAAAATAGCCATGAATATCAGCTCATCTAAGAAAGACTCTATCCTTTGTCATATAAAATTCTTTAATCTTCTTTGCTTCAATAGATATCCAATATCTGTGACAATATAATTTTTGCAGTGAGAGGGATGCTCTGCTTTTATCTGTTTTTTTTTTTTTTTTTTTTTTTTTTAACTAGTTTTTGCAGTGGGTCTGCTTCTACCTGTTATACCCTACTCAGATCCAGTAGTTGGAAAAAATGTAAAGATAAAACAGGAGACTTAAAGGGTAATTATTACTTTGCTAGACTGCTTTGGGTTATGTTTCCAGACTGTGAAGATTCATCTTCCTTTGATATTTAGAAATATTTTAGTCATGAAATTTTGAGAAGAATGGCCTCATTTAATCACTTAGCCTCAGTTTTTTTATGTGTTTTAAGGATAATCGGGCATTTCTTGGTCTACTGGTGTGTAAAACTAGGAAGTAAAAACATAATGAAAGATGGGAAATTATAATAGAAAGCAATTTATAAATTATAAAGCATTACAAAGATATTAAGTGTCATAATTATGTTTGAACATATAAATCAGATACTATAATTTATATTTTCTGTTTTTAAAAACTCTTACTGTATTTATAGTAGGACTATAGAACTGAGGTTAGATGTATTTTGACCAAAGCTTGTAGAGGCTTAGAAAAATTATCAGAGTCCTCCTAAATATGTGTTAAAAACACTTCAGAGCCTTCCTCAAGCCTATCACATGTTTTATAAATGATCAAAGTAGAATTTATTTTAACATTATATCTTTGGCAACAACTTTACATACTGTGAGTGAAAAAACTCTCCTAACTTTACTAGAACATTGATTGCTCAGGGAGAGCACATTGACTCTGATCAAGTTTTGATTGCAATACAAATACACAGGTAATTGTTGAGGACTTGTTATGATTCCACCACTGCACAGGGCCTGTGAAGGGCCCAGACACACTAAGTAAAGCCTTAGCCCCCATTTTTGCCCCCAGCTGTTTCTTTAGCTGCTACCCTTCTAATTATTCTTTTCAATGTCTCATAGACTGTATGTTTACTTTTGTCAAGTTTGGCTGCTTCATGTAGTTAAATGATTTTTGCATGTTTTGTTTTTAGGACAAATAGCATGAGTTGAATAATTTTAGCAACTTGTCTACGACGTTCACTTCTAGGGCTTCTTGTTGTCGTCTCCCCACTCTTAATTACACTGTCATGTCTGCACATTTTCGACTTTGTGTATTCCCTCTCCGCAAACCATTCGTGCATGTGTGTATGTGAATGTTTGCGTGTTGAATAGAAGGGATGATAACATAGATTCTCAATAATTCAGCTGAATAAATAATAATGATCCCTTGTATTTTGAATAGAGTATTATAGGATTCACAGTTCTGTTTCTTATTATCTCATTCTACCCTCATAATGCTTCCCTGTGTAAAATTGGTTAGAAATACAAATACACTGTTTGCTAGTAACTATTTGCTTAGTAAAGATTTAAATAAAGAAAAATCTCAAGAAATATTTTTTCACATTCATTGTCCAAGCTAACTGGATTTAGATCATGATAATATTGTCTTTTGTAGATTCTAAAATACAAGAATTTGTGGTGTAAAGGCTATTTGCCTTTCTATGCTAGAATCAACAAAAGGTGGTAGCTAATTCAGATGTGAAATGGAGACAATGAAAATGATAATTAACCTCATCTGTTAACTGATTGTTTCATGAATGCAAATGGGGTGGGGAAAACAGTATTTGTAAAATAGCCCATTATTTCCATCAATAGTTCTGTTCCCCAACTACTCCCAAGAAACACTCTAAGTTAAACAGTGTGGTGCTATGAAAATGTCAGCATTGAAAAAAATTTCCTGTTGCACTGTCAACCTGTTGTGTTTTTAAGCTTTCTTATTTAGACGTTCTTGACCCTTTGTTGCATTGGTAACTAACATCTGTATGGCACCTTTCATTTTAACATTGTATTTTAGTTTATATTTCTCAGTTAATCTTTCCAGCAATTCTGTATAATGAGTATTATTATTTTTTTTCCATTTCATAATAGAGAAAACCAAAGCTTATGAAAGCAAAGTGACTTACTTAAGGTTACATATTAAGATGGGATCTAGAATTCATACTTGGATAGATGTTCCAAAGAAACACAAAAGAAAGGTGTATTCCACTATTGTCGAATGTAGTCTTCATAATTAATTAGGTTTAGTTGTTTTATAGGTTGTTGAAGTCTTTAATATCCTTAGAGATCTGCTGTCTGCTTAGTCACTGTTACTGAGCAAAGTATGTTAAATTCTCCAGCTATGACTGAAGATTTGTCTATTTCTACTTTTAGTTCTGAGGTCTTCTTTGCTTTATACATTTTGGAGTTGAACTGTTAGATGTCTTCTTATTGAAATGACTATCTCTAGTAAGATTTTTGTCTGGAAGTGTATTATGTCTGATACTGTTTCTGATTCTATCTATGCAATTTACATTTCACCATTGTTTTCCAGAGACTATTGGAGTGGGATAGACCTTTCCCAAATAGCAGAACAAATAAACTTTTGATAATATATGAATGAGTCATTTGCAGAAAATTATAAATTTCAGGTCAAATTTCTCCTGAATTCTGGCAAATCACTAGCTGGCTTTCAGCACAAGCCAGTTGAGAATACAAACTCATTTTGAAAAGCCAAGTTGTAATTAGAAAGTTAATTTACTCGCTGTTAAAATCACATCATAAATACCAAAGCCAAATATAAATTACTTTTGTATTATCCTTTATTTTGTGCTATTTGTTCCCTTGATTCCTTTATTAATGTGAAAATTAAGAGTTGAGTATATAAGAATGGTAAAGAAATCTTAATCTTCACTTTGTCTAAATAGAGCTATTTATTGGCACCCATTTTTGAGACAGCATTCACCACATATTTGGAGTTAGACACCTATCTCTGTGGTGAATTCACTAAGGAATATACTAAGCATTTCCAATAAGTGGTATTGGGCCACCTTAGAGGGCCAAGCCATTTCTAAAGATGGGAGGAGTGGTTGCAAAGGATACCATCTGGGTGCTAAGAGTTTGCATTATATTTCCTATTTGCTATCAGTTGTCATCACAAAGAGTGTCTGAGTGTTCCCAACCTACCTGAAAGCTAAGCTGCTGCCCAAAAGATAACAAGGAAGTTAGCTTAGGAAATCTCCACCTAGTAAGTTAATGGACATCAAAGTTTTATTTGGTGCAATTTCAAGTCAATTGCTTTTGTCAAGCTATTAGTGGTTAGAGAGGACCGCAGAAAAATCAAGTGTCTTTCCTTTTCCTGATCTATTCAAAGAATAATGCATTGCATTCATATTTATTGATAGATTTTAATTTCTGTATTCCTTCTCTAGCCACACAGTTCCCAAGTCATAATTACCTCATAATCATAAGACATTTGGGGAAATTAAAATGGTACCTATCTACAGAAATGTTAGGAAATCATAGCATAGATGATGATGAGTGAAAAACCACTTGTACCTCATTTCTCATCCTAATACAAGAGATACCACCTCTCTGTTAAAATGTTCAGTGAATGCTAAGTCTCCAATTTCACTATTATGTTTCCACTTATGAAAAATTCAGAGGCCTTTTAGTACCTTTAGTTTTATTGACGAAACTGTCTTTAAACTTGTAATCTTCATTAAACAGAAGCTTCAGACTGAAGCTCCCATACAATCCATATACTTCTAAAAATTTGAAAGATGGGTTTCAAAATAAACCACAATTAATTTAACTTTTCATTTACAAGCAAAAGTCACAGGTAATAAGATTTAAGTTGTTTAATGCATCCCTAGTCTTGAAGTGAGAACGAATCTTCCTATCTATGCATTTGTTTGCATTCTTGTCAAATGGATGGGATCTTATGGAGATTTTTATGTATGGTCAAGTTGGGAAACAAACACAGATCTTGTCTGTTTCAGCATATGCATGCTGTTTCCATGCAGTGGAATCAGGGTGAATAATTTGAATTTATAAAAGACCAGTTTCCACAGTGATTTATTAAGAGTCTTTTGGATTGAACTCCAGTGGCCATGGCTATGTCAGAGACATGAAATTCCAGAGTCTTATTCTTCCACCAATTGTTAGTTTTCTAAAATAGCTCACGTGGACATTTCCACACAACAACCTGCTCTTCTGATGTTTGAAATGAAAGAAGAACTCATCAAATTGAGTGATTTGGGGACAGTTGAGGGATACATAGTTTATTAAAACTGGAATTATATTCTAGCCAATTTTCCACCCAAATCATTATTGTTTTGCCACATACTAAGGAAATTACACGTTTACAGAATGTTGATATTAAGCAAAAGTGAATCTCTGTTCTTGTTCCTCTATCAGCCTTCCACTTCTGGTAATTTACTTACTCATTTTCATTTTGTAGAACCTGTACAGGTCAAACTGGAATCTTCAGCACCCCTTCCCTCCATTCAAGGTCAAACAAACTCAAATTCTTCTTTACCACATTATGTTTTTACTTACCTATCTCCCCCTGAACACTTCTGTACCCCACATTTTTTCAGCAATTACAGTTATATAAGAATCTTTGATCTATTTATATTTTTGTTTATCCATTATTTGTCACATCATTCATTTATTTATTCACACTACAGATATTTGTTGAGCACCTACTATGTGACAGTCACTGTTTGATGTATTGGCACATGATGGAAAAGCTAGTCTTTCACAGTGTCCTGTTCATTAACTCATCTAAACAGTCCTAGAATCCAAGCATGCTCACCTCCTCTGTCACCACCCCTGTCTAATTATTATTCTTACTCCTATGACCTCTAAACTCATCTTTCAGCACCCCCTGTGGCCCGCTGGTGATCTGTTCTCCACATGGCATGCAAGATGAATGTGTCAGAATTCAAATCTGATTATGTTGCTTACCTCCCAGCTTAAAATTGTTTAATGACTTCCCATTGCTCCAAAAAAAAAAAAAAAATCTTAAAATGTTGCTATAAAGACACTTATTATTTATCCTTGCCAATCCCTTTGGCCCCAGCTCGTGCCTCACTCTTTCTATCTACTCTGGGTCTCTTACATATAATGTTCTCTCTTACTATAAGACGTTTGATCTTGGTGTTCCTACTCCACGTGTTCTTTCTGTTCCTTCATCTATTAACTCAGTCCTCAGCTTCATTGCCACAATCTTAAAGAAGTTTTCCAAAACCTTCCTGATAGGTCAACTCCCCGTTTGTTAGCTCTCATAGCACTCAGTCCTTCTCCTATTTGTACTTCTCACAAAATTCCTATTCTACATTTGATGGAGTGGTTATTTAGTTACCGTCTGCTTCCTCTATAAGATTATGAGCCTCGTGAGGGCCGGGGCCAAGTCGAACTGTGCTCTCTGCTGTACTCCCAGTGTCTAGCAGTGTTTGGGACATAGTAGGTGCCAAACATACTTATTGATTAATGAATATTTTATCTCAAAAGAGATAGAACCTGAACTTTAAGGAGGTTCTTCATATTGAGTGTGTGGATTCAAGGAGGGCAGATAGGTGTGGCCACCAGGAGCTACATGAGTCTTCTAAATTTGCATGAAAACTTTTTTATGATTATGGAGTTTTTGGTGATTATAGAAAAGAGTCCATAGTGATTTTAAAAGGTTAACAAATTCTTGAGGGAGACTGCGAGATTTTATTTTTGTTTATCACCATTTAAGATTAAGCTGCTCACACAACCTTTATTTCATCAGTAACATGGTACGATATTTATAAAGATCCTAAAGGACTGTGCTTAGTGATAACATTAAGCAAATTCAGGAACACTAGTAGTTGCTGTGAATTTGAATGAGGATTCAACTTGAATTTGTTGAGTTTTCTTTAAAGGGCAGAGACCTGGCCATGAACAGGTGAGGATTAAATTGCTGATAGAGTATGATGGGTGTAGACTTATTGCTAAGATTTCCGTGGTCTCGCGGGAATTCATGACTGTTGGAAATTAATGCAGAGTGACAGATTGATGCTTTGAGTGGATTGTTTTTTTTCTCACACAAACAAGTCTCTAATTAAAGCATTTTATGTTTATATAGTTGTCACAGCCAATAATTTAAAATTATCCTAATTTAAAATAGCATTTAGGAAACTCTAATTAGTCTGTTAATATTATAAATTTTCAAGTACTTATGTTCTCTTTCCCTGATTAAAATAAAGAGAAAAATATTTCCCCACATCGTCTAGCCAGCATCTGATTCCAGAGGCGATAGTTAACTTAAGGTGAGAGTATGGTATAGGCATTCTGCAAATGGGGGTAAATATCCTATGTCATTTCCTCAATTTCTCATTAAGTCAGGGAGAAAATTATTAATTTCCTCAAGTAGTTTTGCTCATGTCATAAAATATGAGAAGAGTTTATCAAGAGATTTACAAATATCAGTAGCTCCCCAAATGTTACTGATTTTAAAATCTTGTTCCTCTCAAAAGAGTAAAGCAGGGGGGGAGCAGTAAACCAGCAGAAAGAAGAATCAGGATTAATTTATTTCAATATTATGTTTTAAAATGAAAGTTGGAATAGACTTGATATCTGTGTATATCGAGAGGAAGGTTATATTTTTTTTCTTGATTACAACACCCAAAAGAAATGCAGATAGCAGTCAAATTTCTTTTATACTGACTTCACAAAAATTGTGCCAGTTAAAGATGTCTGAAGCTCTCCAAGCTCAGAATAATCCTACTAGTACTTTTTCTTTAATTATTCTGAAGCATTAAATGTGAAAAAAATCTTTTAGATTATCACATGGCTAGAAAAGCAAGAGCTGGATGGAAGAGCCAATGACAAACTGTGAAAAAGCATGAGGCTGTATACCTACAGGAAAGATTTTTCAGATAGAAAATGAGAGGGAGGCATTCTCATCCCCTAAAATTCAGCATTTTCATTCTTCAGAATATATCCAAGAGAATCTCTCAAGCTTGTACTACTAGAGCTATATACAAGATGGTTCACATTATCTTTCTTCATAGTGAAACCGCAGAAACAATCCTAATGCCCATCAATCAGAGACTGGATGAATAAATAGGGAATTTATACAATGACATGTTATGTGATAATCAGAACAAATAAATTACAGGGTGACCCAAAAATATGTGTGGATCTTGGTGATGTATGATTAAGTGAAAAAAAAAATAGGGTCCAACATATTGTGGCATGATTTCCTTTCCATTAAGTTGAAAACAGCTAAAATGAATGAAAATAAACTGTATGAAAGGAAAGCAAGGGAACTATGGGTGTGGAGTTTAGGGTATGGTTATTTTAGATAGGTGTTGGGAGAGAAAGGAATTTGAGATAAGGAGAGACATTAGTAGCAGAGTATCTTCAAGATCCTGTCATTTGTTTTGGGTGATGGCTTTGTAGGTGCTTATTAAAAATAACTAAAGAAAGTGGTCCATGCATGAACCAGTGATGGATGTGTGTCTTGAATTAAAAGAACTAACTTGGGGTGGGGAACCTCAAAAGAATACTTTATAAACTTGTTGATGCTGAGGCTATGGATGACTTCAGAACAAGACTGAGAAGAGCCTGTCAAGTCGCTATTGGTTTCTTTTTATGAGAAAACAAATTGATTCATTGAAATAAAGAAAATGAACCTTCACGAAATTTGGAGACTTGGGAAGAGAACAATGACCCAAGTTAAAAACATAAGATTTATTTTTCCCAGAAGAGTAATAGAGAATGAAAACTGGGGCCTATTCATTTGGGCCAACTCAAACTCTCACTTCTTTTATGCAGTCTTATTACTTTACAACTCTTATTATACAGAATTTGAAACATATACAAAGGAGAACAGTATAATAAACTCCTATATGTATACATGTCCCAGATTCAACAGTTATCATTTTATGAGCATACTATACTTTTACTACATATCCCTTCTCTAGTTTATTGAAATAAATTCCAGATATCATCTTATTACATAGAAATAATACAGGATATGTCTCTAAAAGACAAAGACTCTCTTTCATAAACATAACCACAATACCTTTATTATAACTCCTTAAAACACCAATAATTCTTTAATAGCATTGAATAACAAGTCAGTTTCTATTTGCAGTTTGTTTGAAGCAGGACCAGAACAAGGTTTCTTAAGTATTTTTAAAACTGTGTTTCTCCTCCATTTTTCTTTGCATTTTTATTTATATTTTGTTGAAGAAGCTAAGTCCTTTGTCATGTAGTTTTCTAATAATGCATGCATTGTGTCCATGTCGTGTAGTGTAATGTGTAATCAGTTCTTTGTCCTTTGTATTTCTTGAAAATTGATTATTCAATCTGGAGGGTTAATCAATCAGAATAAGGGTTAATTTCTGTTGGCAAGACGACTTCAGAGATGGTTCTGCATACTTCCATCAGGAGGAAAATAATGTCTGCTTGTTTCTCTTTTCGTAATGTTAGCAACTATTGATGATGATTAGTTCATTCATTAAGGGATGTAAAATAATAATGTTCTAATTTGGTCATCCTGTCTTTGTTTATTATTCTTAAATAAGTAATTGGAATCATAAACTGGCATCATTTAATAATGAGAAAATTCCTTCATTGATTATGGTTACCTTGAGATATTTTCTAAGAATTCTCTAAACAAAATGAATGAGCTTTAGTATCATCATGAACTCATAGATTTAAACATACTTGATGTGATTCACTCCATTGGAATTGGTATCCATATTATCATTCAAACTGTTTTATCTTTGGCCAGTAGGAACACATTTAAGCTGGCCCCTGAGTCCTTTTGACATCATTCTAGCAATCTTTGACAGTTTCCTTGTTTTTTGGCATAATGCTTTATTCTAGGCTAATCATGAACATTTCCTGCTCCAGACTCAGAATAAGCCATTTCTTCAAGAAGCGCTGATTTTTTTTAAGTGAGAAATGATATTTAAAGAACATAGTTTAGGCACTAGAGGTGCTCATTGCTACTGAGTTGGCCATTTTTATTAGCCTGTTCAGAGGAGAATAACATGATATATTTTTTAAAAAGAAATGCATTATAAGTTTATAATGAAACTTTCAATTCTAATTAAAGATGAGAGGATTTTTACTGAACCTCATCGAGCCACATCTTTATCTTCTTCCAGCCTTGACTAAATTCTCATTTCTCATTGATAGCAACATCATTTGGTTTGTCTCACACTGCATAGACATAACAGTTTCAGGAAAATCAATATCAGTCCCATCATCAGTGATTAATGACAACTGTTGAAGATATCTTATAGTTCTTTTTGTCCTTAGAGTATATCCACTGGGGGTGGGGAAATAGTTAAATTATTCATTTTTTATTTTTGATATAATTTCTCTCTCTGCTTTTTTACCTAATAGATTCATAGATAGTTTCATTTATTTCAATTTAATTTTGAGCTAAAACCATTTGTATTTCATAATGGTTTGTTCTCATCTGCTTCTATTTTGGAGTTCATGGGGGATATTTTATCACTAGTTTTGTTGTAGATGGCATTCTTCTTTTAAAATAATAGTTGCTCTATTGGCAGTATCTACTAAAGCTGAATATGTGCTCACACTATGATCTAGCAATTCTACTGTCAATTATACATCCAACAGAAAGGCATGCATATGTTCATCAAAGATCTATACTGAAATGTTCATAGCCAAACACTTATAATTAACACAATGATCATCAAATGGTAGAATGAATAAATAAGTTATGATATGTTCACACCATGTATTACTATACAGCAACAAGAATAAATGACCTAACGCTACATATAGTAATTTAGGAAAATCACATAAACATAATTTTGAGAAAAGAAGACAGACACGAAAGAGTACATGTTATATGGTTCTACCTATAAAAAGTATATAAATAAGATAAACTAATCTACATTAGAGGTTAGGATACCTCTGGGCAAGTAGTGTCTGGAAGGAGACACAGGGGGGAGCATCTCTGTGTGTTGGTAATATCTATTTCTTAATATGAGTGCTTGTTACATTAGCATGATCCATATGTAAATGTCAATCTGGACACTTATGTGAATTTCATATATGTACATTATAATGCAATTAAAAATCGTTGTTTTATAGCTATCTTCATAGATTATCATGTAAACATTTTTTTTCTAATTTGAGCATCAAAAAGAATACTACTAATAAAATGGATTATGAAACATTAAATAAAAAATAATGTGTCCATAGTGATATTTAAAGTAAGGAGTCTTGGGAAAATTCTTCTTTAAAGGATAATTCCAGCTAATAAATGAAAAAAAAGAGTAATAGATTTGAAAAGCACTATTATACAGCTACCAATGTAATAATCGATATACATAAGGAAAATTGATATACATAAGGATAGGATCATCAGTGGTCGCTAAAACCAGTGGCTAAAATATCCACCAGCCTCCCTCCTATCCTTACAGATTACTTAGCACTGTCTAAGGTAGAAAAGATACCTTTACAATAGAGAGATCTATTAGATACCACCTATTAAAAGGATCAAACTTACATAGAATTTGATATTGATATTTGTCTCAATATTGGGATGAATTGATATGTGGCACCAGATGTGATGCACTGGGATTTAAACAACTTTACTGATGTAGCATTTTTATCAACACGTTTAACTTGCATCAAATCTACACTTTTGCACATGCTACAAGATAACTAGCCTAGTCTCTTCAAATGTCAATGTCAATGTCATAGAATGAAAAAAAAAAAAAGGTGAATGAAATGTTAAGATTACAGGCTAACCAAATTTGATGCATGATCCATTACTAAAAGAAAATCACTATTTTCTGTCTCTATAAAGTTGCCTATTCTGGACATTTAAAAAAAAATATGTAATGCTGATACGAGCATTTCCATACAAGCTTTTTGTGGACATAACATTCTTAATTCTCTTGGATAAATATTTAGGAACAGATTCTTTTTTTATTCTTATCATTTATTTTCAATTGTTACAGTTATTCATTATTTATAAAAATCAAGAATTATATATAGCGAAGAGTGAAAGTGTCATTTCACTAGACCCCATGAACTCATTGCTCTCTCCCCTATTGGTCCAAAACCTTTTCTGTTTATTTATTTTTTTAATATATCAGATCATACTATACATTTCTATACTATATTATATCATACTATACTATATATATTTTCTCATTCACATATACGTTTTGGTAAAAAGAGCTACCTCTTTTATGATGGCTGCCTTGCTTTCCACAGTGTAGATAGATTAGGACTCGCTAAACTACTGCCTGTGGGCTGAATCCTGCCTGCCACCTGTTTTTGTAGATAAAGTATTATTGGAACATAGCCATGCACATGTGTTTACGTATTGTCTATAGTTGTTTTTTATGATATAATAGCAGAATTGAGTAGTTATCACAGGCACCTCTAGCTTGCAAAATCTAAAGTAATGACCATCAGACCTTTCATATAGTTTGCTGACCCCTGTAGAAGAATCATATTTAATTTAAACATTCTACTTTAACATTTGAATTTTTCGCTACTATAAACAATGGTTCAGTGAACATATTTGCACATATATGATCATATCGGTGGTGACATATTTCTGTCAAATTCTTAGGAATAAAATTGCTATGTCAAAAATATGTACTTTTAATATTTTTAATAAACATTATGATTGTCTCTTTAAAAGGTTCACTGATTTCATTTTCAAAAACAATGTGTAAAAATGTGTCTTTACATTCTCAACAATAGATATTGCAATCCTTTCAGTCATTTTCCAAACTGAAAAGTAATTTAGTTTTTCCATGGCTTGCCTTCCTGTATCTATTGCCCATTCAAAAAATTACTCTTGGATCTATTAAATTACTAAGACCTTCAAGTCTTTGTCACTCGTGTTGCAAATATTTTAATGTGACTTTTAAGTATTTTTTTTAACTTTTGCTGTATAGAAGTTTAAAAATTTAAGTGGTTAATTTGTCAATATTTTCCTTCAGGAATTTTGAATTTCCTAAATGGCTTAGATTATAAAATTGTCCCAAGATCATAAATTATTATATTTTAAAATTTTAGATACTTAATCATATATAATTCCTTTTTATGTTAGGTATAAGAAAAGGGCCCAATATAGATTTTCTAAGTAGAAAATTATGTCATCTGCAAAGAAAGTTTTATTTCTTTTTTTTTTTTTTTTTTAATTTATATCCCTTATTTCCTTTACATGTCTTATAGCATTGGCTGTGTTTTTCAGAGCAATGTTGAATAATTCTGGTGACTCTGATAATCTTTGTTCTGACTTTAATAGAGATGCTTCTACAATTTCAGCATATGAAATTTACTGTAGAATGATAGCTTTTATTAAGAAAGTTATCTTCATTTTTTATCTCATTAAAGGATTTTTTAAAAATAAGAAATTGAATTTTATCAAATATTTTTCTACCATCTGTTGAGAAGATGGTTTTTCTTCTTAATTCTGTGTTAGAAATAATATTAATAAATTCCCTAATGTTGAATTATTCTTGCACTCCTAGAACAAAATCTACTTGCTTGAGCTTTATTATATTCTTAATGCAATCAATTTACTATTTTATTTATAACCAGTTATCTATATTATTATATGAGATGGCTCTGTACTCTTGTTCTGCTATTCTTTTATTTTGGTTTCAGGAAACTGTTAGCCTTCAAAATTCCTTGAAAAGATTTCTATCTTATTTTTTTTTTTTTACATTCTGTAAAAAATTAAGTAGCATATAATCAGCCTTAAAATCATTTATGCCTGATGTCATTTTGGAGGTCAAGGTATGTCCCAAATATGTGAGTGAACTCACTGTTCAAACATGCTGCTCTTTTTCTACTTATAATCTCCTACCCAATATTTAGTATTTCTCCAAATTTTTCCAAAGGCAATTACACTGAGAATAAAGTTAGCATTTAGCAACTTCTCCAGGTACTAGGACCTGCCTTCTGTAGAAGGAAGTGGGGAGTTATAAGTAACCAGTACTGTTTTTTCTGTAAAATAGTGAAATTTAAACCAAGGCATTTATTTATGTATCATACAAGAATAAGCATGTGTTTGAATGCAATTTACCTTTAGCATATACAGAGTCACATCTGGAATCTGAAGTTAAATAGCACCATATTTCCAGTCTGTTACAGGGAAGTGTGAGCCTCCCTTTAGATATTAATGCTCTAGCCAGCTTCGTAGCTAACACACACATTAACTTGTCTCTGTTGAGAATAGATCTTTGTCTCTATTTATTTATCTAGTTTCTTACCTCTTCTAAGAGAAAAAAGAGCTCATTTCTTTCTTTCTTTTTTTAAGTTTGGTTGGAGAATGTTACTATATAATTTTCTTTTCATTTTGGACTAATCTGTATACAATTTTATTTATTATTCCATGGATAGTTGAAAAATGAAAAAGGCTTGTTTTTACTAGCCAGCTATGTGTATATGACCTACCATTGTGATTTCAGCAACTTTAAGGGAGAGTCTGGTGACTAAAGACGCCATGTCTTATTCCAGAACGGCATTTGCTTAGGGAGCCACAGCCCTCCAGAGAGGATTCTCCCGTTTTTTCCTCCTGAGCCTGTTATCCAGCTGTCCACTGGACCTTGCTTCCTGATGCGACTCTCCCTCACTGCTACCCTGTCATCAGCACCATGTTAATCGTTATTCTTCAGAATTCTTACCACCCATTGAACAGTCAAATTTATTTGTGTGTATACCTATTAATTATCTGTCTCTCCATTGAAATGTAAGTGCTATGAAACCAAGGACTTTGTCAATCTTATACTCCACTGTATTCTCAGTGCCCAAATCAATGCAGCACGTGATAAATAAATAGAGGGCTAATGGAAGGATCTGGAGGCCCAGCACCAGCTGTCCCCCAGAGGGGCCCTCCTACGGCAGCAGGGTCCCGAGATCTGTTACTTGACAAGGCAGATCATTAACTCCCCCAAGCCTTGCCTGGTGTTGGTGCTGTGGGACTTCTCAGGTAGAATATGGGGGATGTTACCTGCCAAAGTTCCTGAGGGTGAGTGGGAGCTTTCCTAAGGAGTTTACTTTTAAGAGGAAGAGTGACATCTGCAGTCAGCCCACAGATCCTTGAAAAAGGGGCCTGTCTGTCATTTTTACTTATCTCTTCATTCACTGTGCTAAGCTTTTCATATATGAAAGTGTGGCTTATGAGTGCAGGAATAGTTGTTGGTGTCATAGAATCGGAGGCATGATTATGACAGGGAACGTTCCATACCTGTCTTTGATTACTTGGGTTTGCTTAACCTCAATTAAGGAAATGGAGCATTAACCTGATGAATTCAAGGTGGGCAGATGGAGCTGCCACAGCTGTCTGGTATGCCAGGTGGAGGGAAGGAATTTAGACCTAAGTGAGAGCAACATCTTCTCAGTTAGCAAATGTGCCATCTGCTCCTCTATGACTGTTTAAAAGGAGGCATTTTAACTCTTTCGGTAACTGCTTTCCGGGACAGCCATTGGTAGTCAAGTCACATGAAGGAGTGTGAACAAATTTAAAGAGGACAGTTGACTCTCTTTACACTGACAAGAGCAGGAAAAGAACATGGCTCAGGGTGTGCATATGGAACATTATCCAGGCTTGCTTGACACCTGTGAAGAGGCAGTAAGAGTTGTCTCATTTTCAGATGGGAAGCTAAGGCAGCTAAGCCAAAGACATAGGCTATGTGATGTAAAACAGAATGTTGAAGAGGGAGGGAAAAAATAACCAGGTGGTTTCAGTTAACCCCAAAGAATCTTAATGAATGCATGGTAGTATAATTTTCGTTTTGCTCTGTTGCTGTGTGTTGCTGCTCAGTCTTTCAGAGTGGAATTTTCCACCTGAACCAATAGATGAACACATGTTTGTTCAGCTCATCCATTTTGCTTTTTTTTTTTTTTAGTGTGTGTCACCTGCTATTCCATTTAACACACTGTTTATTTAAATAAAGCTTTGTGCCAGGTACTATACAGATTACAAGGACAAATAAGATGAAGTTCCTGTTTATCATATGTTTAACTTGGTGGAGGAATCAGACACATGCATAAATAATTCTAATACACAGGTAGATTTTGGTAAATTCTATGAGAAGTCCTGCTCTATATGTACTTTCAGGTTGTTTGAATCTGGACTAAAGAGTGAGGTGTGAACTCTATCCTTTTCTCATTTAACTTATTTCTGCCATTCTATATTAAATTCTTTTACAGACTTCAACTTAAACTCCCAAGTTCTCTGCTTTAACGGCTAGAAGAGAAAACAGGAAAATTCTAGAGGAAAGGAAGATGGTTGGCTTTGTTGGCGGGGAAGGGAGGAGCAAATTGGGAAGACAGGGGGGAGGGCTGCTTATATAGAAAGATCAACTAATATAAATGAAGAAAAGAGAATTTAAAGCCATTTAGTCCTCAAGTAGATTCGGAGGGAACAAAGATGATTGTGCTTTGGAGGAGACATATGGGGCGAGCCAGGAGGCGTGTGGCTCAGAGAGATGATGAATCACAGAGAAGAGTCAGGGAACTCTGATCAGCTCTCAGTCTTGGTAGAGGGCCTAGCCCATTTTAATCTCTATTTCTGTCTACTGGCTCACAAAGTAGTGTGGAGCTGACCAATATATGCACTAAAGTCTGATGAGCTCTGCTTTGAAATTTCGGAAGGGTAGTGGGCATGGTGAGTCCTGTTCCTTGGTGACCACTGCCTGTAGGAAATCCAGTAATGCATCATACTGTAAAGGGTTCTGTCACCAGCCTTCCTTTCCCAGGCAGGATCGTCTGTTCTAGTTGTACAGTCCTCATGTTCTGTCCATGTTTGCTGTGTTTGCTTTGTGCTCCATGTGTGGTACGTCCTTTGCTTTGGTCATGGAGGTAGTTTTTTAAAAACTTGTTTGTGTTGTCAGATTGAAGTCTGAGCCGAAAGTGAATCCTCCTTTGGGTTGATATGTGGATGCCATGTTACCTTCTATGTGGCGTTTCTATATGATTCTCTTGCCAACAACAGATGCAGAGTTTCCTATTTATCCTATTTTCTTCCCACTGTCATCTGAGCCACATTTTAAAATGTTTATAGATACGGCAGAGAGGCAATAATAGCAGAGAACTATGCTCACTTCCCCCACTGTTATAACTCTGCTTTGTACTCAGTTTCTGATGTGGAAAGCTCCAGAGAACAATGACGACATAGATACAGCCCACGTGACTGGTTAAGCTGTAGTGTACTAGGGTGTATGTGTTACCGTCTCAGCATTGTGTCTCTTGAAACATGGGACTAGGTCTCCCTTAGCCCTACCTTGCTCACCAGAGTGTGGCTGATAGGTTGTTCTGAGCTGGACATCTGGCCAAAGTTGAGGAAATATGAACTTTTGTCTTGGAAACTAAAGTTTATAATCTAATAGAGGATTATTGTTAACAGATGAGTAATCTTTGCAGTTCCTGGAGAAGTCCAAGAAATCCTGTTACTGAGGTCCCACAGGGGAAAGATGAGTGAGGAGATGAATGATGAAGAAGGGAAGGAAAGGAAGAGGGGACAATAGAAAAGGAAAAAGAGAACTGAGCTTCTGTTTTTGTTTCCTCTTTCTCCTTTCTCCTCTGCCTCTTCTTTTGTAGTCTTCTTTCCTCTCTCACCTCTTTCCTTCTAGATGATTTCCTCGGCTTTGATCATATACATACCTTTGGCTTCTCCTGCTTTCTCCAGTTTGCCAGTTTTGCCAAACGAAAGTAGACTGCTCTCTCAGCATGATCTCCTAGTCCTCTTTGGTCCTTTGCCCTTCTTCCTTTCCCTTTGTACTCCAGCCAAAAGCCTGGAAATTAAATTTCTCAAGCTTCTAATCAGCAAGGTTCCAGTCAGAAGCTGCAAATGAGAGTCACTTTGCTGTGGTCTGGAAGGCAGACAGAAGGGACAAGCCATTTTCCCTAGCATCAGCTGTGGAAAGGTGTGTGGGTGTCAGCAGATGGCAGATGTGGGATATTGTGTCGTTTCTGGGGTCCTCCTGAAAGTCAGTTCAGGACTGCAGGCAGCTGACATCATTATTGGCAGCTTCCAGCTGCTGCTAGGCATGCTCCCGAGAGGTACAGCTTTTGGAGCTCCAGGAGGCTGAAAGCGTTGGCAGCAGCTCCCCTCTGACTCCTGACTTCTGATTTCCTGGAAGCCAGCAGCCCTCCCAGTGTTTACCCAAGCCTCCAACTTCTTGCCTTTAATCTCTGCTTAATCCAGATACCTAGAGTGGCTTCTGTTTTTCTGACAAAACCCTGACTGAATCAATTTAGTTTAAATCATGGTATGGAGACTCAGTTACTTACAGAGAGACCAAGAAAGATTGATTACATGGTAATGGTCAGAATTATCATCCTTTAACACTGAAAATTGTGAAGCCACTACTGTCTCTTTTACTGATAGAGTGAAAGTTTTTATCAAATCCAATCCACTCTGAGAGGCTGTGAGGGGAAATGATGTGTTCCATTATATACTCAGAAGGCTAAGCCTCTTTAGAAGGAGGTCGGATTCTGAGTGTCACATGTCTGGAACTCATTGTGCATGTCTACTAAATTCTAGTTGCAAAGGAAGGAGTAAGAGGGCTTTTGGCTGAAATTGCTATTTAAAAAGACAGTGCTCCAGCTCTGGAAATTTGATTGGTCCAATTGCTTAGAAAAGTGGAATCTTCTGGCTTGTCTTTGGTTTGCCTTTGAATGTCATAACGTGCCATTGCCATCTCCTGGTTATTTCTACAGTATTTAGTCAGAGTAGGTTGTATTCTGTGGTGCCAGACAACTCCAAAATCTCAGGAGCTTAGTTTTTCATAGCTGCTCCTGATCTACTTTTGCCTAGGTAGCTCGCCTGGGCAGCGTTCCTTCAAGCAGTAACGTGAAGATCCAGGCTTTCCATGATGTGATGATGTCACTCTCAAAACTTCCGCTGTCAGCGCAGAGGGGCAAGAGAAGGCCACCATCACACAAATCACACAGTGGGTTTGTTTTCAGGCCTGGATATCACAAATACTCTGAAACCTACATTATGTTGGCTATACACCAGTCATTAGTTTCCACACTAACCTGAAGGAAAGCCTGGAAGTATGGCCTTCTTGTTATTAGCAAGCATCTAGCTATCTCCAGCCAGATTCTGCCAGTCATCACCTTTTGTGTTACGTTTTGTTCTCTTTCTCAAAAACCTGACCATGCTTTAACATTTTTTTTTGCTCCCCAAAGGGTTCTTTCATTTATGTTTTTTTCTTTGTCTAGATCAACTGCACCCACATTTTTCTTATTTGAATGATGTCAGAATGGACACAGACCATGTGTTTTAATGCTTACTCATACTGATTATAACAATTAGTGATTTGGGCCTTTTGATTATTTTAACTTTAATTGTATTGTGAGAATAGGGAATATGACTCTGATGCCTTCTTGATGAAGTATTTCCTGGTCACTCCAGTAAGACCCTTTCGTTTTCCAGAACAATCGGCATCTGTAATCTATACCAGTGTTTCTTAATATGCATCAGAATTATCTGAAGGGTTTATTAAAACAGTCATTGCTGAGCCCCACCCCATAGTTTCAGATTCAGTTTGGAATGAGGCATTTCTAGTTAAGTTCCCGAACTGTGCTAACGCTACTGGCCTGGGGACCACCATTTGAGAACCACTGTTGTACATCAAGTATTTTAGCATGAAATTTTGTGTCCTTTCAATTATTTGCTTTTTTTTTTTTTACATTCAAATCAGCAAATTTTGAGTACCTACTGTGTGTGAGACTTTATGATACCTAGCGTTAGAGGGCATCAGGTGTATTTTAAAAAAACATAGTTTCTATTTATTTTTTTGATTTCTGTATCATGTTAGTGGGCAATCAGGTCATACGTATTAATTGTTTGATGTAAGCCAAAACAATTGACTCCTACTGTTTCATCTCTACTTTAAACAATAAATGATTGTCAGAATGAGCATAGACCATGTATAAACATGGTGATTGGGACTAATTATGAAAACCTGTGATATAATTTTTTGACCTCTTGAATTGTCTTGTGGGAATAGACAGTCTTACCCTCTGTCACATTAACATCATTCTTAAGCAATTTAATAAACATGGCATGTAAATTGTTCAATTTTCATGTCCTTGGACATCTTCAGTCAAAGGTATTGCAAAAGCATTATAGGTAATTAGATTTGGCTTTTAATTAAAAGACATTTTGACTTTACATAGATATTAATGGAAGAAAACTGCATACCTTCCAGACTATATTTCAATAACTAGGTAAAGAGGCTCTGATATTTTAATTCTACCTTGATACGTCTTGGCCAAAGGTGAATTTTACTCAAGGGTATTGATTCTGTTTTATTTTAATGTTCAGCATGTTTGCCATGGAATATTTTGGCTCCACAAAGAACTCATGAGTTGGAAGTCATGTAATAATGTTCTACAACAATGTCAGCTACCTAGAAACAATTATTGTTCTGGTAACATTTCAGGTGTGGGTTCAGTTTTATGAAATATTTTACAACTATTTTCTTATAAAATTTGGAGCTTTCTTCATGTCAATATTAAAAAATCAAATCTTATTTGCAGTATGGGTAGAAGTTGTATATAATGAATTTAATAATCTAAAAATGATTTTAAATTCTTTTGAAAATATTTTTCAAGACAAGGCATGAAACTTTTTGTATTTACACAATAAAATCATTCTACTCTTATACAAGACAGAGTAAGTACCACTCTATTCTTACTGTGTTTTTCCTTTGATCCCCAATTTTTTTTTCATGTTTAACATATACAAACACATTTCTGGTTCAAGTTGTAAAGAAATATCCGGAGTTGCTGGGAACATGTCATGAGAAGAAACTTTCTATTTAATTTTATTCCACTTTCATTTTTAGCTCTGTGGAGGAACTGCCTCTGGCTCTTCCTTCAGCACAGCAATATTTTCCCCCCTTCAAATTGGGACTGCTTTTTGATCTTCTAGAGCTCTACAAGGGAATAAATATGCATGGAGATAAAAGGGAATATATGGATAAAATATACTCAGACTTTCTAAAACCTTTGACAATATTTGCATAAAAGGCTTATTAGAAGTTGAGTCACTGTAGCATTGCCCATATTATTTTTGTCAGTGGTATTAACCAGTTTAAAGTATAGAAAGAAAATAGACTAATAATGGGGTACTTCTCTGAAAGAATGAATTCATAGGAATCAATTCTAGGATAAATTAAAATAATCTCAAAATTAAGTGTAAGCTTTAAAAGTAACACATTGCTCTTACAGATTCCAAGTTGGTTTGGGTATTTTGAGGCTACATGAATACTAAGTAAAATTGACAAATGAGTCTGTGTGGATACTTATAAGGGAATATGTTTGGGGCTAAATTCTCACATCTCATTCTGAGGAAATCCTTAGTTGAATGAAATTAAATTGATGTCTATATTATACAGTCTTGTGAATATCTGAGTATGGATGGAGTATGCAGTGTTTCCAAAATTTATTTGATCATGGAACTCTTTTGCTTCTGAGCACTTCTAACAACTGAAGGGATGCTAGCAATCTATAGGTCAGAATTTTGAAAATGCCGATCTAAATCATTGTCATTGGGTGATCATGATTCTTAGGAGTCATTATAGTATGTTAATTAAAACAGTTGTCCTGAGCATCTCAACTAGTGTCGAGAGGATATTAAAAGCAAAGTAGAATTTATTATATATTATGTGTAACTAAAAATCATGGTTTTTCTGTACCTATTATATTAGGCAAAAGACTTCTAATGGCCATTACTTCCTTAGATTTAATCTTTTTTTTTCCCCCTCCAAGAACTTTGGTTCTTCAGTTTTCTCCTTTCTCTCTATCATCAATCTTGTGCTCACTAGAGGACTATTACCATCTTTATATAGCTGAAACATACGGAAAAACTCTTCTTTGTCACCAGAGCATCTTCCAGTGGCCTCAACTTTTGGTTCCTTTCATATTATATTCAAACTTTTCAAAATATTTGTCTACACAAGCTGACTTAATTTTCTCACTTTCTATTTATACTCCACTCAAGATGGAAACCTCTAGCCCTCAATCGAAACTGCTTTTTTCAAAGTTGCCAGTGAACTACTGACAATGAAAGGAAGCACTATTTATAATCCCGCATGGGTGGAAGGTTACCTGCACTGCTCTACTGCTGTCCATCAATCAGTGACTGAGAGCTACTCCCAAAGATGTTGATTCCCTAGAACTTCTGGTCTACCTTGTTTAATTCATGAAAGCCTTAGGTTGCTGGAGTTTGTACTTGGGAACCCGTGTTAGATGTACACAGAACGGTGAGTTCAAAAGTCATGTGGGTGGACGTCAACAACATTTGTGACAGCCAAGCATCAGGGTAAGCCTGCATAACCTTACAATATGAATGACTTTGAACTTCTTGCTTTTAGTCAACTCTCATTTGCTCAGAAATTAGGTCACACTAATATCTGAACATGATCTAGCCATAGAGACTCAATGAATGCATCTGAGGAAGAAGTTGGAAAATCCTAAAATTTTAAACTTGCTTGGATACCTTTAAATAGGGCATACAACTATAGCATGGTAAACCCTGATGGGGAGAGAAGTTTATATGAGATTCAAGATAGAACCATCATAATAGTACCAGCATCTGACTGGCTGATTATAATGGGGAATTTAATGTACAAATTGGAACTGGATGTAGCCACTGCAGGCACTAGTACCTGGGTGTGGTTACCAACATCTCCTCTACCTATTGTTAGAAAAGATTCTACATGGCAGTTTTTTTTCTAATTAATGATGTGGAACAAGTGCTCTGATTGGTGGAGCCTAGGTTATATGGCCATGCCCTTGCTGCAAAGGGGAGGAGGGCTTTGCCTTCCACCAAGACTCAGTAGATAATTTTCCAAATGGAGAAGTAGTCCAGATGCCATAAAAATGACAGAATGTTCAGAAAATGTTCAGAAAGGATGACACTTATCCACTTCTCATTCCGTATCACAACAGGAACCATTTACAATGAAGCAAAAACTGTCTTTCTGCCACTGAATTTTATCCTCTTTGCATGCAACCATTAGAATGTCAGAAATAGGAACTCTAGGAGAAAATAATTTTCCATTTTGTCTATTTCATGTCTATTTTTTAGTTGTTTAAAAAATGTTAGGTCAATCAAAATGTACACCAATATTTTTCTTATAAAACTGAAGTCTTATAGGAAATAAGATACAGTCTCTGCACTTATGACTACAAATATTATATTCATTAAGAGGACGTGGTCAATGATTAAGCAATTAAATAACTTAAAATCTGACAAGGAAGATCATTTTGTGCTTATGGGATGTGAGTCCTCCGAAAAAATATCACCAAGACTAGCCTTTGGTAATTGTGGAATAGGGAAGGTTTTAGGGCCCTCATTTTCCATTTCCTTCACCTCTATGATAATCACTCTCAGGAAATGATTTCATGAAACTTAATTTATACTAAGCAGACATTTATGTAAATGACCGTTAAACATAATGGGTACCTCTTAGTCTTTTATGTCTGATTCTGCCCTTAAAGGAGAATAAAACATTATGAGGAACCATTACTGGTTCTTGCCAGTGTGGCTGTGGGAAGTAGATTGTGTTGAGTGGGAGAGAACAGGTAACATTACCCATAGGTGCTGAAGAAAGTGAGCTCTGTGTGTCAGACAAATAACTGAATAACTATGCTTTTTAAAAATGCTTAAAATATGCTACTCTCTTTCATAGTGATATGTTATAATCCCTATTTTAAAGAAACCAAGTCTCAGTGGGATTAGATAACTTTCTAGGGTACTGTGTTGGACAAAATAATGGCCTCTCAAAGATGTCTGCTTCCTAATCGCTACAACCTGTGAGTGTGTTATGTTACATGGCAAAGGAGAATTTGGGCTTTGGATGGAATTGTGGTTGCCAATCAACTGATCTTAAAATAAGAAGGTTATCTTGGGTTATCTGGGTGGACACAAGGTCACTAGGGTCCTTTAAAGAGTAAGAAGAAGGAAGAGAGGATATGTCAGAGTAACAGAGAGATTTGAAGCTGCTGTGCTATTGCCTTTGAAGATGGAGGAAGAGGCCATGAACCAAAAAATGCAGGTGGTCTCTAGAAGGTGGGAAAGGAAAATTAATGGATCTTTCCCTAGAACATCCAGAAGGAATCAGCCCTGCTAACACCTTGGTTTTAGTTTAGTAAGACCCATTTTGGACTATTGACCTTTAGAACTGAAAATTAGTAGATTTGTGTTGTTTTCAGTCATGAATGTGTGGTAATTTGTTAAAGCAGCAAGGGAAAACTAATA
>CM053504.1:75823026-75866943 GCA_028627145.1 Eidolon dupreanum | reverse complement strand
TTGTTAATGGCAGTGGCAGGTGGATGTAGAAGTCCGGGATTGCCACTTGACTCTTGTTGATGCCAAGTGGGAATATGGGCTTGTGTACTGCCGGGCAGCCATGAGCATTCCATCTCACCGCTAGGTCTCTGCTGATACCACCCTGGCTGACTAGGGTAGGAGTACCACATTACTGTTCCCCTGGTGGCCCCCAGGGAGTGGTCTCATCACTGCTGGGTAGTGGTGAAAGTCCAGCGTCTTTATTCAATCTCCTCTAGCATTGCCCAGCAGGAGTGGGAGAAGTGCTTTGTTATTAACCAGCCACAGTGAAAGTTGTAGCTCCCTACTCACCTTTTCTGACATCACTCATGTGAAGAAAGAGGATGAGGGGGAATTGAAACATGGCATTATAATCTGATGAGTGTTGAAGTCTAGGTTCCCTACTCAGCCTTTGTTGACACGAGTTGAAGAAAGGCCATGGATTTTTTTCCCCTGGTAGTAGTATTTGGCTGCAGTAAGTAGTGATAGCCTAAAAGGGTTTCTTTTCTTTCTTTTTTTCTTATTGCTAGACTGTCCTCTGGTCCCTTGGCTAAAGAGAGTAAGTTTTGCTGCCTTTCTCTGTCTATATTTGACATTTCTAGGTTGTTGGCTTCCTCAGCTCCAAGTCTGAAATATATGAGGCAAAAAAGAAAGTCCTGGCCACTTGCCCTTATGTCATTCCTTGAGTCCTAAGTTTCCTTGTTTGCTGTCTTCTCCCTACATTTTAGAATCTTCTCATGTTTTATATATAATACCCATGGCTTTTGGTTGTACTCTGTAGAAAGAATAGGAAAAAGTACCTATACAATATCTTCCAAGAGCAAAAATCCTGCAGCTGATCTTCATATATTGATTTTATATCCTATAACCTTGCAGAACTGACTTATTAGTTTTAGCAGCTTTTTGTATATTCCTTAGGTTTTTTCCACAAACAATCATATTACTTGTGAATAAAGATAGTTTTTCTTATACACATGTCTTTATATTGCTTTTCCTACTGCACTTACTGGAGCCTTCACTATCAAACAGACATCCTAGACTTGTTCCAGAACTTAGGATAAAACATTTTGACCTTACTATTAAACATTATTTTAGCACTGGGTTTTTCAAAGATATCCTCTATCGGGTTGAGGAAATTTCCTTTTATTCATAGTTTTCTGAAAGTTTTTTTTTTTTTTTTTGTTACTGATATACATTAAATTTTCTCAAAGGCTTTTCTCAACATTTCTTTAGATGATCATGTTCTTTCCTCTCTGCTAGTGTTAATGTTGTTAATTCCGTTGACTGACTTTTAACAGGAAACAAACCTTGCATTCCTGGGATAAATCTTGCTCAGTCTTGATAGATTATCTCACAAACAGACACTCACACACATACATTACTGGATACAATCCTAAATTTGTTAAAATTTTTTTGCATCTAGTTTCAAGAAGAATTCTTATGTGTAATTTCTTTTAATGTCTATTCACCCTGTGAATTTTCCTTTGACTTATGTTATTCGAAGTTTGTTGTTTAATTTCCAAATACTTAGAGATTTTCTATATGTGTTTCTAATTTTGATTTTTAAGTAAATTCTATTGGGAGGTCACAGAACATACTGCTTATAATTTCAATTATTTTTAATCTAAATTTTTGGCCCAGAATGAATACTAGTTGGGTAAAATTTTGTGTGCCTTTGAAAATGTGCATTCTGCTGTTATTAACATTGATTGATAATCTTTTTTTTTTGTATTTTCTATGTTCTCACTCATTTTCTGTCTACTTGATCTATCAATTATTAAGAGAGGGATGTTAAAATCTCAAGCTATAATTGTGGATTTGTTTATTTCTCTTTTTGGTTTTATACATTTTTACTTTGTGTACTTTAAAGCTTTGTTAGTACATACACATTAAAGATGGTTATGCCTCTTAAAATTGCCTTCTTTATCTTTGCAAAATAATCCTATTTATTTGTTGATATTCCTTGTTTTGAAGTCTACTATGTTTGATATTAATATAGCTAGTTTTCTTTTGATTAGAATTTGTATAGTATATATATTTTCCAACCATGTGCTTTTAACCTATTAGCATCTTCATGTTTAAAGGAAATTTCTTGTAGGCAGCATATACTTAGGCCTTAATTTTTTATTCACTGACAAGCTCTGACATTGAATTAGAGATGCTTAAGACACTTACCGTCTACTACTTTAATGCTATTGTTTTTGTATACTGTACTTATATATTAATATAGGAAATGTATCATAATATTTAAAATTAGGTGCTACACTTATCATTGTTGTTATTGTCCTAATCTCATGCAAGGGGTTTTGTGTTAGGATTTCTACATGGCAGGGGCTGAATTCTGACCTCTTCATTCAACCCTAGGGTCAGCCAACTGGTTTTGCCTTTCAAAGCTTTTGCCTTTCAGCTGTCTTCTAAAGCCTCAAGGCACAAACAAGACCCCCTAAAGATGGAATGGGGGCAAAAGCAGTGGTAAACACAGGAGTATCAGAACTTCAGTGCTATCCTCTTTATCTTTCATCATTTGACAAATATCATTCCAAATATTCTTCTTTTTCTGCATGGGCATATGTCCTGGGCCAGAAATGGTTCAGGCTTTTTTTTTCTGAGCTCTAATCTTTTCCTTTTTCTGGACTCGTTATTATATCCTTATCTATTAGATATCTGATGCTTTCCAGTATAGCTTTTTGACTTTTGCCTAGCTTTTAAAAATTATTGTATTTTATTTTTAGTTGTGGTAAAATATGCATAACACAAATTTACATCAACCATTGTTAAATATGCAATTCAGTGGTATAAGTACATTTACAGTGTTGTGCAACCAATCTCTAGAACTCTTTTTATCTTGCAAATCTAAAACTCTATAAAAATTAAACAACTCCCCAATTTCCTCCTCCCTTGGACCCCGTTAGCCACCATCTTACTTAATGTCTCTATGAATTTGATTACTCTAGGTACTTCATGTAGGTGGGATCATGCAATATTAGTCTTTTGTAACTCATTTCTTTTACTTAACATACTATCCTCATGTTTTGTTCATGTTGTAGCACGAGTCAGAATTTCCTTTCTTTTTATGTACAAATACTATTTCATTGTATGTATATACCACATTTTGTTCATCCGTTCATCTATTGATGGACACTTGGATTGCTTTCACCTTTTGGCTGTTGCAAATAGTGCTGCCATGAACATGGGTATTGGTTTTTTTCCCTGACACCAAACACGTGGTGTCTTTTCCAACACCTATTGTCCAATTACTCTATTTTCTCACACTAACTGGATGACCAACAATTCAATTTAATCTGACACTAACTACCCAAAGTTTAGTGCAGATCTCACAAGTTAACTAGTTCAGTCCTACAAGAATATTCCCACTGTAGATGCAGCCACAACTAGGGTGCCCAGTCTACCCACATTTTGCCTGGCCAAATACACACTCAGGGCTTCCTATAACCCATTCTTTGCTAGAATGACTCACAAAGCTCAGGAAAACACCCTACTTACATTTACTGACATATACCAGTGTATTTATAATATACAACTCATGATATAATTCAGGGGCACAGAGCTTCCATGCCCTCTTTGGTTGCACCATCCTCCCAGCACCTTGATGTGCTCAGAAATTCCCCAAACCCTTTTGTTTAGGGTCTTTTATGGAAATTTCATTAAATAGGCATGGATGATTGAATCACTGGCCATTGGTGATTGAACTCAATCTCCAGCCCCCTTCTCCTAGCTGGAGGTGGGGAAGCAGTGTAGCTGAAAGTTCCAGCCCTCTAATCATTGCTTGGTCTTTCTGGCTCCCATCTTGAAGCTATCTAGGGGCTCCTAGTTTTGGGTCATCTCATTATATACAAAGGAGATTCTTATCACTCAAGGAATTCTTGGGGTTTTAGAGGTTCTGTGCCAGAAACCAGGGACAAAGATCAAATATGTATCTCCTATTTTACTACAGGTGTACAAATATCTCTTCAAGACCCTGCTTTCAATTCTTTTGGATACGTGCACAGAAGTGAAATTGCTGCATAATGTTGTAATTTTATTTTTGATAGTTTGAAGAGCTGTCATACTGTTTTTTTACAGTGGCTGCACCAATAGTGCACAAGGGCTTTTGTTGTTGTTGTTGTTGTTTTTCTACTTACCTTCAGTGGGATAGTTGGTCTCAACCACCTGGTCAGTCATAACTAGAAGCCATTTTGATATTTTTTGCAAATGACATGCACAAGTTACTAACCTGAGAATGGTGGTTCAATTGGCTTCTGAAACAGTAAGAGTATATTTGAATTTTTTGAAATATTTTATGAAGATATGAAATATTATTATCAATAGATAATTAAAGGAATAAAGGACTCAAGTCTTTATTTAGTTTGACTTCTCTACTTTAGAGAGGAGTAAAATACTTCATAAAGAAATTTAGATTTTATGTGGTTACAAATTCTCTTTATTAAAAAGTGGTACAGGTGAAAATGGCTTACAGTTTTCATTTGCTGGCTCTATCTGTTGGTCTTAGACAATAACTAAACACTGTACAAGCCCTGAGCTAGAGGGAACATAATCTATAAACCAGAACATTTTGATTCTGCTAACATGCACAAAAAATAGTAAAGCTTGTGAACCAGGCCAAGCCTGAGATAAAATATTTCCACTTCCAGTACAAGCTCCAAAATGAAGACTCTTTGGCAAAAGGTTTTAATGTACTTTTGTGACATTCTGCAAAGTCTTAAACAGAGGCCAAAAATATTCTCTTGATCATTTCCCTTTCTGATGGATACTTTGGTCAACCTACTAATGTATTTAGATAAAAAATCTTAAAACCAAGAAGATCTCATTCTTGTCTCTTCTAGATAGGAACTGAGTTCCATTTAGTACATATCCTAATTTTACAGATGAGGAAATTGAGCTCATGAAAGAGGACAAAGAATGGGTACCAAAGCAGGATTAAAAGCATTACAGTGAAGTTAGGTTGAGTTGACTTTGAATTACCTACCTTCTGTAATACTTTCTGTTAAAAAAATCTTCTGGAATTTATTTTGTATTTACCAAGAAACTCTGAAACTTTTCAGTATATTCTTCCTATGGGTAAATAATAGCAACAACAACAAAATTTTAGAAATCACTTCTTCCCTTCCATTTTCTCCCTAAATAGATTGTCTACTTGCCTGAAAGTTCTAATTACTTGGTAAACACTAACAATTATTAAACAACATGATGGTATTGATCACATTCTCAGGATATTCACAGGTAGAAGAGATCACATTGATATCTGGTGTACTTTCTCATAAACTGGAAAACTATCTGAATTAAAATAATTTATAGAACTGAAAAGTCCCAAGAATACTGTATATGTGCACACATATGTGTGATGTTTACATATGTGATTAAAACAACTCTGAAGTTGGGGAAAGCATAAAATTTCTTTCCTTCGATGAGATATGAGGAGTAAATTACTTAAGTAATTTTTTCCTGGTAAAGTTCCCGTATGTATTTATTAAAGAAAATTGCTAAGCAACATGAAATCATTATGGTACATTTATGCTGTCCTGTACTGAGGTGCCATGGTTATTCTGAGGGAAGAATATGGGCAATTCCCACAAGATCAGGGCACTTAACCAGTGCTTTTGAACTTCACATAAGCCCTAAGAAGTCAGCTTTTGACCCAAAACATCTCAATGTGTATCACCTCATTCTCGAAGGGCTTGGTGCACATGCTGCCCATTTGACTTACAGCAGCACTTACCAGGTACATGCCATTTTAGAAAGCAGACAGAATAGTTTTCTGGAATAAATATAAATGCTCCAGAGTCTGGCTAAAATGACCCATGATTAATTTGAGTGCCATTCCCACAGAAAAATCCAAACCCTAAGGAAAGAACATAAATAGTTCAGTGTAAAATTATTCAGCTTTTTAAAGCCACGGTTGGATGATCAGCACAAGCTCTCTATAATGGTGTGTTAGAATGAAAAAGTCAGAGACTATTTCCCAGGATATTTTCTTTACAGTAAAATGAAATAGAATAGAGAAGATATTATGGGTCTATAATAATGTACACTATCCTAATGGGAAACAGAAAAATGTAGTACTCTCCAACCTCCTTTTACATCTTGACATACATCAAAATTTCAAACTATTTTAATGGTATACCTGGTTCCTTTTAGCTAGAGGTGATTGTCCTGCATCTCTGCTGGCCACCCCAAAACCTAAGGGATCAAAATCTCAGAGATTATCACAACTCCTTCCTAGTCTGCCAGAATCCCACAGCCCTGGTATGGTTCATTGGGAAGATCTCATCAGAGTTAATACTGTATAATACTTCCTATGGGCCAAACATGGGTTTAGGAGCTATAAATGTCTTAACTCCTTTAATTTTACCAACCCATGATACATATAATATTATTATCATTCCCATTTAGCTAAAACATAAAGAAACTAAAGACTTATCCAAATTTTTGGTAAGCGATAGAGCTGGGATTTGAACCCAAGCAGTCTAGCTCCAAAGTTTGTGTTCTTAACCATTGCTTTAGATCTAGAAGATATTAAGAAAGACCTCAATGAGGTGTAATTGGGCTCTCACCAGTCATAAAGGGGCCAATACTTCTCGAGCCCAAAAGTACTTGGATATATGTCTACTTTGTAGTGAACTACACATCAGTTCTGACAGCATTGCTTAGTGTGGGTATCAGGACTATAAAAAAAGGGTGCTTCAGGGAAAAGTATTCAGCAAAGTGGTAATGACAGAGGAAGTAAGGGTTCAGCAGAGAAGAAAAGGATCTACAAACAGGAAAAATTTACTATAAAATTTGTTGCCGCTAAAATAGGTTTAAAATTTTAAGAGAATTTCTGAAAGTTGGTGACTTTCGGCCAGGTATATTGTTTGTATTTATGGTAGCTTCTCATCTGAATCTGCTCAGAGCAGCATTACCTCTTTAGTTCCACCATTTCTGGCTTAGATCACTAAGCATTGAGATTAAAAAGAACAAACTTCCAGTTTCTGGTCTGGCATGGAAAAAGCTTATAAGCTGCCACTCTGTTCTAACAATCAGTAAAACCCTGAACAAACTGAAAAATCAACAACTCCTCTTAGCTCTGTCGAAAAGTGAGATCATGGGGTACACCACTGTTCCCTAAATTGGAGAGACTGGCAAGTGAATATATAGAGTCACAGCTTACTGGAGTAGAAACATCTGCAAGAACCATTACTGGGAGGAAAACCTGAAATATAATTGACAAATAAATGGGGCTCAGAGTAGACAACTCTGAGAGTTAAAAACTCCAGGGGACCTGGCATAGGCAGGGGCAACACTTTTGTGAGTTTTGCATTCAGGAGCTCTATCAGGTCTTTACCTTGTCAGAGGACTGACACTAGCCACTTCAAGACTTGCTACAAAACTACAGAAGTCAAGACAGTGTGATAATGCTGAAATAAAAAACAAATAGATTAATGGAACAGAATTGCGAACCTATAAATAGACCTGCATAAATATAGTCAAGTAATCTTTAACAAAGGAGCAAAGGCAATACAATGGAACAAAAATAGCCTTTACAACTAGATATTCACTAGATATTCACATGCAAAAAAAAAAAAATCTAGAAATAGTCTTTTCATCCTTCACTAAAATTTACTCAAAATGGATTATAGACCTAAATGTCAAATGCAAAACAATAAATCTTCTAGACTATAACATAAGAGAAAATGTAACTACCTTGGGTATGGTAATGACTTTTTAAGTACAACACCAAAAAGTACAATTTATGAAAAAATAATTCGTAAGCTAAACATTAAAATGAAAAACATCTGTACTATGCAAGACAATGTTGAGAGAATGAGAAGATAATCCATCAAGTGGAAGAAAATATTTGCAAAAGACACATCTGATAATGGATTATTGTCCAAAGTACACAAAGAACTCTAAATACTCAAAAATTAGGAGACAAAATGATTTAAAAAAATGAGCAAATGACCGGAACAGTGACATCACTAAAGAAGATATATGGATAGCAATTAAGCATATGAAAAGATATTCTATATCATATGTCATTAAAAAATGCAAAGTAAAACAACAGTGAGATATGGTTAAATACCTATTAGGATGGCCAAAATCCAAAACACTGACAATGCCAAACGCATGTGAGGATGTAGAACAACAGAAACTCTAATTCATGGTTGTTGAGAATGTAAAATGTCACAGCCACTTTGGAACACACAGTGTGGTGGTTTCTTAACTAAACATACTAACGCCATACAATCTAGCAATTTGTATTCCTTGGTATTTACTCAAATGAATTGAAAACTTATGTTCACACAAAAACTTGCACATGAATACTTATAGTAGCTTTATTTGCAATTGCCAAAACTTGGAAGCAACCAAGATGTCCTTCAGTAGCAGAATGGATAAACTGGGGTACATCTAGACAATGGAATATAATCCAGCACTAAAGAAAAATGAGCTATCAAACCATGAAAAGTCATGGTGCAGGCTTAAATGATTATTACTAAGTGAAAGAAGCTGACCTGAAAAGGCTACATATAGTATGATTCCATCTATATGACATTTTGGAAAAAGCAAAACTAAAGAAACGGTACAAAAAAATTAGTGGTTGACAAAGTTAGGGGGAGGGAAGAATGAATAGGCTGAGTACAGAGATTTTTAGGGCAATGAAACTCCTGTATGATGCTAATATTGTGGATCCTGTATGATGCTAATATTGTGGATATGTTTTACTATACATTGGTCAAAACTCACAGAAACCAAGAGTGAACATTTATATAAACTATGGACTTTGATTGTTAATGATGTATCAATGTATAGTTATGATTTTTAACAAAACATATCACTGTGGTGCAGGTTGTCTATAATGGGGGAGGTATTGTGTGGGGGAAGTGACAGTTTATGGGGATGTTCTATACTTTCCACTCAGTTTTGCTGGAACCAAAAACTGCTCTAAAAATAAATTTCATTAAAAAAGACAACAAAACAAAAAGCTCATCAAATCCTTATATTTCCAGAAAAACAGAACTCCCCATTAAAGTAGTAAATATGTGCTAAGTTTCCATCATCCATATGTGCTTATTTTCATCAATAGCTCCCCAAATTTGCTCTCTTTGAAGCAAAATTAGAGCATTATGGCCCTTAGGCATAAATTAAAAATTTCCTCTTCAATTTTTGTGGCAGAGATGGTGAATGAATTTTCTCTTTAGTACTAACTCTGCTGGACTCAGAGTGGTAGCAGGAGGACTTTTAAAGCTATGTCCAGGCTCATCAGAAAAAAAAAATGCAGGAACTAGTATCTGTTATGGAACAGAGGAACGATGGTATCAGTACTTTTCATGGTGAATGTAATCTCTAAGTAAACATTTTGTTATTGTCAGAAGCCTCCGGTAGCCAATAGACCATTTACAACTGCTCTCCTTCTAGACTGCTAATGTTGTTAAGCTCCTAAACTCTAGTTCACTTGCTCCAAAATTTAGGATATCAAGTGACACATTTCTTTCCTCTATTTGTCTTTTTGTAGAAATGATATTTGTACATCTGTGATTTCAATGATCTCTTAGAAATTATCATTATTTTTCTAAAACAATATTGACTTCCAACTTGATTTCTAAATAGCTAGTTTTATTGTTGCCTTATCCTTTTATTTCAGTCAGAAGTTAAGGGGAAATTCACTTTGGATACTTTCTTACAGGGAGAAGAGTGAATAAATAGACAGTATGAAATCTACCATGTTGGTTGACTCTCTCGTTAGTTCCTGACTCTGCTCTCCCCTTTGTGCTTATCATGTGTATGAAAAACATTTAGAACACAGTAAAACAATTTACTTATTTGTCTCTGAATTTTTACTAGGTTTTCTCAACTGAAACTTAGATTTGTGAATAAACTTTGTTCCTTTCCTTTTTCTAAACTGTTAATCAGTGTATATGTTTATCTATCTATCTATCTATCTATCTATCTATCTATCTATCTATCATCTATCTATGTTACTCGTATCTTTTCATTTCCTCACCAATATTTGCCTGACAACTGCCCAGAAGTGGGAAAACAGGAAATGCTTCTGTGCTTTTGATGCAGTAATGTGTGAAAGTATTGGACAGTCTTATGGACAGCATGAAACTTTTTATCTTGCTTCTAGGATACTTAATTTTGGTTTCATTAAAATGTTTTTTCTATACCTATACCATTTTCAGTAACTCAGAAATGCTTTATGGAAACAATTAATGTAAGCATATTAGATAAAACCCATTTTTAGCCACATTCTCAGCTATTGGCTTTCCTTTAAATGCTCATTTTAAAAATATATTATTTGTTCAGCCACAGATGTTAGAAAAAGATTTTGAATATACTTTGCTCAAACTGCCTGAACCTTACAACTTCCTCAGGATGAAAGCAGGAGAATTCCAAGGTAAATTCTGACAGCCCTTTGTTATGGAGGATATGCTGTGCTAGGAGAATATCAGCTATGAGTTTGTACTTTTCAGCGCACAGATATGGTCTCCATGGGTGTTTGCATAGTCTTAGTAGGGCTACATTTTCCTTCCTTTATTCTATCTTCATCTTTCATTCATTATCTTTGAAAAAATGATCCTGAAATCTCTCTTAGGCAAATTAACACCTTGACTGCTAGTGTGTACACAATTGCTCTCAAGGGTATTTTCTTTGGAAAGCAACAATTTTCAATGTTCTGCAGAATTAAAAAAAAAAACACTTTAAGATGTAAAACATTTTGGTTATATCGTTTAGATGCAAAATGAATATATGTATCTCCTATGTAGTTCACATTTCTATATGTTTTTATATATATGTGTATGTATGACATAATATATATACATACATACATATACATACACACATATGTTCTAAGTATCTCAAGTGGCGTTCTTTTATCCTAAGTATTGAATGTAATATGTAAATCAGAGGTGATCTGTTCCAATTTATTCCTTTTAATTTAGACCAGGACCTCTGGAGTAAAGCTGAGTTCCGATTAATAGATTTTGGATTAACAAGCACCAATCATAGAGTTTATTCCATTCTTTTTTATCCAAGGTTCTGTTTTGACAGTCTGTTTTAAAGTCAATATTGCTGCCTTTGTCTCCTTCTCTCTTCTACATCTTTGACATGCATGAAGTGTTCTGCTTTATACCACCTCCCATCCCACTTATTCTTTGACCAATTTCTATCTGTTATTTCAGATTTTGGCTTTGATACTAATAGTCTCCCCAGAGGGCCCACCTCAGAATGGGATGAGTGCTCCTTCTACAGGTTCTCATGGCATCTCCCATTCTCCTTTATCCTGGCACTTACCACACCACACCTCATTGAAATTCTTAGTTTATTTCTATATCTCCCTTTATTAGAATATTAGCTCCTTCAGAACAAACATAGTGACTTGTTCATTATTTTAGCCCACAAATCCAGCAGTGTTCATCATCTATTCAGTGCCTAATAAATATTTGTTAAATTAATGAATGAGGAATCTGGTTTTGATTAGGTTCAATCTATTTTTTTTTGCCTTATTATCAAGTCAGCAATACAGATGGCACAGCTTACTTTAGAAATGCAAGCCAACTGATTCAGAATTTTGATTTTAGCCAAGTTGGTTTTGAGATGATTGAAAATGTTATCTGTTATTTTTGCCTATTGACATTCATGTGTCACTTTCATAAAAACCTGAAAGAAACTGTACTAATATTTGGAATGCCTACTCTTGTCTGTTCTCAAAACCATATGCCTTGATATCGGTTACTATCTCTCCCATCTGTTGACAGACAAGGCTGTTTCTGATGAAGAGAGAACAAAATAGTTTCTCAGGGCAGAGTCTGCACTGAACCAAAATCAGACAGACCAGAATGCCCTCTTCAGGGACAAACCCCTGACAATATTGATGATGGAAATGTACCAGCAGTCAGAATCACATCCCACCTTGAACCCTATGTCGTATTTATACCTATAATCTAGCTTGTTTCTCAAAGACTAGATTCATGTTTACTTTAAAAGGAAAAGTACTTGATTCGTTTAACTGCAATGAATTGTTTATTAAAAGAAAAACAGGTTTGATGAAACCATCAATGTAATTAAACAAGGAAGCCATTAGACTGAGATGGCTCCAACGCTTTGGCAGCCTATGAAAGCAAACCCAAACCTGGGCCAGAGTCGATGCTCTTGTATCTGAGGAGATGAAACTTAAGAACAACCAGTCACAAAGAGCCAACTAGACTTTTTTCAAATAAAGCAACTGCCTAAGCCATAGCCACTTAAATAATTTCCTAGCTTTATTTTTTTTTTTGTCTTTGCTTTTTTTTGTTTTCCTATAATTTCCTTTCCCCTAGCTCCCATGGGTAGGGTCTTCCTAACTGCATTCAGTTTGGTGTAGCTGAATTCAAATTAATGTATACTCTAAGAAACTCTTGAAAATTTCAATGTGCCACAGTTTATCTTTTAACAGAACTAAGCCTAGCTTTCTTTTAAATTAAAAATTGGACGAATATGGGCAGACACCATTCCATGGGTGTGACCCCAAGATGTGACTCTAGAAACACTTGGCTATGATTGCGAACATAAATAATAATCACAAATGGCGAGTGAGTTAGGGGATAATAATGAATCCCCTTGCCCAAAAGTTTCAAAGATATAAAAGGCTTGAAGGAGTTATACAAATAAAAACACTACCTTGGACATGAAGTATTTAGTGAGAGTAAAACAGGATGTGATTGGTCATTCACCTTCACAGAGTTTAGCTGATTAGAACAGCTGGGTATTCTTGTAATAGTGCCTTCTTGCAATGAAACATTAAAGGTGGAGGTTTTGATTGGGTTGGAAGATACAATGAGGAAGGCTAATAGTCCCTGGACCCCTGAGCCCTGGGTACTTGGAAGAAGTGGAGAGTGGGGAGCTGCCATTAAAAAGGCAGATTTAGGCACAAGGAAGGAAAGTAGGGGATGAAGAGGGGTTCCTATTGGTGGCTTGGGAGTGGATAGGCCAGCCCGTGTGCTTAAAATAATATGTTACAGCCCAATAGGATGAAGTTCTAGTTTCTTGGCAACAAGTACAAAGACCTCTATGAGTACTTGTATTATTTTAAAGCATCTCTGGACATTATTATTGAAATGGAAAAAAAATTAAAGGAAACACTGACCTTCTGCATTGCACCCTGTATAAGCTTGAAGCAGAGATAATGTTTTGCATTTTCTCTTTCTGATTAGACTTTAATTTTGTGGATATGCTTTCCAGTTCTCTGTACAGAGTTGCCTTTTATAAAGCATACAGGATAGAATTAAAGATAGTCATATCTCATAGCTCACCTCTCCACGGTTACAGAAGTGTGACCACACAGAATAGATGTGCAGACATTTTGAAGTGCACAAATTCTGTCTTGTCAACATCCCAACCTCTCCCAAGGCTCCTGCCAAGAAAATGCATCTAAGCGAGAAGGGTGGACCCACATGCCAGCTAAATGCTGTCACTAGTCCAGTTTAATCAGACATCTTGCTGCTAATTTACATTTGGAGATTTTTTTTTAGCTCATTAAGTAAATTGGAATAAAAACCTGGCTTGTCAACTCTTCCATTCTGTTTCTGCGTAACTACTTGAAGTGAAATGTAGCTTTGCAAACAAGAATTATTTAAGTTTTTATTATTCACAAATGTGTATGTATGTGTTTTTAACAGATTAGTTTATTATTTCTATTTTTCTGAGCCAGGGCTGAAGATATATCACGTGTGTGTGTATTGGGTGTCCAATTTGTGTGTGTGTGTTCAAGTGACTGTCTCAGAATATGAGGTAAGAAAAAAAGCTAGGAAAATGGGTTGTCCAGGAGACCACTTGGAGAACTTTCTATGTGTCCCATTGGTCTTGGGCCAAAAGTGTTGAACTGCTATGGCAGCTGAACAAAGAGCATCACTGTCCAAAACAGGGGCTTTGTGGGCCAGATAGACCCTAAGTATAGAGAGCTGGCTTAGATCCTATCTAAGAGGGCCACCCATTGGGGTGAGGAGACCATGACAGAACAGATATGGACAGTCTTTTGAAAGAGTAAGAGACTAGCTGGAATACAGAGGCATCCTCTCTCACCAAGGGCATGCTGGGTAAGAGAATCCCAGACACTGAGGCATAAGGAGAGCCTCGAGGGAGCTATAAGAGTCCTAACACTGTGGTGTCATTAGATATAGCAAATAAAAATACAAAAAAAAAAAAAAATCCCCAACAACCCACAATGCCCAATTAAATTTGATTTCAGACAAACAATGAATGTTTTCCTGAAGTTCAAATTTAACTGGGTGTCCTGTGTTTCATCTAATAATTCTGCTTCGGAGAAAAAGTCAGTTCAAAATCTGTCAGGCTGAGAGAGCACCTTGCTGGCTCAGGACAGTATTCTTCAAGTAAGAAATTTACTGCCATGCTTCTGTCCTTTGTGACCTGGAAGGGCCAGAAGCTGGGTTAGAAAGAAAAACAAGATAAAACACACAAGGAAAAAGAGAAAATCAGCCAACTGCTCTCTCCCCTTCACCCCCAAGGTGGCACATTTGAGTTGGGAAAGGAGGGTGACTAAGAAGAATTTCAATTACTTCTCTGTGATGGATCCATTAATTACAGACTTGAGGATCTTTGATTTCTGAAGAAGAAAAGTCATAGCACTGCTCGCACTTTTACGCAAGGCTAGGGAAAGACAAGGACCTGTGAAACACTTTAAGGGGCCATAGAAGAGGAAAAAAAGTTGTTTTGTTAAATTTAACAATACTGTATTGTACATTTGAAAGTTCCTAAGAGAGCAGATCATTAAAGCTCTCATCGCAAGAAAATAATTGCAAATATGAGGGGATGGAGGTTAACGAAACTTGTGTGGCAACCATTTCTTAATATATATGTATATACTGTATGTCGTCATGCTATACACCTTAAATTAATGCATGGGTATAGGTCAATTCCATCTCAAATTAGCTGGGGGAAAAAGTTGCTTTGTGATTATTTCTCCATGAGTCCTTCATGTTTATTATGATGATTACGTTATTATTGTTGTCATAATTGTTGATGCTCATGGAACAAGATATTATATTAACTATTTCTAGAGTTTTAGAGCACTGGGAACCCAAAACTAAAAACTATAGGTTACAAATTTTCCACATTCTGAAGAGAGGAGCTGCACGTAAGAGGTGGCCCCAAACTTTCACCCGTCTCTAGGACATACAAGAGAATACCAAGAATTCACTGAGAGACAGAGTGAGGATTTCTTTGAAAAAAATTGCGAGAATGCTGAGTTTCGCCTTCCCCTGCCTCAAACTGTGAGAGGATCTTTTAAGAGAACCGCTCTCAAAGTGTGAAGGTGAAAGTGCTGGGGCAAGAGACTAACATCTCTTCCTGTCCTGCTGTCTTTGGGGCTGAATGTTGCTGAGTTGCTGATAACACAGGGGTCTGGTGCCATCATGGCTCAGAGCAGGGTGTGCTTAGTGAGTTCTTGGGAGAGCGTGAGAGGCATCTCCTGGGGTTTTGGGGAGAGCGCTGGGAGATAAGGATCAGTGTCCAACTTTCACATGAAAATACATGAAATGGTGAAGGGCTGGTCGAATCTGCCCCTGGTGACCAGTATAAGGAGATGCTCGGAGAGGGTGGCCTGTGTTTTCAGAGTTTGGCAGGGTGAGAGTATTGAGTTTCCCTCTGGGCCAGAGTAGAGAGTGGAAGGACATTCAGAAATGTCCTTACTTGGGACATTTCTTACTTGGGAGAGCTTAGCAAGCCCAGCAGACAGAGGCCTTATGCACTGTGCCTTTGGACCTGCGGGCTGAAAGGGATATATCTAGGGGATCAGCTGGAGAGAATATCATTTGCCTTAGGGAGAGGGATCATGTGGAGTCTCTATTGGGAAGGAATCAGACCCATCAGCCAAAGAATTAGCATCAGGGCATCTGTCACCAATAGGTCATTGAGAATAGATTATAGTCAGGATGGTTAGTGCCCCCTTACTTCTCTTACCTTGACTCTGGAGGAATGAGGCAGAGCGCACCCATTTTAAAACAAGGCCCAACATTCTTTGATGCACCTCCAAGCAAAAAATGAAGTCTGCGTTGCTTTTCTGGGCTCTGCAACTGCTTGACATTAATATGGTGGAGGTGACATTGGTTCAGTTTCTGTGTGCAGGCCTTCAGAGACTGGAAGCTACCACTTCCTTTCTTACAGATACTTGCTCTTGGAACCCAGCCACCATTCCGCGAGAAAGCCAAGCAGCCACATGGAGAGGGCTTGTGTAGGTGTCAAAGCTATAGGACAGCTCTGGTCCCAGCCAGTGGTCGTGTAAACCTCCAGATGTTTGAGTGAGACAACCTCTAGACGATTCCAGCGCCAATCTTGAAATTGTCCCCAGCCTTTGAGTCACCCTGGCTGGTGTCACATGGAGGAGAGATGACATATTTGTAAGTGAAATAAATGACTGCTGTGTTAAGCCTCTAAATTTGGGGTGATTTGTTACACAGCAATAGATAACCAGAATAAGAAGCCAGAATGAGCAACTAATGAGGTTGAACAGGGAGAGAAAAAAACTGGTCCCTTCCTTCCTGGAAGGGAGGCCTTAGGATGTAAGGAGAGTATTTTGGCTTTGATTTGATGAACTTTTTAAAAACTGACAAGCAAACTCCCCAAATCCTGAAAGTGACAGAAAAAGCTAAGGAATTTGCTTGAGAGACTTTCTTCAGTGTCTAGGAAAGGATTTGGGAATTTGTTCTTTTGGGACTCTTTCTGTTCAAGTGTATAACTAAGCTTGAATTATATTTTTCAATTTTAGAAAAGAAACAACTCATCAAATAAAGAATAAGAGCTTGTATTTTGGGGGTAAAATACTATTATGGAATAAATATAAGAAATGGCATTCTAGTTGTTTTCTCTTTCAAAGTAATTAAAAAGGCTATTTCTTAAACATAGTCCTATTAAAAGTAACTGTCAGAACTTCATTGAAATTGGGGTTTAACATGGGCAGGGTGACTTTCTATTCACTACTTCATACTAAACATTTATAAATAGCTATAATAAAATGAATATAAATGATATTGTATTTTATTTCTATGCAGTAGCATATTTATGAGAAATAGACATAACAATAATAATAAAACATTAATTGAGTCTTAATACAATATATTTGAAGAGCACTTTAGAGACTTATGAAATTTCTTTCACTATATTTTCTCAATTGTCCCTCTCAACAAGACCATTGGACAGAAGGAATAGGAATCATACTTAACTGAATGATGCAGAAATTGAAATGAGGGCAAGTTAAGTGATTCACCAATATCATAAAGCTGGAAAATAGTGAAATTTGAACCAGAATTCTTGTCTTTTGATCAGGCTGATGTTCTCTCTCTCTCTCTCTCTCTCTCTCTCTCTCTCTCTCTCTCTCTCTCTCGTCACGTGATTGCATGATATCCCTAAATAGAAGAAGATTATGTGAAAAAATTAAGTGATAATGAGTATTTAAAGCAAAAATAAACCATTAGATTTTGACAGGCTATTTCTGGTTCTAAAATCCAAATTATCTCTATGATATTGTGACTTGGAATCTGAGAACCATGAGTGACTTTAAAAGTTATGAAGGGCAATTCCCTTATTTAGTGAATGAATTAATAAATGACATTTAAAGAGCGCAGTAATATGCTGGATTCTGGAGTACGAAGAATAATGAGCTAAGGTCACTGACTTTGCAGGCTGTGAGGAGCTCGTGATGTGGCTGAAACCAGCTTGACTTCCCAGGGAAGAGGATTCTGAGTTAAATCTTCAGTGATGAGTCTGGGCAAGGGAGGAGAAGACCAGTGGGAAGGGCCTCTCAGGTGGAGAGAACAAAGAAGACTAATGTCTGGAGTATTTAAATGACTTTCCAAAGATCATACAGTTAGTGACACATTATGACCTGAATTCAGTATGGCTTTCTAAGTAGACCACTTACCTCTCTATCTCACTTCTCCAGTTCACTTTGCAAACGTACAAATAATTTTGTTCATGTATAATATCTATGGATATTATAAGGATGTCCACCAGAGAGGCTCTTCTTTAATATTACTCTTAAAGTTTTAGCAAGTGCAGTAAGACTAAATGAAAGAATAACCAATACAGAGGAACCTTCTTAAATAAGTATTTAAGTTATGTGAATTCAGCTCTATGTGCTCAGAAAAAAAGAGAGAGTAACAACTGGAATACTGCTGTGTATTTCATCTAATGTCAAGAGTTTGAGTTGAGAGACAGCCTGCTATTTCTTTGCTCAGTTTCACTTACTGCATTCCTATTAACCTTCCCTGATAACTGTGATTCTAGCATTTAAAGACAAATACTTTTTGGATAGTGGAACCACAGTTTACAGGGGCTGTGGTCAGATTTTCCTTCCTTGTTAAAGCAATTGTCAATTCCAAAGGAAGCAATTATCTTGCTTGTTGTGAAATTCATCTGGAAAAATGGTTAAGAATAGTTAAGAAAATATTGACAAAGAATAAAGGGGTGGGAATACTTGAGTGGCTAGATATAGTACAGTCACATCAATAAATGGAACAGAATAAAGATATAAATATAAACAAAAATTTGCATATGAAAAAAATTGTCATTTCAAATCAGTGGAGAACGAATGGATTTTTCAACAAATATAATGGTATAACTAGCTAAATGTGTGAAAATAATGAATTTTCATTGGCTAAAGACAACATTGTTAGGTATGACCACATCAAAACTTAAAACTTTCTACTGTCAAGAGTATTGGAATGTAAAGTAAATTAAAATAGACTAAGAAAGATATTTGCAACATATATGAGAACCATAGAGTATATAGGATGTTTATCAGTTTATTTGTGTCTCTGCCCACATCACTTCTGAAAATTAAATAAACAGGCAGAGGTCGTATGAACTTCTTATGTCCCCCATTACTCCCTGTCCCAACTCCCTCGCCATGACTAATTTAATAAGAGATGTGCATGTAGCTCAAAGCAAGACAATCCAAGAGTCAGGTTCTCAGTAATGCTGTATGTTTTAGCCTACGAAATTAACCAAGACTTTTTTTTTAAGGAGTCAGTATTGAGAAAGAATGGAGAAAATAAATATTTCTGTAGTTCTGCTTGTATGAGTATAAATTGGCTGAACTTTTCTAAAAGTAAGTTTTGCATATGTTCAATAGAGTCACTTTACTTCTTGACTGTAAGAATAAGCGCTGATTAAGTTACACTGATATAGGTAGAATGATATAAAACTTTTATAAAATTTTTATGATGACTTTTTTTTTACATAGTGGTTATCTATCACTACATAAAATCTTATGGGTGATTGCTCAAAGGTAGAAAAAATACAAAAGTAAAATTAGAAGGAAAACAATATTCATAGTACTACCAATCAAGAGATTTTCACTCTTCAATAAAAGATCAAAGATAGTTCATGTTATTGAGGTGGCCATCTGGTAGATAAATCCAAAGACCATTTCCTTGGATTCTTATCCTGATCTGAATCACCTAGCAGTGTGTGTCACATTGACCAAGTTCTTGGCTGCCATGCTCCTTCTATCTTCTGGATTCCTTCTAAATTTCAGGATTTTCTTTCTCGTTCTCACTGACAACTAACTCTTCTTTTGCCATTTAAAAATATTTGTTTTAAGTGGGCTAACTTGTATTTATCCTGCTTGTCTCATTTTTGAAATAACTTCTTTTACGTTTTTTTTTTTTTTTTTCTGATTTCCTCTCCTGTCATCAGTTCTAGGCTCCATCACCACTGAACTGAATGTTTCTTGGATATGTCATGCTTTCTCTCACCCTGGGGCTTTTTGAAGGCTGGTCTCTCTTCCTAGAAATCTTTTTAGTTATCTTCATTTTCTTTTTATTGACATCGCCATGGAAAGTTATTATAGTAAGAATGTATAAAGCCTGGGCCCATACTCTTGCAATGTAATGCTGCTATTCCTCCCATCAAGAGATAGAATCCATATTTCCAGCCCCTTTAATCTTGGATGGTCTTATGGCTTGCTTTGATCAGTAGAGTGTGGTGGGAGAGCTATTCTGTGAGCTCCAGAACATAAGAGTTGAAAGCTTTAAAACTTCTGCCTTCAATCTCTCGAAATACTGAGACGCCATGCTGTGAAGCCTGGTTTAAACTACTGGAGGATGAGAGGCCACATGAAGAACTGGAGTAATCCTACAAATGGCCAAATAATGCTGGGCGTTTGTAGGATTACCTAAATTCTTCATGTGGCCTCTTATCACATTAGTGAGGTCATTTGGATCTCCCAGTAGGGAGGTTGGATTAGCATAGTCACATGTATGCTTTCAGGAGAAATCAGCAAAAGGACTGCTAGAATTGCCAACACACAAAATAATAAATCTTAGTTGTTTTAAGCCACAGAATTTTGGAATAGTGTCTTAGGCAGCAATAGGTGACTGATATAATCATTCTCCTTAAGGAAAGCATCTTTGAGTACACTCCCTATTCCCCAGCCTTTAACTCCATTAATAATAAATAAATATATTTATTATGTTTTGTTAGCTTTTTTTTTGCTTCTTGACAACTCTACTACCCCATCGACAAGTCTTATACTATATAGTTATTGCCTGTTTACTTGTTTGTGTCCTTGACTAAAACGACGCCCCAGGAGGGACAAAAACTGTTGTGCCCATAACACCTGGCAGAATGCCTAACAAATAACACAGACTTAAATTATTTTTTGAAATATGTAAACATGTATTCTTGAACCATATTATATTTTGTAATCTGCTTTTATATTAAACAGTGGAGCAAGAACATATTTCCAGGGCAATCAGTAGTCTCTGTAACATTATTTTTTAATAACACTAGGCTACCCCTTTGTTGAGATGTATCATAATTCATTAAAAAAAAATACCCTAGTTTTGTCATGTAGGTTGTTATCAATTTTTTTACTGTTATAAAAAATACTTTGGTAGACATTCTGTAAATCTTTGCATCTCCTTAATTGTTTTTTTATAATAAATTACCAAAAGCGAAATTGCATTGTCAAAGGTTGTAGGTATAAAATATTCATAGCTTGTTCATGATTATTTTAAAAGAAAAAAAATTTAAGTGAGCAAAAAGGAAAGATAAAAATCACTAGGATTATTGATGATTTTACAAATTTATTCATCTTTTCTTCTTTTTCTAAAATAAACACCTACTATTTATGTATTTTTGGTAAAAAATGTATTGAAAATTACAAAAAGGTATAAGGTAAAAAATAATCCTTTCTCTTATGCCTGTTCTTTAGACTCCTGGTTCTTTTCTCCAAGGCATTCGCTGTTACAAGCTTCTTGTGTACCATCCAAATAGTCTGCGTATGCATCCATTTTCATGCACGTCTGTCCTCCTCTTTCTCCCTCTCACCACCTCTTTCTCTCACCCTTCTTCCTTTTCTTCCTTCATTTCCTTCCTTCTTCACAATGGAAGCATTTTATACACATTACCTACCCTTTTTTTCACTTGTGTCCTTGAAAGATTGTTGGGAGATTGTTTTATATCAATATATAAAGAGCAGCTTTATTCTTCATCTTTAATCAACCAAGCCAGATTTATGTTATCACTCCATATAATCCTGTGTATTTTCCTCATTTTGTGTCTTTTGTTTTAATTGGTTTTAAAGAGGGTAATACGTACTCACGGTGTAACAATCAAAAGACCACAACAGGTTGTTCAGTGAATAAGCTTGCTCCCACTTCTGTTCCCCATCACTTCCTGAAGCACTTAGATTGGTTTCTTGTGTATTTTCTAATATTTCTTTATGTAAATGTGAGCAAGTAATAATTCATTTTTCTGTTATTCTTATGTAAAAAAGAGTATACTACATAAATCAGAATTCTTGTAGAAAACAGTATTCTACTATGATAATTCAACTGAACAGATATACTGACACAAATGCAGACATCAATAGTGTTAAGGGAGCAGAAATGGAGGCCAAGACCCCCCAGAGGACAGTGGGAGACTTCATTTGCCTGAGACCTGAAGGGACAAAGGGACTAGAGAGAGCCAGAGCTGCAGAGGAGGCTTGCCTTGCAGCCAAATGTTATAGTTACAGGGAGATGCAGCTGCCATAAGTTGACAGCAAGGTGGAGAGGAAGTGGGAAAGAAACACTCTGGCCTCTCTCTCCTCTCACCCACCTATCTGTGGCTCCTATTGGCCAAAATTACCCAAAGTGAGACAGCAAAGGGCCTTTCAATGCAATTCCTGTGCTCAGGCTCCCAGGGCCCAGAGCATGGCAGAGAAGCATGGAGTGTAAGTTATACAGATCTGGTTACGGATAAAAGGGAAATAGCCAGATGTATACTGTAGGCACAGTTCAGAACCTCGTTCCTTTCTATTTCTTATCTCTTAAAGATCTCTCCACATCAGGACATAAGGAACTTTCTCGTTCCTTTTACAGATGCTGAGTATTCCATTTTTATCATTTTACCATAATGCATTTAGGCTGCCCTCTATAATAAACACTTAATTTTTGCCACTTTTTGGAATGGTGCAACAAAATAAAAAATATAAAAGTGCCTGTTCCCCTGCAGCCTCACAGTGTTGGTGAATTTTGGAATATTTGGCAAAATGGTAGGTGAATAGTGTAATCTCAGGATAAATTTTTTGTATTTCTCTTATTCTGAGTGAAATTCAGCATTCTTTTTGTATAAGTGATACTATATTTCTCTTCATGGGAACTGTTTGTTCATGAGATTTGCCTGTTTTTTGACTGAATTATCATTTTGTTTTTAAGAACTCCTTTATCCATTAGGGGCATTAGTCCTGAGTAGTATTAGGTGAAGATATATATTTTTTTCTTTTGTCACTTTGCTTCTTTTAAAATGCAGATTTGATTTTGTCTTTATTGTTGGCATCACATCTATCATTTTTTTTTTTGCCTTCTATATTTTTGAATGATGGTTAAATGGCTTCCTATACTCTAAGGTTATAAATAAAATTGCCCCAGCTTTTTGCCAAGTGTTTTTTATAATTTCATTGATTACATTTCAGTTACATTTCTCTTTGCAGTTTATCCTACCCACTCTTCCCCCACTGATTCATCTCATCATATACCAGAACCAAACTGTTTTAATTATAGTGACTTCAACATGTTTTAGTACATGATAGGACAAGTCTTACATCATTGATCTTTTTTTCAGAATTTCCTTGGCTATCCTTGTTTGTTTATTCTTCCATGATAATTTTATAATCAATCAGCTTATAAAAGGCCCATCTTTGTGCTTTTTTACCTGAATCTTGCCTAAAATTAATCTTTGTGCTTTTTTACCTGAATTTTGCCTGAAATTAATATCTTAATTCCTTATTCATCCGGTTTATATTTTCTTGATATACCTTTTCCTATCCTTTCTTTTTTATTTCTGAATCACTTTGCTTTGGGCATATCTCTTGTATACAACACAGAATTGGGTTTTCAAATGTGATATACTTAGAAAATCTGTTGTTTAAAAGATGAGTTATGCTCATTTTATTTATTGATATGGGAGATATATTCAGTATGAATTCTATGTGCTTATTATTTCTATGTAATGTAAGGGTCTTACACTATATAGTTCATTTTATTTACTTTTGATGCTTGTAATTTTTCCAATATTTAGGGTAACTTTTTTTTGTTTTTGTTTAAAAATATATCTCAGTATAATGTCCTTAGTTCTTTCTTTCTTTAAACAAATTCAGTTCCTTATTATGAGCAAAATTTAACTGGCGTACATAATTTTTCTTTGGCTGTATTTCCTCTTCTTTATCACCCAGTTTTAGTCAATAGGATGGTCTAAGTTTAACATTCACCTTTGTATTTTGAAATATGCATATTCTTCCAAATGATGAGCTGATTTTACCACTTCTCTTTCCCCTCTCTTTTATCTTTTTTCTAAGTTATATCATTCCTGCACTGTCAGTTTATTTTATGACCCTTCCTTCCGCCTTTGTTTCTGTCTTAGTTTTGTACTTAAATATGTTCAGTTTCACTGCCAAGCCTTCTGCCAAAGTTTTGCCTGCCATTTTGCTTGGCTAAAGTTTTCCATCTACTGATAGTTTTCTCAAGAAGGGCTCATGTTAGCAATAGTCTCTGATTTATTACATGATCAAAACTGTCGGCAGCTTTTATGCTTCACAAACTAGATGGTGAAAATAAAATCTTTGTCTCGTACTTTCAGAGATATAAAATCCTTGGTGGTCTATAAATTCCTTCATTCATGCTTTCTTTCCTCAAGTTTTCCTTCCCTGACCTGTGGTATTGAATTTGCTGAGCAGAAGCTTGATGCTCGCTTAATTTTCTTTTTCTTATATATATAAAATGAAATTTTTGCCTGGTTGCCCAAAGGATTTTTTTTTTTTATAGTTAAAGTACTTTATTATGATAACATCTTTACTAGCATGTATTTTTGTATTGACTGACCTAAGTCAATTTTCACTGATATATGGTATATGTTTTCAATCTATAGTTTAAAGTCTTTTATTCCAGGAAAATTTTCTTGTACTTTAAAATTTGTGTTCTGCATTCAGTTGGTTTTCATCTTTTAGGAAATCTAAATATGCCTATGTTAGAATTCTATTTTTTTATTTACTATATATGATTTTCTTATCAATCATTTTCATTTTTTAAAATCTCTGTTTTATTTTGTTAATTTTCTAATTCCATTTTGTATGTCTCTTAATGTTTCTTCCACAGCATTCCTTGTTTCTGGTTTACTTTCTAATTTTGTCTTTAAACCTATAATGATTTTCCCTTTTTCTTCTATTTTTTATAATGTTCGTTTATTCCTATTTCATTTCCTCCTGTCATCTGGCTGTCACCTCCTTTTGTGATCTTTCTTTATAGCTATAATTGCTTCATTAAATGTTTAAAAATGTATGGTATATATTTTTTTCCTACAATTTTGTTTTATTTTATGAAACTTTTTTCCTGGTGAGTTCTCATCACCAACAAGAAAGTTTTGATGCATATTCATGCATATTTTTCTTTCTGTACAGATTCTATGTGTATATGGTCTTTGCAGTGCTAGCCAAAGCTCAATCTATACTCTGAAGAAGACTTCAATTTAAGAAAGGTTACCTAGTATGAGAGACCTCCTGAGAACCAGGGGTATGTAATAATATATATATTGCATTTCAAATATTTTAGGCAGAGAGGACTAATGGACAGGGTATTAATGAGAACCTAATCCTTCATTTATAATAATTTTACATATTTGATAACTTCTGGCTTCACACATTTCAAGCATCTTTGTCTTCTATTTAAACATTTCTATTTAAATCATGAAATGTTATTACATGAAGGTAAGTATAATAAAGATGAAGTTGGACTAGAAAGAAATTTGGTCTTAATACACTAAAGTTAAAATATCTTACTTTTGTAAATTTCACAAAGCCATATAATCATATATACACATTGCTAGGTCTGTTCCTTAGGCCTTGGAATAGTCCCACAATAGTGAGGATCTCTGAACCTTAAGCTTCATTAGCTTCATGGTAAAACCACGTCTGCTTCAGAGAGAAGCAACTTTCTAGAATGACAGTGATGCCAAATATCTGAGCTTGTAGATCCATAAACTAACAACGGGTTGTATGGGTTCAATGGTTTGAAAGGGATACATTTCTAACATCATGATCATTCTTTTTTGATGATGTAATTATTAACGTTAAATGGAAAGGGTAAAGTATAGCACAGGGAATATAGTAATATTGTAATAACTGTATATGGTGTCAGATAGGTACTAGACTTATTGGGGGAATCACTTCATAAGTTGTATAAATGTCTAATCACTATGTTGTATACCTGAAACTAATATTGTATGTCAACTGTAATTGAAAAAATTTTTAAAATATTTGAAAATGATATTAATTTTAGTTTCTGCTTCTACTGACTTTGAAAGTCTTGAGAGAAGGTAGAAAGATCCCTGCCCCTTCCAATTCAGAGAAGCCAGCAGCACTTATCATGCAGCTGATTTCTATTCTGGTGCAATCAGTCTAGCTAATGTCAAGTACCACTGACAAGAGCATTCTCTGTCACCTGGAGGCTTTTGAAGGGTTGGTGCAATGACTTGGTTTGGAACAAACAAAACAAACAAAAATAAACTCCCCTAGTCTGAACTTTTCTGTAACTTGAATGGCCTCTTGGGGCTGTAACTCAATGACACAGACAGTGAGGCCCTTCATATTTGAAGGTGACATCACCGACTGACCTATAGGGAATGGGCAGGAGTGATCCCTGCCTGGTTGGAGATGAATACTGTTGCTTTCTGTTTTTAGCACCAGAATGGTAGACTTGACCCTATGGGGCTAGTTATCTGTTCATTGTTTACCTCCACTCTCCTCTCTCCCCTCGCCTCTGAATTGCTGGACTGAACTTCCCACGAGGGTATTATTGTGTCTGTCTTCTTCACTGGTGTCCCCCTGTCACTTAACATGTGGATGTCTTGCTAGTAGAGGACCTCACTGCATAGTTAATGATGGCCTACAACATGAGGCTAAATTCTTTAAGGGCTTACTTGAAAGTTTGCTATCAGACTTCATGGCATTAAAAGGCCTCTAATAATATTGTGATCCTTAGGACAAAAAGTGCTATATCACTGTTGTGTCCAGGAATCCTTGGAAATGAGGAAAAGCCATTTATAACTGTTTCTTGACTTCAGATAGCAACAGAAGATTGTGCAAAAGAACATGGGGGATAGAAGTACATAATTTTCCTCTTACTTTATTGTCTATTCTTGTTTTACAATGCCCTGACTACTGCTCCTCAATCTTTTATCTCTCTTGTCTTATCTCTTCATGTGCTGGCTATGAAGTTCTTTCACCCAGGTCCTGCTACCTTCCAAATCATGCCTTGTCTAGGTTTGTTATCATTTCTTAGGAACCCAGAGTGAGAGAGCACAATGTAGACAGCCCAGGATCTAGTTCAACATTTCTCTGTGGCATAGTAACCTCATTCTAAATCCCACAAACTCTCACTGATTGAATGAAGAGATATATACATTGGGCAGAGGGTATTATTTCCTTTGATACCCCTTGGCTTTACATTTCCTTGGTATTCTATCAGGAATTTTTAGTAACAAATCCATTGTTGTGTGAAATGACATTTGTAGAGACCTCTCTACTTGAAAGACTGTGTATCTGACACATTTTGACCAATTACTGATGCTTCTCTTCACCTGGCTGTGCTGAAGAAGCTGTTGGACAGAGCATATCTTATAATTAGGTAAATTTGAGTGGGTTTGTCTGAAAGTAGCCTAATAAATGACACTCTGCTTGTCATGGTGAAATCTCCTTTAAGAATGGGAGGCAGGGGCTTGTATTTACTTGTCCTGTTAATCAGAAGCAGTATGGGTATGCTTAATTTGACCTTTAAGCAGACATAGCTCAGGCTCAACTGTCTTTCTTTGTATAACTATTTGGCAAACTTTTTCTCTCTTTTAGCCAGTACTGATTGCTGATTCCCTAACAGACTCAATCTTTAAGCAGTGGTGAAATTTTAGGATGTCAAAGCTATGTAACATTTAATGAGTACCAACCATGGGGAAGAAACAGGGTCAATCGAAGCTATAATTTTCTAGAACCTTATTCCTAACTCCAGGACAGCCATTTTACAAGTGAATTTGGCCACTGTGTGCACAGCATGATTTCATAATGTTCTTAGGAGAGCCCTCCCTGATTTAACTCTCCTTCTGTAAGCCTCTTTTATGTGCTTGCTGCCAGATGAAATTTTATTTCAGCTGTTGGCACAGGTATCTCCGGGAAGGATTGTGCAAAGATATTCTCAGATTTTGCTTTCTCAGAGGAAAAGTTCAGAGAGCAAATTTTAGGAGGTGTAGGGAAAAAAAAATATGGAGCACTATGAGAAACATAAGCATGAGGCAGATATGGATCATGGGGACAGTTTTTGCTAGAGCCAGTCCTAGCAAACACAACATAAAATCTAGTTTTTCTATATGCCTCCATGCGACAGTGATGATGAGACTCTTTGTAACAGAAAGTCACACCAGGTCAAGAGTATCTTCTGCACTCTCGACATTGTCCCACTCTATGCAGGTAGAATGAATATCCATGAGACCTAGACGGAAATGATCTCTGAACACTGTCTGAGCAGCACTGATAGCATGCTTTTGCTTCCTTTGCTTTCCAGACTATTGAATGCACTGCAATATGTGGGTAAAGTAAACTCTGTTTAAATATCTACTAATAGCAACATCTGGTTGATGTTCTATGATGTTGTGTGGGGTTAGTTCTTTTCCTTTCTGCACAGCGTTCTTGGCACTGCTTCTGTTGGAGCAATGTTTTATCCTTCATACTATTTAGAGAGAAAAGTGCCTTTTTAATTGGTATACAGGATAGAATTGATATTACCTTGAGCAGGACGAATGAGGCAGTGACACTTTTAATATTAAGCATCTCCCTCTGAGAACAGTTAAGGGTGTTATTTCTTAATCATTTACTTTCCAGAATCACACAGAGCTTAAGTTCAGATTAATGCTGTGCTTTGGGCAATAAAGAAGAATAGGAGTTATCGTGTGAATTTCTATCTCAGGTTGATGGAATATCTATGGCTGTCAGAAGAAGGGCTCTCGTGATCTCAAAAGGATCTTGACAATTTACCAAAATGTCTTTCTTGCTTCATGATACTTGAAACAATGGGTTAAAATCTGCTTGTCTGCAAATACATGTTTTTAATCTTATGTAAATAACCAAATTATCCCCATAAATTTTAAGTTCTTTTATTAAGTACAAATAAAGAAATACTTATAGGACATAATCAGTTATATTTGTCTGTACCTAACCTAACTCAGATATCATAATATATTATGATATCTGTCTTGGATCATAGAGGGGTATTTTCTTAATTCTTTACTGGATCAGGCCTACTAGGAGTAGCTAGAATTGATCAATTCTTTTAGGACTGTCATTTAACTGCTGTGCTGACATCAAGGGGGCTGGAAATAGCTCTCGAAAGATATTTCTTTTTTGGAGCAACTCCAGGGAAGAACCAAGATATTTCTTTAAGACAGTTGTGCAGAGATAAGAGGTTGGTCAGCACACCAAGGCAAAAAGATCTTAAGAAGGGGACTTCAAAGTTATTGCTTTAACTTCTTCAAGAAAGTTGATAATGAGGAACTGACAATTTTATAAAAGATTATCTGAGTCTCTTGCCACTTGATAAGTCTATATATTATTTTACCCTATTGATGTCATTATCATTTTCATAAGTTAACATTGGTGTCCTGGAAAGACAAAGCAGTGTGCAAATCAGTGTTGCTTTTATTGCACTGTGAACTTCTTGAAGACTAGTTTTTTTTTTCTTATTTACTTTTGTAATTTTACCATGCAGTTCAGTGTCTAAGATATAGTTATTGCTTAGTAAATGGTTGTAAAAGAAATTAAAGTTGGAAAGAAGTTATGATTTAGTTATGGAGCAAGTCAATGTGCATAAAATAATAAATTAACACTACAGAAAATGTGAGCAAGTGTCCAAAGAGATTCATAGAATGGAAAGGTTAGCAGTTCAGAAGAGAAAAAGATCTGAGGGGGAGGGCTTAAAGGGAATTCGTGAAGGAAGTGTAACTTGAGCTAAGCCTTGAATATAGTTAGAATTAAGGCTATAATGGGTGGAACAGACTCTGTGTCCTTTTGCCTACTTTTGTGGTTGCTTCCTTTTCTTGGTGGACAGTATTGATCTGAATGAGAATCTAAGGGGGAAATTTACAGTTTAGGAAAAGCAATGGTATCAACTTTGCTGAGTAGAAATACTGAGGTTAGTAAATTCGGGGGAATATATACAAGCCACTAATACATTTTTGGAAGACAGACAAGAGAGAGATTAGCATTCTTTTGACCTTTTAGTGATGGGAACCAAGAACACATTTAAATTTGAGCTAAGTTAGAATTTTAATAGGGGTCGAATTGTATATATTCCCAACTAGGTTGCACTGGCAATCAGGTTGCCAGCCTTATAATAATGACCATTTAATGGGGGGAAATCCTACACACTAATTAAATCTATTGTAATTAGAGACAGAGTAACATGTGGTCTAATTAGCTCCACCTTTGGAAATGGTTTAGGGAGGAGTTTGGGGTGGTTGATGAGCTAAATAATTTGTATATGTACAAAAGGGTTAAGTCAAGCCTGCTTACCTGAAATAGCCTTTGAGTTACTGTAAACCTGGTTTATGTCAGTGGTTTAATCACAAACAATTAAATCATATGTCTACCAGCATTGCTATCTGGAAAGATCATTAGATGAAAGCTGATTTTTTGATAACTGGAATAAATTGGTTTAGAATCCATGCACAGAGATGAGGGTAAAAGGTTATCTGCAGATTTTGGCCACAGAGAAATCAACAGAATGCTAGAGAGCTCCCAACAAATCATCACAGAGTTGTCACTCACACCTATTCTGATAATAGTAGTGAAATAGTGGCAGCTGTCTTCTGGGAGTGGGCTATTACCACAGTGAAGACAGAAAAAGGAAAGGAGTTCTTCTTCTTCTTCTTCTTCTTCTTCTTCTTCTTCTTCTTCTTCTTCTTCTTCTTCTTCTTCTTCTTCTTCTCCTCCTCCTCCTCCTCCTCCTCCTCCTCCTCCTCCTCCTCCTCCTCCTTCTTCTTCTTCTTTTTCCTATTCCCCAAAGGAAAAACCATCCTGAGGATGTGGAGACTATGTTGAGGATTTTAGACAAATAGGTATAATAGTTGAAATCTGCATCATATCATATAAGCAAATGCTTTAAGGGTCATTGATACGTTGGGCTGGTTGCAAGTCAAGGGTTTTAACAATAAATACATTTGGTTCAAAGTAAATATATTAAATCTCTTTTCTTGTAGGCTGCAGAACCAAAGTGAAGTTTCTAAAGCAAACCACTGCTATGGAGAAGTTTAGGCTCCTACATTCTGATTCTTAGGCCAAGCATTTTCACCTGCTCTAGGCTAGGGGGCAAGTTGTGCTCCTTTACCTTCCAGGTGCCTGGAGGCTAGGGTGTGTCTAAACAGAAGTAGTAAGAATAGAATAGAGAATCAATAACTATCTTCTCTCATCTACATAAATACATTCCCAGGAAAGGATCTGACATCTGGCTTTATACCTCCATGTAATGTGAAGTCATCCTGTTCTAATAGTCCCCATTAATTGCCAAACACTCTACTAAAAAATTATCCCATTTAATCATTTTCAAAGTCCTTGAGATAGTATTCTATACTTACTCTCTTAACTCTCACTTAGTTACTATAATGTAATGTCAGCCTCCACCACTACATTGAAATAATTATTCATGTCCTTCTTAACAAATTTAATTGTTCATCTTTCATGTAATTGCCAACCATTGCCTTTTTATTGATCTGTATTCTCCCTTGACTTTGTGCTAAGTGGTTCTTCTTGTTTGTGTTTTGATATTATTTCTCAGGCTTTTCTGTTAGCTTCTATTACACTACTCATTCTTTAAATGTTTGTATTCTTTAAGTTTCTGTCATCATCCTATCAATATAGTGTCATCTAACTATTTGTCTTAAATAATTTCAACATTCTTGTGGTTTTATCTTGTACCTACACCTTGAAATCATTATGTCCAGCATAGACATCTCCTACCAAGTTGATAATTGTACGTCTAATAGATCACTAGATATTTCTTTTTGCATGATGTATAAGCACCTCAACTCATTATGACCCCAAATGGACTAAACATCTTTCCTCAAAACTCACTTAAAAATTTCTTTTTCATGGTGGCTTCACCATCCATTTAGTTGTTATCTTAGATACAAACCTGAGTCATTCATAAACAGTGTGTTCCGTATGACTTGCTAATAAGTACAAAGATGTCAAAAGGATAGTAATTCTTCAAGTATAGACCATCCTCCAGTTGCTTTAAGCAGGAAAGTCATTCATCCTAGTTCTTTCCATGAGCAATGATTCCCGCTAGGTGGAACTGATGAGGTGACCAGTCCCTACTTGACAGTTCTGCAGACCCTATGGTATGTTGTCTGTCACTTTAGCCCTTTTTTGCTCCATAAATTGCTCTCACTCTGAAGTTTATCCCTCTCACTTATTCTGCTTCTTGACTGTCACCATTGGCCTCATTCAGGACCTTGAATTGCCACTGTCCCTCCAAACCCGCCCTGACAACTCATGTCCTCTGTTCTCTCTCTCCGGCCAGGGTGACCACCTTGTTGAGAGTTGTTTTATTTTAACTTTATTTGTTTTGTTTTTAATTGTTGGAGTGTCTGGTGGTAGGAAGAGAGACTGTCTGGCTTAGGAGACAGCCAGGCAGAGTCTCACTCTTTACCTGGAGTCACTCTCTGAGTCAAGCACCCAGTATACAGTATGTTGTTACTAAAGCCGCATATTTGGGCAGAATTCTTACTGTCTCGTGGTGATGTTCTCTTGGGGACTTCATTTTCTCTCATTCTGAAATGGACTCCTGTGTGACACACCCAGTCATAAAGAATTCATAAAGTCTAAAAAAATTGCTGTGGTCAAGTGATTTCTCATAGAGCTCTTGAGCCCCATGGCAATCAGTGGATGTGACTAAACATCCATATTCTCACCTCAGTTCATCGTCAACTGGAGACAGGAACAAATGCATAGTAGGCCTTTGCTGATCTAGCCTCTGCCTATCTCTCTTTTTCCATTTCCTTCCTTGAGTTTTAATCTTCAGCAGTTTAAAACTCTGCTGTTTTTGTATCTTCTCTCTTGTCCTTGTTTCTATTTCTTTCTGAAATGATGAATTCTCCCTACCCCCAACCTTCTGCCACCAACTGCCTGGCTAAATCTACTCAGAGTTAAATACTCAAGAGATTATTTGTTGCCTCCCCCCCCCCCCCTGGAATTTGTAGGAAGCAAGCTGAATGAATTACTAAGTGTGAGGATATGACAAAAAAGCCCTTGTTTTAAAAAATTGTCAATCATTTTGTTGTGTGTGTGTCTTTATCTCAGACTCTGTATCTGGGAGCATCTTATGAAGTCAAGGATTGAAGTGCCTTTGTGATATTCAAGAGGCATCTCTGAGCGTGTTGCTGCCGGATTGGTGCAGTGAGAATTTCATGACTTCCTGGTACATTTTGGTGGAGATTACAGTGGACATGCCTGAGTTGAACATATTTCTTCTTTTCAAAAGAAAGTAGAGAAATTGTCAGTTCTTCTAAGCAAGATTTTTTAGTTTTGATACTTGGGCAGAGTGGCAGAAATTTGTTATTTGCTAACAAATTTCACACTGGATTACACTTGACTCTTATGTCCTTTTTTCTCATTATTCTAAAATAACATTTACTATATATATATTTTTTTCACATTTCCAGTGGGGAAAAAATGGATATGTCACACATTCGGTTTAGTGTGATTCAGGGTAGCAAGAGACTGGATTCGTACCCACTATAATGGAGACTGCTATTTGGCTACTCATCTAAACTTAGACTTCCCCATAATATGGAATTCTAAAGTTGGCTAGATATATTTTCCAATTTCTACATTTTGCAGAAAATAGAACATTTCTATTGAGTTAAGGGGCTAACCCAATCCTTTGCTTTATATTTAAACTGGCTATCCATTAAAAGAGATTTCTATAGATTTACTCTTTAGGTAGCTGTAAGAGATTGGAAAACTTTTATTCTACGGTAAACACTGCCTTTCAGTAACTATATATAAAACCCACAAATCTCTGTTCCTATGAATATCAAAACTAAACATTAGGATCACCAAAATTATATATCTCAGTGATAGTCTGTAGTGAAGATCATATTTGCAATAGCTCAGACTAATAATTTTGTAAGATTATTTACAAGAATAAATTAATAAAAATAAAACACAAAGATACATGAAATACAAGCCCATTTAAAAATGATATTAAATTCAACAAATGTAGAATTACTGTCAAATAGTATAAAAATTTCTTAAGATGCACCCTCAGTTTCTGTACTTGTCATGGACCAGTGACAGTTTGCAGCCTGGTGTCATCTGTGCATCATACAGAGGGTAGCACTACTCAATGAGTCTTATCCCTTAGCTTTTGCCTGGTTGTACAGACCGGGTCAATAATTACATCTCTATAATTCTATTCCTTTCTGGTTTACACTAACCTCATAGCTCTACCCACTTCAAGAATCCTATACAGCGCTGTCCAACAGAAATATAACACTAGCCACATATATAATTTTAAATTAGTCACATTAAAAAAAAAGAAACAGGTAAAATTAATTTTAATAATACATTTTACTTAACCTAATATATCTAAAATATTAACATTTCAACATGTAGTCAATATGAAATATTATTGCTGAGATATATTATGTTTTTTCCCTAATAAGAAGTCTTTGTAACCCAGTGTGCAGTTTTTACCTACAGCACATTTCAGCTTGAATTAGCCACATGTCAAGTGCTCGTAGCCACGTGTAACTAGTGGCTACCCAGTAGACAGTGCAGCTGTGGAGACTTCCTCTGAGCTATCCCAGAGCAAGTAAGACACGTCTACTACATCACGTCTTAGAAGGAAACTGCCTTCATGAGAAGAAAATTTTAAACTCTTTCTGGGGAAAGAAAAGTGTGCTGGATACATTCAGAGAAAAATCCATGGCAAAGGAACCATTTTTTTTTTCTCATCCATCTACGGTAAAGTTATCTTAAAGTAGCTTCAGCTCAGCAATTCTGGAATCTCAGTTTCAAATATACTGATTTCATGTGCTGGAGTTTTCAGCTCTGTTACATTAAGCATATGGGGTCATGTGCTCTTCCTATTCCAAGTAAAAATAATAGTTTGTATTTTACATATCTTAGTTGTTTGAAAACCACAAAAGAGATTTGGAAAGTTATCAGTATGCTTTTAAAGTATTCTTGTTGGCTGTGTCTTACCCTTTGTCTTCTCTCCACTTCAGATTTTTTTTTTATTAAAGTGTAGTTGACATACAATATTATATTAGTTTCAGATCTACAACATAGTAATTTGATATTTATATACCTTATGAAGTCATCAACACAATAAGTCTAGTAGCCATCTGTTACCATACAAAGTTATTAAAATATTATTAACTATATTCCCTATGCTGTACATTACATTCCCATGACTTATTTATTTTATAACTGGAAATTCATACTTCTTAATCCCCTTTACCTTTTTGGTCCATCCCACCACCCCTACCTCCTTCAGTTTTGTCCTATAGGGATGATGTCCTCAAAACCTGCCCCTTCCATATTAATTGTTGTTGTTGTTTTGGGATAATGATGGCCAAACTGTCTGATATGGCAATGAATTACATGGGGAGAACATCTCTGCTGCCCAGCAGAACTGCATTTATGTGCACTTAATCTCCTTAATGACATTCACAGCGACAGTTTCAGCTCAGACCCATCATCATTGCCGCAGGCTCATCAATCCTCTTGACTCTGTTTCAAGTTATGTCCATGTGGGAAGAGAAATACCTCTAATCACACATTCATAATATTTTGAGCTGTCAAATATTTATAGTTAACCTCTTGTTAGCTTTTCCTGTACAGTAAAACACACCCACCCACAAGTGTTTGTTCTGTATTATTCCAATTTAGTTCCACTCTAGAATAAAAAAGACAGAACCAAACTATACTTGATCAAAGAGAGGGATGATACACTTTGTCAGAGAGAGGGATAATAGGTTAGTTAGATGATATACCTTTATTTCATGAGCTCTAAAAGGAGAGCAAGATGCTGGGTACTATGGCTAGATTTATTTATATCCTCTTTCTTCAACCTCAGTCTATTTTTAATATCTCTCTGGATCATATTTTCATAGGATGGGGTCTTTAGAAGAAGCTAAATTTTGCCAGTGCTAGATAGACAGGTGTCTAATTTTAGGATTTTGGTTTGATAAGAATGAAGTTTAAGTGAGAACTCAGGACAAAATCAAATCTCAGTTTGTTAAGGAAGCCCAACGTTCAAACTTGGGAGACCAAGTACACAGACTAAGTGTAAAGACCAGAGGAGAACAGAGTCTCGCGTGAGTAATAAGGAAGGTAAAAGGGTGGTCTTGGGTGATTGCCACAGACACTAGAGGGTGTTATGGTTAATCTTTATGAAGGATGGTATCTGGTGCAAGGGCAGAACAATCGAATGAGGCAAGTAGAGCCTGAGGCAAGGCTGATTTGTCTCCTCTATGGGCCTTTCTTCTAAGCAAAAAAAGAGTTAAAGCTTCTTGGGATTCTACGGTGGGGGGGCAGGGGGGGTGGGCTCTGGCTTTTGCAGAATGTTATTGAGGTTGGAGAGACTCTTCCAGGATTATTTCTCCATTCAGCAGCATCCACTGTGTCAGAGCTTGATATTGGCATGGTGCCTTTGGAACATTTGTCCTTTCGAATCCCCATTTCAGGGAAATATATAGTATTTAGAATGAGAAAGTTCTATCTACATGACCTAGGTAGGATACTTATAGAAGGAACTTTATGGAGTTCTTTAAGGGTTTCATTTTGTTAGACAGGAAATAAAAAAGATTAATATTGTATGCAAACTATAAGTCATTGTTCTTGGAATATGCCAGGCATATTGCCAGGGCTGGGAAAAATAATAAAATGTAAGAAACACATTAAGAAACTTACAGATAAGAAGGGGGGAAGATACATATAAATATCTGCATATCTATCTGTAATAGGTACTATTATAAAAATATCCAGAAGACATAGTGGGGACATAAAGGATGATGGTCATTATTTTACTTGTGGTAGAAAGCGACACTGGAGCAGTGTTGGTAATGGTGGCATGTGAGCACTGACATGCTCTTTTGGGAAATGCTGAGTAGTTTATTACGGCTGCAGTGCAGAATATAAGTCATGGAGAATGGTGAGATACTTACTACCTCCAAATACCTCACATCCACCTTCTGTCATCTCCAGTGCCACCAGTGTAAATGAAGGTATTTTTTACTGTCACATGTACTACTCCAAGAGCTTCCTAGCTAGTGTTCACTTATCTACATTCTTTCTCCAGCAAGTCTCCACACAGAAGCCAGGATGGTTTCTTAAATACACTTTCTACTCCCATCTCCCATGTTTAAAAATTTCTTTGAAAGCCTATACCCAATTTATACTATGTTTCTACTGAAGGTTACACTGTTCTTCTCTCTGACCCTTAACTACTCCAAACTCTTTCCTGATTCAGGATATTTGCATATGGTGTTCCTTTTCTCTGAACCTCTTTTTTTTTTTTTTTTTTTTTTTTTTTTTTTAGGCACCCTCAACAGAATGCCTAAGAAAACAGACAATGAGGGAAGGTATTTGTTTAAATGTAAAAGACAAAACCCTCATATCTAAAATACATAAAGAACTCCTCCAAACAATGCCAAAAGAACTGGGTAAATAATTTGAGCAGCCAATTTACAAAAGAGACTATTTCAATGTCTGATTAAAACATATAATATCTTAAGATATCATACACTGCCCATTTCACTGGTAAAAAAAAAATAGTTTGACAATGCCAGGATGAAGAGACAGTGGACTCAGAGCCACATTACTAATGGGAGTGTAAATTTGTGTAACCATTTGTGAAAAGTTTGGCATTTTCTCTTAAATTTGGCATTTTTTCCTAAATTTATTTATAAACTCTATGATTCAGCAATTCCTTTGCTAGGTATATCCCCAAAAGACAATCTTACATATGTACAGGAGGAGATATTTTAAAGCCTTTTATAGCAGCCCTGTTTATAGTAGCAAAAATATGAAAATAAATCAAATGTCACCCATCAGAATAAAGATGAATATATTGTGGATATGCCCACATTGGAATATCATAGTATATTAATGAACTATAGTGGTAGGAAGTATGAGAGATTTATGTTAGCAATATAATATTTGTTGACTCTTAGCTGCATAACTTAATTTAAAAAGGAACTCTTAATATGCAAGACATCTTTTTAATAAAGTTAAAATAGCTAAAATCACACATATACCACAGAAACACACTTTTTAGTTACACATATAAATGCAATAAATATTCACCCTAAATAACCTAAAAGGGAAATTATAGGCAAGGGGATGATGAAACCAGAATTCAGAATTATAATTATTTCTGGTGCTGGTGGGGAGTCAGGAGGATGGAATGTGGGGAGAACCACATGGTAAATTGTTATTCGTTATAAATATTTAACTTTGGTTTTGGGTCGTGAGATTTTTACATTATTGAAAAATAATTAAATAAACTAAATAAAAGTCATTCATACATAAGAATGAGAATGTTTCATGAAAGTAGGATTATAGTTAATCTAATTTTGTGCCCCTGAAGTCCAAAAGATAATAAAAGTACAAGAAATGTACTGCAAGAAAACAGTGATTTTTTTCCCCCATAATCTTTGATTAAGCAAAAAAGATAGAAGTAATATAGGAAAAGATTGATAAACCTAACTAGATAAAAATGAAAAACTTTTGTTCAACAAAATATATATAATATCAAAAGACCTAACAAACTAGAGGAAATATTTACAACATATTTGACAAAGACAAATTTTCTTAATATTAAAAAAAAGAGTTCTTGAAAATCAATTAAAAAGAACAATGGCTCAGTAGATAAATGGAGTAAGTACATGGGCATGCAATTCACAAAATATACATGGCTTATAAACATCTGTAAAGATGCTCATTTCACTGGATATCAGGAAGACACAAAATACTATATTTTAGGTTATCTAATTGATTGAGATTGAAAAGTTTGAAAATAAAAGGTGGAACATAAATCTTCTACCTTTGGAAAGCAATTTGGCACCAAAATTCAAAACTTTAAATATATATACTATCAGGCCAAAAAATTCACACAAATGTGTATACTCACACTTGTTAGAAATGATGTATTTTAAATGATAGAGTAAAAGATGGAAAGCATTTGAAATGTGGCTGTTGAAAACCGAGTCATATCTTCATTTGCTGATATTGAAATCTTTGTAACAATTGAAGAAACTTAGGTGTAAAACAATGTGTAGAATTTGTTTCTTTATGTATGAAAATCAAATGGAAAAATACTGAGAACTGCTCTATATAATACAGTAGCCAATAACCACATCTGATCATTAAGTCTTTGAAATGCTGCTAGTCTGAATAGAGATATAATGTAACATACACACTGGATATAGAAGATTTAGTATAAAAAAGGTAAAAATACCTTGCTAATGCTATTATATTGATTACATGTTATATTTTTGTAATAACATGTTATAATGTTATATTGATTACATGTTGAAATGCTAGCATTTTGAATCTAGTGGGTTAAATAGAATATATTATTGAAATTAACTTATTATTCTTTCAATTTTTTAATGTCACTACTAAAACACTTAAAATTGCGTGTGTGGCTTACATGGCATTTCAATTTAGTTGGTAGTAATCTAACAAATACACAAGAAAGAAAATCAGTTACATCTAAGAATTGGGATTGGAAATTTAAGATGAAGTGAGGACTCACTTTTTATTGTTTACCCTTTTATACCTTGTGATTTTTTTTTTTAACTCCATTAAGGAACTATTTTTGTAATAAACACACACATATATAAAACATATTTGTTAAGAAATTAAATAAAAGATCTAGTTGTAGCCTTGGTTTTCATGGGTTAATTGTCCTTGGTCTGCTAGTTGCTGGACTATTTAAACATAGAAATATAAATCATAGTAGCTTTTTAAGTGACCATCTCATATTATCTTGGCACTATAAAAATTAAGTAGGGTTTGCAACAGTGGTCTTTAAGATTAGCCTGAAGGAGAACTGTTGCTCCTTCCCCCTGAACTATTCTTACACTTCAATTTATCCTTGTCCAGACTGACCAGAAGAGAAATGAGAAAGGTAGAGGGATGGGAAAGGACAATGAAAAAGAAAATCAGTACATATACTATTTCTGACACTCTGAGAAGGTTAATAACACAAGAGATTTACAATCTCACCAAAATAAAGGTCAAGCAGACTTTCATGTCCATCCTTAATACCCCTAAAATCTGGATGTAAGTTTGTCTCTGAGTGTGAGTTTATCTGAGAAAGACCAAGAAAATGTAGAAATTGTGAAAAACTATAATTTCCCCAGGTCCCTCATGGACCACATAAGATGTTTCTGAGATTTGAAAAAAGCCATGCATCTGCCATTTAAAAGTCATATCTAAATATACTTGCTACCTTCTAAGCAATCTTTTATTTTTAATTATAATATTATTTATGAGTTTTCACTCACTAGGAATTCTATGTCACTTTAAAAGCGATGGTATGAAACACAATACATCAGGAGAAAGACAGGTACTGATGAAATATGGTCCTGAATGTCATCATCCTGGTGATGTATATTAAAATAGGGATGGAAGAGTGAAGTTGAGAGATGAGTCTGTGTGCTGTGCATTCTTGAATAATCCCCATGAAAACTGTGATTGAATTATTATCCATATTCAACATCACATAACCAGAAAGTATTTACCTGCAGAGGGAACCATTTTGTAAGATAACAAGGACTATACCTCCAACACACCGGATCACATCCATTTTAAAGGACAGATATCAAACAAAGCATAAGAAAAAATCAAATAGATTGCATTGGAGTAAAAATAATCCAAATCTCATCCTCATAACTCAAGTAATTTTTAACTGTCTAGATACGATGGGCTGGTACCCATAGGCTGTGTGTGTGGTACCAATCATTTAGAAAGTTCTGTAGGTGAAGTTGAAATTTTTTTTTTTAGCTCCAAGAATGCAGACTATATGTTTCTATAATTATATAGTAGATTTCTCACACATCTTCATATTAATGATCACCTGGTATTTAACTTTCAACACTGACATTATTAAATCTGAGGTGACAGCCCTTCACTTGTGACATTTAATTTACTTTTCAATTTTCCTTCTCTTTTTGGTCCTTTAAATGGTTCTTAAAGGCAAACAACTGAGGAGGCACTGTCAACCCCACAGGCATGATGATTTTTCTTGATAGATATCTTCAAAATAAAATATCCAAATCCAAGTTTCAGTTAATGGCTTCTTGAGCAGTATACAGTTATTTTGAAGTGGTGTCCTCTACAGACAAAATAGCTGTGATCGGAGTCTGAATTATCTTTTTATGAGTTGCTTAAGGGAGAGTGCTTTAGAATATGCTTGCTGTTAGTCATGCCAAAGGCTATTATTTACACAGCAAATCTCCTTGCTGTCTGCTTTTTCCTGTTGGTAAAGTTACAAAAGGTTACGTTTTTACATGAAGGTGAGCTGAAAAACAAATCTCATTTACTTATTTACTGTTTTGCAGATAAATCTTTTTTTTTTTTCCCAGCCCTTTGCATACACTTCAGAATTAAAAAGAATATCCATGATTTTTTTTTCACTTAAGAATTAAAAAGAATACTCACAATGTTTTTCAAATAATGAAGAATATTTTTAAAAGAAACATGTAAAATGAGTAATGGAACATAATTTATGGGATTTTGGGACTTTCAAATCAGAGAATTTTATTTTGGAGGTCATTAAATTCTAGTGAAATCAAAACTGGATATAGAAACCAATAAGCATATTCTCATGATTTTATAAAGTATATACTACATTCAGTGGTAAACATTTTTGTTGATTGGTCAGCTAATATTTGTTTACATGAACAATAGCCCTCCATGGTCCCCTGTAAAAATTGTTTTCTTTTTGCCACAAAGGTTATAAATATTCATGTAGTTGGCACCACTCCTTTAATTAACGTATTGTTCAATCACCTTTATAAGCCACTTATCTGCTATTGTATAGAACTCATTCTAAAGGTGGGAGAAGGAGAATGTTACTTTGGGGACTCAATGCCAATGACTTTTTATATTTCTGGTGGTTAATATAATAGAATATTGTTGAAAGGACAATTAGAGGGCATGTCTCTAATATGAAAGGTAATGGAAGGATCCATTTTGCAGTATTAACTCATAATTCATTTGGCTTTCAGAATATCACCCTCTCTTTTCTTTCCCCCCATATTTCTAGCCATTCTACCTTGGGGTAGAGGTTGCTGCCTTGCCCATAATCCATCCGTTTGGTGTGCTCTAGCCCAGGGGTCCTCAACCTTTTTGGCACCAGGGACCAGTGCTCCAATGAGAATCTCATGGCTGATCATCTGAAGTGGAGCTGAGTGGTTGAGTGGGGAGAGGCTGCAAATACAGATGCCAGTGTCTTGCTAGCCCACCTGCCACTCACCTCCCGCAGTGCGGCCTGGTTTCTAACAGGCCATGGACCTGTACCCGTCCTCTGCCTGGGGGTTGGGGACCCCTGCTAGCCAATGTTCAGCTGCCAACATTTGAGTTTTCTCTGGCTGCTGGAGACCACTCAGCCCACGATCGTAGGAGGCTAAAAGTATCAAGGAATAAATGCCTCCTCAGAGTGGCTCCCAATTCAAGATTGATGGTAGCTAGTTTCTTAGGCTCATCTCTCAAAAAAATTACTTATACTCAAATACCTGCTTCTGGGGAAACTCCAACTAAAGCACATCTCTATCATCTTTTCTTGATCCTGATCTTCCAGACATCTAAGTGTTAGAATAGCGAAGGGCTTAGTCCTTGGACTACTTTTCTTCACTAAACTTATTTCCTAGGTAAATTCATTCAAACCCAGGATTTCAAACATCATCCAAAATTACACCTCAAGTTCTGCCTTCACACTTATAGACTGATCACACTCTTCCTGTAAATAGGCCAGTTTTCATTGTTTCTCTCATAATATGACAACTAGAATTAAATCTGGTATTTCTGATATGATTTAACCAATGTGGGTTCTCTATCAATCTCTCTCTCCCTCTCCCTCCCTCCTTCCTTCTCTCTCTCTCTCACTCTCTCTTTCTCTCTCTTTCTCTCTCTCTCTCTCTCTCTCTCTCTCTCTCTCTCTCTCTCTCTCTCAATCTCTCTCTCCCTCCCCCACCCCCACTCACACACTCACAATTTTATCAGGATATATGAATTGCTTGCAAGTACTTGTATTAAACTTCTTTGTACATATCAGCAATGTTATTGTTTTGTTGTTATTTTTAATAAAACTGGACAATCATAACTAGAGAAAAACCAAACATCTTGACAGATTTTCAAGGTCTTGTTTTTTAAGTGTAATTTTAAGGTACTTTCTGAATTCAGGAAAGGGCATTGTGAGAGGATCAAAAAAGTAATATAAATTTATATAAAGACAAAGAATGCCGTGGTGTGTTTTTTGAGTAGTTTCTCTTTGTGACATTCATCTCAGTGGCCTATTGCCCCGTTCATCCTTTCTCTGGAGAAATCTACAAGTCTGAGCGAGGTGTGAAACGAAGACTTAGTTTTATCTGTTAGAATGGAAAAGCTTCTTATTTCCCTGTCAGCTGGACCTAGGTAAGCAACAGTTGTTCTTTTTGCTTACGAAGATGGATTTGCTTTGCTGTAGGAATTGTCAGGCCTTAACAGGGGACAATTAATTCAGTTCAACTGAGAGAGCAAGAGACATGAGCATGAGGAGGACATGCTCTAAGTACAATTGTTCACGTAATAAGATCAGCCATTTCCTGGGTGCGAGTAAAAGCAACAATAATTTTGAGCTCTTATATATGCATGGCATTTGTAGTTTTCAAAGCAATTTTGCAAACCATCTCCTCCCTCCCTCCTTCCCTCTCTCCTTTCCTTCCTTTCTTTCTTCTTTCCTTCCTTTTTATCAAGTACTCAGTATGTGCTAGGAACAATGCTAGATACAAAATAAGACATTTTCCTTTACTGTCAGTAGGAGAAAATCAAAATTACAGAGCCTGTCTTTATTACTGCCCTGTTCACATGGTCAAGTTCACTTGTAAGGTGACCACTATAAACCCTATAAGAACCTACCCCTTTTCCAGAACAAGGCTGGTTTTATGAATACCTCCCTGCAAGTCAATATACACAATTTTGTGTGCATTTTAGATATAAGCCAATTATTTCTCAATTGTCTAGCAGAAGATGACCTAAAACAAAGATTTTCATCAAAATTAGAATCAGAAAAACAATACAAAAACTAAACTAAACTCAAAGCACACAGT
>CM053504.1:75706892-75822526 GCA_028627145.1 Eidolon dupreanum | reverse complement strand
TTTGTGAGTAAAACTGCTATAAACATCAGTGTGCAGGTTTTTGTGTGAACATGAGTTTTCAACCCTTTAGGGTACATACCCAGGAGTGAGATTGCTGGATCATATGGAAATAGTATGCTTAGTCTTGTAAGCAAACACTAAACTGTCTTCCAAAGTGGCTGCACCATTTTGTATTCCCAGCAGTGTATGAGAGTTCTACTTGATGCAGTATTTAATGTCAGTGTTTTGGATTTCATTTACTCTAATAGATGTGTAGCTGTATTTCATTGATTTTTCCGTTTATTTATTTTTTCCTTCTCTCTCTCTCTCTCTCTCTCTCTCTCTCTCTCTCTCTATATATATATATATATATATATATATATATATATTTTTTTTTTTTTTTTTCCTTTTTCTTTTTGCTACCATGGCTTTCTTTAATAGCTTTGCATGTATACGTGCTTGAGACAATAAAGCTTGCTCGTTTCTGACAAACTAGAAATTTCACGATGTAATTTTTTTAAACCAAAAATAATATTATCTTTATTGGAAAATATAATTTTGGTGATTAGTGGAATTGGTGAGAAGTGGTCAGATTCAGGATACATTTTTTTTTAATTTGCTGCTGAATCTGTTGTTTGATGAGAGAAAAAATGGAATTACAAATAATGTAGAGTTTTTTATTTTGCAGTTAAGTGGATGGTGTTGCTGATTTGTGACAGAATGGATTTGGAACAGGCATTAAGGGTGAAAGAGATATAAAGACTTCTAGTTAGGCCTTGTTGAATTTGTGATGTCTATTACACATCCAAGCACATAGGTCAAATGGGCAATTGGATCTGTAATTCATAGGATCTATAGGTCTGGAGGGAGATCAGGCCTAAGATGTAAATTTAGGAATCATTAAGATATGAGTGAATTTTAGGCCACAGGAAATGATAAAATTATCTAGGGAGAGGTTGCAGATAGGAAAAAAAAAAAATGTAAGGGCAGAACCGAGTCCTAAATTTAAAGAAGAGAATGAGACCAGGATTCAGCAAATTTGTGGAACAGAAGAAACCAGACAGAAATTTCCTAGAATTGAAAAAGAACACAAATATTCAGATTGAAGGGCTCAGGTAGTGCTAAGCACAATGAATATGTGAAAAGACACATAGAGAAACAATTAGTGACATTTTAGAACACCGAAGGCAGGGAGAATGTCCTATAAAGTGGGTCATGGAAAGATTAAACAGAAGTTGCCAAGGAGGAGTGAGATTACATTTCTTACCAACAGTACTGTATACTCAAAGATAATAGCTGATAAATTAAAGGGTGATAACAGAATGACATCATTTTCAGACCCACTAAGATGCTCAGGTACCCTATCATAGAAAGTTTCTTGAGGATACGCTCCAGAAAAATAAGAGCTAATCAAGATAAAAGATACAGGATGCAGAAAACAGTGGATTCAAACCAGAGTGCTGTGATGGGAAGTCTGTACGTTAGGCTTAGAAAGCAAGTAATTCATATTATGGAAAGGGAAGAAAGATTTTAAAAGGGAGACATCTGGAAGGGAAAGAAAGGACAAATAAAGGGGTAGTAATATGATTATGAATCTAGAAATGTTTCAGAATATGCTAAAATAAATTGGTTAATAGTAAGAAAAAAAAAAGGAGAATCCAATTAAACTGATTGCAAGTACATTCTACTTTAAGTGGAGAATGTGACACCGGAAAAGGAAATGTAGTCAGTAGCTTTTTACACAGCTCATTATTGAAACAGCCACAATAAATCTGTGAGGCAGTTAGGTAGACATGAGTCACGGGGAAATGCAGGCCCAATCTAGAGGTCTCCCTTAGGACCTCCCTGAAACACCTATTTTACGGTTAAAAATTACCATTATAAGGACGTAAAACACCACAAAGTAGCCACTGGTTTAGTCTAGCCTCAGGTAATTGTGCAGTTAGTACACATACTGTCTATCCTTAACATTGGCCTTGTTATACCATCATTATAATATCATACACATGCCTAGAAGTTCATGAATATAATTATAATAGACTGAATTCTGCATGCGCAGTAAACAGAGGGTTATATAACAGCAAAATGTCCATCGAAATGACCTCACGTGACGATTATCTAGCACTGTCCCTGTTACTACTCATCACAGCCACAATATAAGGTTTACTTCCTGAATTCTATAGCGCTGCGGCCACCTCTGGCGTACCCTGTTTCTTGAAACATACTTTAATAAATCTTACTTTTCCTCAATTTTGCTCTCTGTAATTCTTTACTGCTTTGGCAGAAAGAACCAAGGTCCCCTCAGTGCCACTGAGGCAACCACAGATTTAGATCGCCCCCAACGGTAACAAATGAAATATCACTTACTGACTTTCATCTTTTAGAATCAGTTTAGAGACAAATCAGAGGAAACTGTACTGAGATTCTAGAACAAATTGTAAACAGCATCGACTCTGCTATTAATACAAGTAAAGACAGAGCCGACAGAGATAGGAGAGAGAAGGAGGGAGGAGAGAAGGGTGAAAACTTTAGTGTCCTGTCATCTTACAAAGTGGGGAACCAAGATGCATTTTTTTTTTATAATTTATGGGCCAAGAAAGTGAGGTTTAACTCATTTTATTGTTATTTTTGCAGAGATCTTCAGAGGAGAAACTATGGCGATAAAACTATACATATGGAGAGAAAGAGTTGAGGAGGTAGGGAATGGTATAAGTGAGCAAAGTCTTCATCTATCATAGCAGAGGCCAAGAGCCAGGAAATGGTGTATAAACATGTTGATTAAGTACTTGGAGGCGAGCCACAAAAAAACAAAGTGTAAGCAGTTAAAAGTGTTTGTGAGCGAGGAGGCTTGGAGTAGAGAATTGTTGGTTTTCTTTGTAAGCCCTTCTGTTTTTTTTTCTTCCCTAAATCATATTCATTAATAACTTTGAATAAAAAGAAAGTTAAATGAAAATTTGAATTATAAATAGGAAATTGCTATAAAATAAGGATAATAATTGGGAAGATACTGAAAAGAAAATTTGTAACCAAAAAATGCACAGAAGACCTGGAGTCTGTGTTTAAAAATATCACAATTGGAAGCTTAGACCTAGAAACATTCTTTGAACTGAAATCCTATAGGACTAATTTGCAAAAAAAAAAAAAAAAAAAAAAAAAAATTGTAAGAAAAAAAGTTTGTGGAAATGAAATGAAGAGGATGGAAATATTGCAAAGTTGCAGGGCAGAAATTAGGCATATAGGCAGTCTCCACCCTGTTTTCATTGCCAAAGTTCATAAAGTCCTTTGAAATGACTTCATAACTGATATTAAAATATAATTAAAATATACAAAAACAAGTAAGCACCAAGGAATTACTGGAATTAAGTGAAAATGTGGATTAAAAGAAGATAATACTTTAGGTAAGAGTTTCTTAGTTCTTTACGAAGAAATGATTAAAGAGGTTCTCACTCTGTCTTTTGAAGGAGCTAGATGAAAAGCACTGGATCAAATAGTAGCAAATAAAAAGGGAGATTCGATCAGAGATGGAAATATTTGTCACAAGTGCTGCCAGTTTCTCCTCTCTAGCCTCAGAAACAGCCTCAGAAACTTCCTCTACAGTTTTCCAGAAAAGCCACTGGAATCGGTATTTGAAGTGAAAGCTATGATCTAGGTAAACCTAACTGAAAACTGGGTATAACTAATTCACTTAGCTTCCGTTGAACTTATTTAAAATTTAGACCAAAACTTTACAGGTTTAAAAGGAAGAACATTTCATTGTTTGGGGCGGCACAAACAGGAAATATTTTCTAGTAGATGGAAAAAGTGCTCGGAACATCAGTGGAACTACAGACACTTCAGAGAGGGTTATCCAATGACCTGTGTTCATTTAAGGTAACTAGATACTATAGTCAGTGGCTGAGATAGAAAAAAGCATTAATAACTCATTATACAGGATAAATTGTGGTTAAAAGATATTAAGGGACACATCCAAGATCGGAAATCAAGTTAATAGAAAGTTGACCTCAGACCTCAGTTACCTAATGTCTTGGTCTAGAGTCCTCACACGAAATTATACAACATTCACATCATAACATGTGAAATCTGTTTAAGGTCCTAACACTAGTGGCATTAGATTTAAAGAGCCAGTTGAGGTAACTGGAAAATTTCTACATTGGTCGCTGTTTTCTTTACTTACATCTTGGTCTCTAAAGAACTGGTAGCCTTTATATTTTTCCTTTAGATAGCAGTACTACAAAGTTAGACTATGTGGCAAAGATTTCTAAGTGTCCTTTAATATTAAAGTGAACATATGTCCTATTTTCCCTAGAAAAGTCCTGGTTCATGCTTGTTGTCCAAGCATAATTAATAATAACAGCCTGTGTCTTTCTTAATAGTGTCCTGTGTTGGGAGATAGTTCCCCATGGGTCTCTCACATTTCCCTATGTCCTATGAGTGAGGCAATGAATGACTCCTTTATTCTGGACTATCTTTTTAAGGATGTTTACATAATAAACAGATTTTGAAGATAGAGAATGTGCCTCTCTCTAAAGAAAAAGACAGACACATTACTGCCCTTGTAAAAAAATTTGGCTCCCTAAATTCAAAGTCCCTCTTCTGTAATGCAACCAACTATGTGTTCAGGCATCCATCTGAGCCCAATCAGCATTGCCCCTAAGGGACTTGGGAAGGCAAGGTAAACTGATGCAAATATGGTGATACCCATGCTACTTGTAGTGCCATGAATAAGAAACCTTTGTCCCAGACCCAGGAGTTTCATGTCTTTGTCAGTATCCATGAGACTGTGCAAGGTAAATTTGTTATCTTGCAGTGGTATAAAATCTCAGACCCTTCAGAGTTTTTACTAATCTAGTTAGTACAATAAGTTATGTGGTCTACTGAATTAAACGTTCTCCTTTCCTTCTTTAATGAGAGAGTACCTGAGCTTTGGCTGGACACCCTGGTAGAGACACACTTCCCATCTTCTTTTTCATGGCCATGTGATCAAGTTCTGGCCAATGAGATTTGAGCCAAAGAGCCATTTCCAGATCAAGATTATAAAAGCAATAGATATGCATTGCCCTTGACCTTTCTTCCTTGCATCTGGCTGGGATACAGACTTAATGGTGGCAGCTTAAGAAGACACCTTAGACGCTGGGTAGAAGCCATCTGCTCAGGATGGCAAGACCATCCTATTAACCCTGGACTGTAAAGGAGATATGAACTTTTATTTGTCAATATATTTCTGGCTCTCTTTAATCACAGCTTAAATGTACTCTAAGAAATGTAGTGAATTTAGAGATCGCTGTTATTACTTTTAATAAGTAAAGAAATCAAGACCTAAAAAAAAAAAAACAATAAATAACTTAATCACAATTAAAGAGTTAATAAAACTAAAGCCAAAATTCTCAGTTGGTTCCCTCCTCCCCTGTTCTTCACTTGCCCATAACCAGTATTAGCAGATATTATTGAATATACAAGCACAAGGTGTCCAGAGAAAGTAGGAATATGCGGAAATCTTTGCAATGAGTAAAAAGTAAACATATGATAACTGATACTGGTTATCTAGATCCAGATGAAGAAATGCATATAGAGAAATAATTTGAGCTTCATGAGCTAACAATCAAGGTAAGAAATTGCCAGGATAAAAAATACCCGGTGGAGGATAAATGATTTATACTAAAGTGACGTGGTCAGCAGCTTCTTTCAATTTTCATTGTTATGTCCCTGAAGTCCAATTCATTGCCTTCTTGGAATGGCTTCATTAAGCAAGTGGAATTTGAAGAGGGATCTGAGAGAACTGAAACAGTTCTCACGGAAAGTGGTCAAGGGAAAAATGGCTAGGAACTGACTTCATAAATCAAGCAGTATCTCTATATAAGACACTTCATGAAACGCTTGTGGATGTGGTTGAGATACAGTGATTTTGAAGGCAATGTGTGTAACCTAAAAGAACATACTCTTTTTTAAGGCTTACTATACCAACATTAAAAATATCAATAAAATTTTATAGGGAGGAAAGAAATAGCGAATATGGGGCTTGAGGTACACCTTGAAATATAGAATGTTGGGAAGTTGAAGTCTTAAGAGTTGAATAGTTGCCAAATTATTTTTCATTTAATTGGAATGTCTTAATAACAAGTATTTTGTTATTATTTTTTAATTTCTTTTTTGGTGGGGTTAGTAAAAATCTCTTCCTTAATCTTGTCTCCTTGATATCTCACGGTTTAATAGATTGAGGTGGGGATGCCCTTAGGACATAAAATATCTGAAGATGAAATGGAAAAACTTTGATACAGAGCATTGGTCTTGAGATAGACATTCAAAATTCTTAGGTGCCATATATAACACTGAAATGGGAAAGATTATTGTGGGCTACGATTCGTCAGATATGTTCCCCTGGAGCAAATGGGGAGTTAGGCGAGTCTTTAAAGAAATTGAGAATTAATGTAGCACAAAGAAGCCCTTGGGCTAGGCTCTTAAAGTTTTCTGCACCTCTGCTACTATTTTTTTTTAATTTAATTGTGGTGAAATACACATAAAAAATTTACTATCTTAATCATTTGTAAGTGTATAGTTCAGTAGTGTTAAATTCACATCGCTGTATGAACAAGCTCCAGAATTTTGTCATCTTGCAAAACTGAAATCCTATATCCATTAAACAATAGCTCCTCATTAATGCCTCACTTATCCCTGGCAGCTACCATTCTACTTTATTTCTATAAATTTGACTACTCTAGATATTTCATAAAAGTGGGATCAAAAAGCATTTTTTTTTTGGCATTTTCTTTTTGTGACTGATTTATTTCACTGAGCATCATTTTCTCCAGGTTCATCCATGTTGTAACATATCTCAAAATTTCTTTTCTTTTTAAGGCTGAATAATATTCCATTGTATGTATATACTACATTTGTTTATTCATTCATCAATCAATGGACTTTAGGATATTATAAATAAATACTGCTATGAACATGGACATGCAAATATCTCTTTGGAGTCCTGCTTTCCATTCTTTTGAATATATATTCAGAAGTAGAATTGTGAATCATATGCTAATTTTATGTTTAATTTTTTGAGAAAAGGCCATATTGTTTTTCATAGCTGCTGCACTATTTTACATTCCTATTAACAGTGCAAAAATGTTTTACTTTCTCCACATCTTCATCAACACTCATTATTTTCTGTTTGTTTGTTTATTTGTTAGCCATTTTATTATGCCTGTGAAGTGACATTGTACTTTTGATTTGCATTTCCCAAATGACCAGTGATGTTGAACATCTTTTCATATACATGTTGGCCATTTGTATACCTTCTTTAAAGAAATTTCTATTTAAGCTCTTTGCTCATTTTTTAAATTGAGATATTTGGGATATTTTTGTTGCTGTTATTGTTATTGAGTTGTAGATGTTCTTTAGGTATTCTGGATTTTAACCCTTTGACATATATATGGCTTACGAATATTTTTCCCATTCCATAGGTTGGCTTTTCTCTCTGTTGTATTGTTTGATGCACAGTTTTTAATTACGATGTAGTTCAATTTAGCTATTTTTAGTTTTTTTTTTTTTTAATTGTGCTCTTGGTGTCACATTTAAGAAATCAATAGGAAATCATAATAAAGTTTTCCTCTTTGTTTTCTTTTAAGAATTTCATAGTGTAAGGCTTATGTTTATGTCTTTGATCCACTTTGAGTTAATTCTTTATATGGTCTAAGGTCAGGACATGACCATTGTCTTGCATGTGGATGTCCAGTTTCTCCAGCACCACATGTTGAAGAGACTAGCCTCTTCCCATGAACGGGTTTGATATCCTTGTCAAAAGTAATTTTACCATATATGTGAACAGTTATTTCTGGCATCTCTATTCTATTTCCATTGTTCTATATGTCTGTCTTCATGCCAGTACCATGCTGTTTTGATTATTGTAGCTTTGTAATAAGTTTTGAAATCAGGAAGTGTGAACCCTCTAATTTTGTTTTTCTTTTTAAAGATTGTTTTCACTATTTGGAGTCCTTTGATATTCCACATTAATTATAGGGTAGATTTTTCTACTTCTGCAAAAATCATCCTTGAGGTTTTGATAGGGGTTACATTAAATCTTTAGATCATTTTGGATAGTATTGCCATCTTAACAATATAAAATCTTTCAATCTTTCTTTCCACTTATTTATATCTTTAATTTTTTTCAGTAATGTTTTGAAGTTTTTAGTGTACAAGTCTTTACCTACTTGGTTAACTTTATTCCTAAGTATTTTATTTTCTGATGCTCTTATAAATGAAATTCTTTTCAAAATTTTCTTTTTCAGATTGTTCATTATTGTGTGTATAACACAACTAATATTTGCATTTTGATTTTCTATCCTGCAACTTTGCTGAATTCATTTATTATTTCTAACAGTATTTTAAAGATGATCTTTAGGGCTTTCTATATATTAGATTACATTGTCTGCAACCAGTGGCAATTTAACATCTTTCTTTCTAATTTGGATATCTTTTATTTCTTTGTTTTGTTATTCTGTCTAAGACTTCCACTACTATGTTTAACAGAAATGGCAAAAGCAGGTATTCCTATCTTATTCCCAATCTTGTTCTCATTACCCATATATGTAAAAGGGCTTGTTAAATATTCAGCTATAGTAAAATTATCATTGCTCTTTCAGTGAATGTGTTGTTTAAGTGAACACTGATGTTTTGCTCAAACTTTAGCTGTAAACTGGATTTTATAAGAGCGAGTTTATATGAGATTCTAGTTCCACAAGATGAAAGACATATGGGGATGGATAATGGTGATGGATACAAAATAATGTTAATATATTTAATGCCACTGAATTGTACACTTAAAAATGATTATGATGACAAATTTAATGTAATGCATATTTTACCAACATGAAAACAAAACCCACATGTTGACCCTGACCCTGTGTCTAACCTTCTCCCTTCCAGCCAGCAGTAGCAAAGGGCCAAGAAATGTCATTTGGCTTTTTTTAGGGAAAAATGCTGAGACACACACACACAGAGTTAAGGGAGGTCAGGATATTATAATAAGTGTATTAACAAAATACTCTGCAATAAAAAATATTTGAAAGAAACATATGCCATTTTCATACCCCAGGCTGTTTTGATAGAAAATAAATAACAACTATAGCAAATTGCATTTATTCAGCACCCATTGCTTAGGAAGCTCCAGGAATCTCTGCCACAGGCTGATTTGTTTGAAAGGAGAATTTTTCTGCTGTATTTAGATATGGAAAGGTCAGAAGAACATCCTAAACAGCTACTTTTAACAACTGAAATCTAGGCTACTCTGAGAATTTTATTTTATATTATTTTATTTTTGCTTGAGAAGGGAAAAATGGTAATGGGGGAGATTTCTCTTTGCTAGTTTTCAAATATTATGACTTGAGGACCATAAAACAGGAAGTTCTCTTACTTCTTATTGGAGGAACAAATATGAAAGATGGAGATTTATTAGCTAGCATTCATATTGTGAAAGGCAAGAAGATTTCGAATTTCTAAGAGATCCAAATTTCTTTGCCCCAAACGTGCTCTCTGTGCTTTATATTCAGTAGTAAAATATGTGAGCAATGTGCTGCAGAAGACACACAATTTCCTGTCCATCTGTGCTATGCTAACAATCATCGCCCACAAGATCAGTGTGTCACCCTCAAAGAATAATAGTGTTTCATCTGAAAAAGGCAGCTACAGCACTGTAGCATGTGGTTATTTGAATAAGAACAGAGTGATAAGATTGTAATTGAGAAAAGGGGCTGGGAAATCAGTTTTATAGACTGCATAGGTAGAAAACAGAAGAAAACTCTCTGAGATTCCCAAGTAATTTTAACCAGCAGCCCAATTTAATATATTGAGCCATCAGAATTATCTAGAAACCACCCAGCCCTCTTTATTTCACAAGCACTCTTTTCTGCCATTGTGAGACTATGTGTACTTTGTTATTATGTGGTCTAAGTTTCTGCAGTTTCCCAGAGAGAAAAGGGTGTTGCTCTCTTCCAACATGTTGAAGAATGATGGCCCCAAAGAGCTGTAAGTGTACTGATGTAATTGAAGTGTCTTAATATTTATAGTAAAATCAAGGATCAATGGAAATGTCATATTGAGATTACAAGAGCATGGGTTTTAATAAAGACAATTTAGGTTTCTTGGGCTATAGAAGTTGCTTTTGCTAATCTAGAGAGTGACTGTATTTGCTCTTGTTCTTTCTCACACTCATCCCTTCCCTTTCACACTCTGAGGTCATGGGTCTCAGTTAGGAGCCACCAGGAATGCTACATTCTAGCTTACCAACGATGAACACTTCCTTTCTTCATGGAGTTCAGAAAAAAACTGAGATCAGGCAGGTAGTATTTTTCCTTGAGCAGCCAGCCTTCTCTGAACCAGCTTCTTGGACTGGAACTGAAAAGTTAAGACACTAAGGGATTTATAAAAATATTATACTTTACAGCTTGTTATAATGCAGTAACTTATAATTTAACATATCTGGTGGTTGAAATTTCAGCTAATCTGGGTGGTTTGTTTTGTTTGATAAAAGTAAATAAAGCCTCTTCAAGATTCAAGCTTTCCTAAGAGGGTCTTTGGGGATGCATGCTCCACTGGTGAATTAACTTCCAGAATCATGTTCTCTGCAAACACCCTCTTCTTCAAGTCACTCAAATGACTCTTCTCTCTCTCTGGAAAGGTCCACCTGTATGTATATGGGGTTTCTAGGCTCCTCTCTGAATCTTCACGTCAAGAGCAGCCCTGGATTTTCATCACATAAGTCTTGAGATCTCTAAACACTTCCGGAAGCTCTAGATGGAATCCAGTCCAGGAGTAATGGTACAATTGGATCCTCAAATTCTTTTCACACTTTCCTACCAGTTGTTGGAGTGAGACCATTGTTCATCTTTTAGAGAAGCTGACAAATAACCATGCCACTGGAAATATTCATTTTTCTCAAAAGCTATATCACCTAATCCCATGCTATTGAAAGAATATTTCTTCTACTAGAGTTACAACACCACCTTATAGGACAATGCCTTTTCATTGTTGTAAGGACAGTTGGTTTGTTTCCACTATGGCTGAGGTCTGTGGCACCAGAAATCAAACACTCACTGTCTTTTACTAGCTTTTTCATTTGTTTCTCAAGGCACGATTCCAATGCCTATCAGCTTATTTGGATTCAGAGTCTCCCTCTGAAGGAGGTTTTAGTCAGTAGCATTTTCAAACAGTCTAGTCTCTTAACAACCAAACTGTCTGCCAAATACTCATTGTGTTATTTCTCTGTTGGAGTCAATCTTTTAAAGACCTCTTTAGGAGATTTAATGCTTTCCTGGAGTTTTAGAGAATCTCTGAGGCAATATCTTGTCCCACCCGTTGAAGGGGATTCCAGCCTTCTTAACTTTAAGTGGAAAATCTGGAAGAAATGGTTAAGTGGCCTCTCCTCAGACAGGGTGAGAGGCTGCCAGTCAGGGACCTAGTGGCAAGCATAGGATAGTGGTGTTCGCACTACGTATGCTTCCATAGTTTAAAAATAAGTTTACGACTGCCACAGTGACACTTCTGCTGGCAGTCATGCTGAGCTATGGGTGACAAGAGACTCGTTCCTCCAAGCAGCCTGGCCTTGGTGCAGGGTGAGCTATCTCTCACTCTCACCCTCTCTGAACAGCTCAGCACCCCCACAAACAGCCCTCAGAAGTCAGTGGCAGCCGTAAGCACACCCGATTTCCAAAAACCTTAAATCTACCTCTTGTACCAGGCAAGATATGGATGTGGGAACATGTCCTCTCAGTTTGGGCTGAGTTCCAGGCCTCAATACTCCATACATTACAAGACAAGACACTGGAGTACCCCTGGGTGAGACCTGATCCCATCCCCTCATCCACTTATGACTAGAAATCGATTAACATTGTGGAGGCAGAGATTGGCTGAAGGTTGGAGAATTTTAGTCCTTTGTGCCTTTCTCTCACCTCAAGGCTAATTAGATGGGCTTCAAGGATACATGCAATGGGCTTCAGGTAGACTACTTGGAGAGTTTAGTGAGTCCTCTGCCCTGGCGGGAGGGAGATTGTGGTCTGATCTTGCATGAGGAATCTAAAGGGCAAAGTGAGCTGTGGCCACAATGCAGAATCTGAGATTGGGGGGCACACTGCAGTCCCCCAAACCTGGGTTACCAATGTGTGTTTCCCAGGGACCAGGGTGGTCATGGAGAGCTAGCCTGCCAGGGTCTAGAGGCATCCTGCAGGGACTCTTCCTAGAGGGGTATGAGACCCCCAAAGAAAGAATCTGGCGGGGAGGAGAGGCACAGAGAACCAGGAGCCTGCAAGCAGTAAGAAGGGCCGGGGTGGGGGGGCTTGCGTTGCTATGGAGGGGAAGGCAGATGGGTGACTGTAGCAATGAGGGCTCCGCAGAAACACCCAACAGCCCTCATGGGAGAGACAGCTCGCAAGCCATAGCCAGACAGACACAGCTCCAGATGATCCCAGACGTTCTCTGATTCTTAGCCTTCCACCTTCTTCTTTCCATTTCCTGTAGCAGAATTTTCAGACACTTCAGTTAGAAAGAGCTCCACCTCCCTTCCCATTGCTTTTGGCGGCAGCCATTTTGGGATAAACTTGGAATCAGATTTGGAGTTTCCATGTGGCATTGCACCAGAATTCCTATTACTCAACTGTGACAGTTTTAGGAACAAAGTAAAGGACAACACAGAATTATCAGAATGTATGCACGTCAGTCGTAGACCTTGTCTGGGTTTTCATGTAGCGGGAGAGGAAAAACAAGTCTTATTGATTGGGGTTTGAAACGGTCATAAAAAAAAAAAATGTTTTATTGTATTAGAGGTCTAACTTGTTCAATGTGATAATAGTTATGTAGAGTATGATCTAAGTAAAAATTGTGAGCTTGTAGCTTCTGCCCCCCCCCCATTCTGCCTTTGTCTACCTTACACTCCTAAACATGAACACTTGATTGCCTCCAGCCCCCTCCCATGCTCCATCCTCACTGCAAGTTATATATCTAAAATGAAGAACTCTTTGATGTCAAACCTGGGAAGTGACAAGAAGGAACGTTACTGCAGTTTGGGAGGTGGCCAAAATGTTCCTGTCCATTTCTAAGTGTTGGCTTCTTAATTCTTTACCTTCAAGCTCTTATTCTGGTCACTGCCTGTTTTTTAGGATCTGATCCTGCTGGTCTCAGTCAACCGATCCTTCACCCCAGCCAGTGCCTCAGGTTCTGTTACCCATGGGGTAGCAGATCTGACCACTAACCCCTTTCTTCCTTGACACCTAAGAATCGTGAAAACTGAGGGAGTGCAAATAACTGTCCTCTCTTTACAAGTCCAGTCACTGTGACCCTTTGCTCTTCTTCCGACCACTGGTCATTAGCACTTATCCTGACCATGATCAGGGATCACTCTCCTACTTGGAGATGATACTTCAGTGGCCTGGTTGAAACTATTGTCATAACCTACCAGTTCTGCCACAGGGGGCTGTTGCCAGCTTTCTCTTAGGAATAAAATTATCTTATGTGAAAAATAAACCCAGACAAGATCCTGAGATTAGTATGAATTCAACTCAACATTCTGTACCAACTTCATGTTCCAATGACAATGGGCTTTTAAATGGACCCTAAAGATGATCTTGAGGCTGAAAGTGAGGTTTAATGTTTTAATAGATTTCATTTGCTGATATAAAACAGCTATTTCTTTTCAAATGGCTAATATGACAGTTTCCTAATGCTTTACATATATTACCTTTTGGATACCTGCAAAAGCAGATTATGTAATCTGCTTTTCACAGAAGAGGAGACTGTAAACCCTCAGCGGGCTGATTGCAAACCCGTGCCTTTACCCTCACCCGTGTCCCTGCTATATCCCATGGGCTTCTTGGGAGTTGTGCAAGACTAGAATTTTTTTTCCCCCATTGAAAATAATATGGTTTTGTCTAAAGCAGTGGTTCTCGACCATTGGATGATTTTTGTCTGCTGGGGAATATTTGGCAATTTCTAGAAGCAGTTTTGGTTATCCTGACTTTGGGGAAGGCACCACTGGCATGGAGCGTTTAGAGGCCAGTGATGCTGTAAACGGCCTACACTGCACAGGACAGCCCCCCTCGCAAAGAATTTTCCAGCCCCGGTGTCAGTAGCACTGAGGTGAAGAAACTCTGGTTTAAAGCAATTTCAAGATGCAGTTTATATGTCTGAATGGAAATTTGGATTTGCAGTTTTAGTTAAATACATCGCTGGATCAATGAATGATGGATAGGATTTTATAAGAGGAAGTATAAAATTCTATTTTGTGACATAAAAGGTTGCATATTTTAAACTGTTGGTAAATATGAGCTGCCTGAACAGGAAAGTCTCTCCAAAAGCCCTTCCAGCCTAGAAAGGATCGGTGTAAGAATGCTCATTGCAGATGGGCTCTGGTCCTTTCTGGTTTATATAGAATGTTGGTGACTTAAAAGATCTATTATGAGGAGCCAGCAGATTACAAAGCAGAGTAACCAAACCCTTTACCAGCTGAGATGTCATCAGGGGCTCTTGTATTATTTCCATTTTGTCTTTCTTAATGTCTTTTAAAATCCAAAACAAACATCATAGTAGAGTTTCGAAAAGCCAGGTGAGTATCTTATTTCATTTATTTTCATAATAGGAAAGTCATGCAAGTTTACTCACTGGAACAAATTACCCACTTATGAACCAGGAAAGTACAATATTACATACAAACTGTTCTCTGCTGGTCCTCACAGAACAGGAAAGATCGTCCTAGCATAATGTAATAGCGTCCAACAATATTATAGCATTAATTTGAGTAACCAGACATTAAGAAAAAAGTAGCAGGCACTAAACAGCAATAATGTTCTGCTTAAAACAGTTGAGTAATCTAGAGACTAGACTGTAAAAGCAAATACAATAATAATTTAGGAAAAGGGCTCAGAAAGGGAGAGGTAGTCACCTATTGGCCAACTTGAATCTTGATTTCTAAAATGAATCAGAAGTGGGAAGAAACACATTTCCTTTTAATGTAATAAAGTGAGTCCAAGTGTAATTCTTAATGATACCATCCACACTGCATTTATATTGTTGCTGCTGCCCCAAGCTGTATAAATGAATGCAAACATCTGTGCATATCCCATGCATTTGTGCACAACATGCTCACGCTGTAAAGATCTCCATAAAAAAGAGCAGCCTAAATATTACTCAGGCTTATTTTATAAAACTGCCTGGATTTGAAAATGGATAGAGAGGGTTATTATGTATTCGTAAATTTAGGCCAGTTAGGTAGAGAAGCATTCTGAGGATAATGCCACGTGTTCTTGTGTTCTATTACCTCCATTGGCTGTTATTCTGTTGAAAGAGGAAGAAGCCTCAGCAGAAGTTTACACATAACTTGTTTTTCTGGCAAGTAGAGAACACACCTTTCTAGGACCTTGGCCAGGGTAAATCTGTTCTTCATATGGGGTGATGTCCGTTAGCCCCTAGGCTAGCTGTGTTTTAAAAGTGGGAATGTAATCACAGCTTGAGAAGTGTTATGGAGACTGAATTAAATGATGAGCAGTTGGTCTGGGGCAGATTATTCAAATGTAGAAAATAATACATATTAGAGGTAGAGTAAATGTAAATATCTCATCATTCTAGACTTTTAAGCTCCATCTTTGAAGTTTTAAAGAGTTTATTTTAGGAAGTATCAATTTATAAGGGAGTAAATGTTTCGGTATATTGCTATTTAATTAGTAAGAGTGGAATTCAGTTTACTGAGCACCTTTGTTATTTGCCAAGTATTATACAAGGTATGCAGGACATAAATTTAAGAGGACACGGTCCTTGATTTCATGGAACTTCAATTTAACAGAAGTAAAACAAATAAACTAGTAAACAAGTATCTTGATGCAAGATGACAGATGCAACTAATTAAGAAGGAGATAAAGATCAGAGAGGTGTTTAGACAGTGGTTGAGTCAGTTACTGACTGATTCAGGGTGGCAGTTGAAAGAGAGGCATCCCTCAGTCATGCCTACTGGCCTGCTACTGCAGGGAACTAGACGAATAGACATGCCATGAACCACGGTGATGGTGGTGCAGGAAAAGAAAGGATTAGGCTTGTCTAAGCCATGAAGAATCATGTATTCAGTGAGCCTGATTTTCTTCATTTCTATTTTTAATAAAACTCTTGAGTTCTGGCAGCAACTGTTCAACAAATCTACTTAGTATTTGTCAAAAACTTAAGGTACTTAACTAATTAAACATCTTATCTTTTTTGCATTTGACATTTTCATCAACTAGAATCTTTCCAGGCTAAATTATTAAGTTTAAAATAAAAATTTTACTTTATTCAACATTTAAAAATGAATGCTAATGCATTTCAAAGAGAGCCAGCCTTAAGGAGCAGAGAGCATAACTTCATTTTAAAGTGGATCAATTAACAATTGAGAGCTTTGAGAGCAACTTGCTTATGATGCCTAAAATGAAATAAAAAATTTGAAGTGGCTGAGTTGTCAAATGGAGGAGCCCATGAAATTTACACGTGCCACAGGCTTTCTATTTTTCACAAAATAAGTACATTACCTTGTCTTCAAACTTGATTCTTATATATGCATCCTATTGCTTCTATATCACTTAGAACTGTTTCCATTAGTGAGAGTTCGTCCTTGGTCACTGGGAAGAACATGAGCTCTAAGAAGTAAAGTGATAGACCAGTGGGGGGTATTAAGAACTAACTGGATAGTCTCTTTCTTTTCTCTCTTCCCCTTTTCCCTGAAGGGCACCCTTTTGAGTTGACCCCATTGAAGTATCATTTACTCTTTTTAAGTCACCATTTCTTTTTCTTAGTGTGTTTTCAGGAAGATATGTGATTTCGGGGTAACAATTCTGGGTCTGATCATTTCTTAGCTTAGGGTATAATGTCTTTTAGAGGTATTTTTAGCCATATAGTTTTTCAATAAACATCCAAAGAATACAAGTGTATACGTGAATGGACTTTTTTTAGTTAAAATGCCTGGGCCATTTGACATTTTTTTTTTTTTTTTAGAATTTATGTAGTGCCTGAAAAAATACCATTCTGGGTCATTTGTTGGCCCATATGGCAATTTGATGGGTAAATCAGTCTGTTGCAAAGGGAACAACTGTGATTGGCTGCATATATGAATCCAAAGTGCTTTTGAATGACAAGGAAAAAGAGTTTTATTATTTTACATTGGACATGACATGGTTAAAGAGTAATAAAATTTTGATCTTTTCCAGAAATAATGTTTCACAATATTATGTATGAAGTAAAATTTTGGCGACATTTCTGTCTACTGAGGATTGCTTTTTAAGTTTGGACTTCAATTGGAAAATTACTTTTTTCAGCCAAAATGAGAGGAGGTGGGAAAGTAGATGAGGGTAAATCAAGTAATGAATGCAGAGCTGTGCAGAGCAGGTGAGGTCTGGCTGGAGAAGAGAATACCTGAATATATATTAAAAAAAAATTCAGGAAGCAAAGATGGGATTAGTATGGAGGCTCAGAAAAACCCTAATTGCTGCACTTCAGACAGAACAGGGAGGCAGGCTGATTAGCAGACACTGTACTACAATCAGAAAACTGAATTCACAGAAGCATGAAAAGCTAAAGAGAAGCCCTTCCCCCAAGAGGAAACCAGTGGCGGCCATTTTTGCAATGGATATTGAAGGAATGTTCTATCTTCTTATCAGTAAAATTAATCAAGACCCTACCTAAACACAGCTTTGTGCACATGCACAGACTTCTATACCATATGGAATGAAAACAATATGAGGGAAGCCTAAAAATACAACCTAGCTAAAGAGGAATATGGACTGAACAAAATCTCTTTTCCTAGGCATACCATTTCTCTTCTTTTTGGTGGAGAATTGCAAGTGATTATATATTACTTTCAGTTTGTTTTATACAAATGTACTTAAATTAACTACATCTTAACTTGAAGTTTTCATTGTGGGTTTAGTCATTTCCTGCCTTTTAGAGATATGTTATCTTCATAAATTCCCAGGTTAAAGAACTATTGACAGTATTGCTTTAGTTATCAATTGGAACCAGGCAGAGAGTCACTGAGTTGCACCCAAGAAGCAAGTGTCCTGGGCAGGAGTGCTACCATAGGAAAACTTACTTTTCCTTGGATGCGCTACAAATTTATCTCTGCACTTAAAAATAACCAAATGCACCTGTCCTATTAATGATTTTCAAGCAATATCCTCTTCCCACAAAAAGCTTACACATGGCTGAAACTAAGGTTACACGCACACCTTGAGAATATAATGAGTTCATCCAGTTTGCACAATGACACTCTGGCTAGACCAAGAGTAGAATTCGGAGCGTTGAAAAATCTCTCTATGAGGCTTAGCCTGTTTATTGACTCTTTTATCGTGTTATTTCCATACTTAATGACCTACAGCTATTTCACACTGTTATTTGTACCAGGCCTAAACTAACTGGGAAGTTTTCATGACCCTCCATAATCTGATACCAACTGCTTTCTGAAGATATTTCCATTATATTCAGATATTCTCTCCTACAGGAGACCTTCCGTACTCTGCACATCTCTGCATGTGTTACTTGATTTACAATGATCTTTCTATTGGGAAGTCCCTCTTGCTTATCTCTGCTCTGCAGACAGTGGTCTCCCACATCTTAAGGTACTGCTTTACCCACAGGTCTACCCCTGTTCTGAGCTTCTACCATGTGAATTTTGAATGCCACATAGCTGATCACATAATTATATACTACCTTTTATAGTTTTATCATTTAATTGTTGTTATTCTTGTCTTTCTAATTAGAATTGTATTTCTTGAAGGCAAGAACTTTTCTGGTAGCTCTGTGGCACCCAGGTCAGTGATGAACAAATAATAGGCCTCGAACTATTTTAAACTTATCATTATTTTTTTAGTTGTATTTAAAAATTATCCTTGATAGAAGCACTCTTTCATAGAGCCATAATGCTCTATTGTCTTGTGACCCTGATGCCCTTTCATTTGTTCATTTTATAGCTACTCCTCTTCATTCCTAATTTGCAACGGCAGGACTACAAGTAGCATACAGATTAATTCCAAAAATTAAGATGAATTTTGTTTTGAGAACTTTGCAGCACCCCTTAGAATATAATTAGCATTTCTCCATGTCGATGCACAGCTTCATTTGAGAAACATTCCTGAAATTACCAGCAGAGCTTACGTGATACACTGGAGTCAACCAATGCTGATTAAGCTCATTGATTACTATGGTCACAAAGTGCCTTATATTAGGAGCATAAGGTCAGAGTTTAGGAGAACAAAGAGTCAGTGTGTAGTTAATGGTTTGAGGCACCAGGAGAAAGCCCAAATAAAAGAGGTTTGACAATAGTGAGGCATCACACTAACATGAGGTAACACTGTATCATTAATATTATTTTAAGTAGTCTGATCATCATAGTGTTGGACACTCAGTAATATTCAAAACACATGATTTGTCAACTTTTGAAAGCAATCTCTCATGTATTGCTTTTCATAAATGTGGTTGGAGAGTGGGCAAAATTTCGCAGGATTTAATTAATTTGTGTTTAAAAATCATCTTTTATTTCTCCATATTGTCATGATTTTTGCAGTTGTTTTTTCTTGTGGTGAGAACATTTAACATGAGATTTTATTCTCTAGAAAAAATTTAAGAGCACGATGCAAATTGTTAACTATAATAGGCTCAGTGTTATATAGCAGATCTCTAGAATTTATCTTGCATAACTGAAGCTTTATACTCATTGAATAGCAACTTCCTTTTCCCCCTCCTCACAAAGTGTAATTTTTATTATGTTCCTACTATCACTAAAAGTGTTATTTTATACTAGAATATCAATATCAATTTTATTTATTGTCTTTTTCTACTCATTCAAGAAGTCTTATGTTGCTAAATTATTCCTTGGCTTAAAATTTCATTAATTTAAAATTTAAGTGTATAATTTGATCCCATCTTTTGAGAATGATGACCTCTCTTATTTTTTAAACAGTTATATTGGTCCCCAAGCATTATTCCCACAGGCAGAACCTCATAACCCTTATTAAACTTTCTTCCTTCAGTTTTCAATTTAAATACTTAAAAATAATTGTTCGCTGTCTCTTGAATGGCCTTATACTCTTAGTGTTCTTTTTATTTCTCTCTTGGATATTGTTTTGAAAATAGAGTATACAATCTCAAAATAATTATTATGTATGTGGATCCTGTAATATTTCTAGTTGTACTACTTATTAAAGGCATTTGACTTTGAGGAGTGGAAGGAAGGCAATGTTCAGGGATGACCTACAATAAATCTGCAATGAATAATGAATGAGTCATTATTTTTGTGGCTGTTACTTAGTTTAAATGTTCCGTATGATTGTTTGTTTTGTATCTTTGCTGTATTCTGTATTCTTTCAACCTTATTTCATTTTTATTTAATTGATTTCAGCCAACTTCCCCAATTTATCAATATGGTATCATACCATAAACCAATCTTTTGTAGCTCTTGGAGACCTTTCCCAGATATGAAACACTAGCATACTCTAATGGTTGCATTAAAGCAGCTTTTAGATTAAACTGACACACCAGCAGCTTCCAGGTAGTCATCTCTCTTTCAGTTTAATACCATATGGTTCACAATTGTACTTTAATTTCAAGTACATTAATGAGGAGTCCACTTTAGCATTACTTATCATACTTTACTTCTTATGGAGTGTGCCACATGCAACTTAAGTTCTTCTTAAGTGTCACTTAAAATAATAATTTGAAACAATGAATTTCCCAGGGAGGCAGGGTTTCTTATAATACATTGTTGGAATGTCTGGTGGATAAACAATTGTTTATTGGTATAATTTTTTAAAACCTGGGAAGACTCCTTGGTCTCAAATATGTGTACTCAGTGGCTAACCTATGCTGGGAATTCTATTACTACAGACTGAGCAAATCACTCTGGGAGGGTTAGTGCTTAAGCCTTTTCATGCACATGAACTTAAAGGTCAACTTAGGGGTGGAATCTTGCTCTAAAGAAGTTTTTGTAGAAGGCAAGCTCATGAGGGTACATGGCACTTGGCAAAGAAAATGAGGAGGAAGTGGGACAAGCAAGAAAAGAAAGTATGGGAGACCCTGAAGGTAAACATCATTTGTTTTATTTGTGCCAGAGTGATGTTTTAATATTAAACCTGTGCTTTTCCTATTCTTCATTTGATCCATACTCTGATCAACTAGCAGCAGAGGGCCACTATCCACTATTTAATAGCAGAATGCTATTAAAAAAATGCAAAGTGAGAGAAGCAAGGAAATGTTTAACTTTTGTATTGTAAGGCAAAAACAACAGACTTGGGTGCTAAGGTGTCTGATTTGTACAAACTGGGTATTTTAAGAAAGCTTTATAATTTCCAAAAGCTTGATATGAAGTATCAAAACCAAAGCCCCAAAGGAATCAATTCACAAAAATTGTGACATATGTGAAGTACTAGCTTTAGAAAGAAAGCATGATAATAGTAGTACTTTTTTTACCCTTGACTTGATAAACACCCCGTGAGATGAGGAAAGGGGCTGGGATGGTGGTGAGAACAGTAGATGTGTAGACATGTAACATGAACTAGAAATAAATATAACTCTTTGAGATTTTCGATAAATTCCTCTCCCCTCCTTCTCCTCTCTTCCTTTCCCCTCCTCCTCCTCCTCTTTGTCTTAGAAGTAGTAGTATTTTTGCAGCAGCAGCCTAAGCCAACTGACACGAATAGTGATTATTTTATATAAATAAGAATTATTAAATATATTTTAAAAGGTGGTGGGATGGTGGCGAGGGTGTATATCCCAGGTGTGAGGAGCCTGAATCTACCATTCAGCCTGGTTTTGGGGCTGTCTACATGTATTTTGGAAATCTAAGAATAATGGAGAGTTTCTTGTCTAGAACTTGAGAGAGATTGGTAGAACTACCCCCACTGTTATTATAGAGTGAAAACAGAGAGGACATGGCTTCAGAGAATGTGGAGTCCCAAGAGAAGGGAGGATCAGAAGCAGTTCATCATGTCCCCTCAAAACCAAGTGAGGGAAGCAGACAGTTTTCTCAACTCCCTATGAGGGACTTTTGCATATAAAACATCTCTGAAGCTTGGCACTACAGAGGGGGAGGTTTTGGTGAGCACAAATGCATGACTGGAATTAGTGTGTGTTTTGACATCAAGTTCATCTACAAGAAGGTACACGGAGGTGAGCAAAGCATCACGGCCACTCCACGGAACTCAGGTCACTCTCAGGTTGTGGCATGTCTTGTAGCAGCTTCGGGATCGGTCTATGATTGTTATTATAGTGCCACTGCAAAATCACAAGCTCTTTCCTCCTGTCCTTCAGAAAATATTTTGAAGACCTTATAAACCTAAAGCTCAATTTAAGGCACAGTCATGGGTTTATGAAAATGCTTGTCACACACGTGGCTCCCTCTTTTCTCCCCTCAACTTTACATACTCTCAGGAGTTATTTATCTATGTAATAAACCTATATATTAAAGTACCTCTACACCACTTAAACAAGCATAATTCTTCAGAACTTCTATTTTCATTGTTAATGTTTTTTATGCCACACGAACATATATCATTTTAATCCTCACACTAAAACTGTAAATCAATTTATTGAGCCCATTGTGTACGTGATGAAAATAAAGCCAGGAAATGTATTAGTGTTTTCTAGAGAAACAGAACCAAGGAATTATAAGGGATTGGCTTACGTGATTATGGAGGCTGACAAGTCCTATGGTCTGTCTGCCGTTGGCAAGCTGGAGACCCAGGAGAGCTGGTGGTGAGTTCTAGTCTAAAAGCCAGCAGGCTTGAGACCTGAGAAGAGACAATGTTTCAGTTCAAATCTGATGGCCAGAGAAAAACCAGTGTCTCAGTTCAAGGCAGTCAGGCAGGAGAAGTTCACTCTTACTTAGCCTTTTTGTTCTATTCAGTTCTTTAATTGTTTGGGTGAGGCCCACCTATATTTGGGTGGGGGCGGGGCATCTGCTTTACTGAGTCTACAGATTCGCATATTAATGTCATACAGGAACACTCACAGGCACACCCAGAATAGTGTTTGGCCAAATGTCTGGGCACTCCATGGCTCAGTCAAGTTGAAACGTAAAATGAATCATCAAAGAATGTTAAGTAAATGTGATCACAGAGCTAGAGGGTGGTGGAGACCGTGAGATAGAAAATCTTTGCTTTTAATAACTATGTTACATTATCTCTATTTTCATTTATACCCAATCAGACATTAGGATCTTCCTTTGTAATGCCTCTTGCTTACTTTACTTTCTTACTTTACAACCATCCTAGTTTAGCATTTCTTAACTTCATGGCCAGACCATGGAAATAATCTGTAAACTGGTAACACTTCTAGTCTATCTGCAACTTCATCCTTCCATTATGTCTCTTTCAAGGTCACCAGATAAAGTTTCTTAAAAACATTTTGTCATGTCATTTGCTTGCTCAGAAATCTTTATAATCCCCCAACATCATGGGCAAAATGTAGCATTTCCACCTGGATATTAAGATTTTCATGTCAGGGCTCCATGTTTCTAGCCCTGGCTCTACCTGTTCAGGTGATGGAGATGTATTTTATCTGGAGCAGAGATTTCAAAGCCCAAAACATAAAGCCAAAATTGTATATGGTCAAAACTGCTCTTGAAAATCTTACATTTTTTATAAAGTATGGTATCCATAGTTTTATATTTACGTTTTTAAAAATATTTGATAAGTAATTCTTATATGTACTAAAATTTGACACATACAGAGTTAGACTGAAGAGATGAACTAAAGGAGAGTCCATAACAGAAGTTTGGGCATGCCAGCAAATGTGCTTTAAAATCATGGTCTAGTCCCTGGTAGTGAATTAGATATAGGCAGACTGAAGTATTCTTACCTGGTTCCTGAGTGTATTCTATTTGTATAATTGTTCAGTCTCTCTAACATTAATACACATGAAAAGACTTGTTTGTCATTGTGAAGATTAAATGAATAATGGAGGTGCGTGCGTGCGTGCGTGCGTGCGTGTGTGTGTGTGTGTGTGTGTAGTGGGGTGGGGGGATGAGAAGCTTTCTAAAGTCATCTGTAAGTGAAATGTACTTAGGACTTGACCCCATTCTGTTGCCTTATTTTAGCTTTATTTGTATACAGACAGCCTATATATAATATTCTTTCCCAGTGGCTCAAGGGTGCAGAGCTGTAATTTACAAAGTACTGCCTAACGACCCTCCTGATTCCTGTGAATTTCCCTGCCCACAAGAAAGTATTCAGATTGTGGCATGGACTAAATACCTCAAATGAGACATTAAAAGTGAGATTTCTACTTCAGTAGACAGGCCAGTCCAGAGGCAGTGGCCTGGGACTCTCCAGAAACTCTGCATCTCTAAGCTCAAACCTGCCCTGGCTTACCTTCCTTCACCATCATGTCACTGATCACATTTCATCATTCCTTCTTATCAACGGACAGATATTAGTACACCCCCTCATTTCTTTATTGGCGATAACAATAAATCGAAATAGTTAGACAAAATATTTTGACGATTAGCTGAGGAGGGGAGGAAGAAATCTTTGGATGGTAATAGCATTACTCAAAGAAGGAAGACAGAGCACGTTTTAAATGTTGACTCAAAACTAGTCAGCCAAAGCATATTGTGCTACTAAAAACAGTGGGGAGAGATATTCTTCTCCTTGCTCTGCCACTGGCTTCCTGCAGACACTCTGGGAAAGTCACCTACCCTCATTTACCTTTAATTTCCTCATCTTTAACAGAGGAATCAGGTGCTCTTCAAGGTTCCTTCCCATCATCATGTTCTGTGATGGCGACACATTCATTAACAAGTGCAGCAGATGGTAGTGTATATTTTTTGTATATCTCACATTCAGAATATTACCAGCATTGGTCTTTTTAGAGAAAGCAATGGGAGAGGATGCTGTGTCCTCATGTGCTTTTTTAGATCATTGGAAAGTCTGTATCACAGTCTTGGTGGGATTGAAGATATAGTACAGATCTAACTCCTCTGTAGGAGTTATATACATATAAATAATTTTATGAGTATATGCACAAAGTGGGCGTGAGTGTATGCATAAAATGAATTTCTGAGTTTTGAACCATCTCTCCAAAGCCTCCAGCTGGGGAAGATTAGCCAGTATTTCACAGCTTTAGTTGATTCAAAACACACTGAACACAATAAAACCAGAGGAAGAGCCTTTTGCTTATGTCCTTGGCTCTGAGCTGAAAATGACTCTATAAAAAAGGATAAAATAACCATTCTGAGTTTATCTTCAAGTATCTGAATGAAGCTTTTTTCTTGATCAATATAAACAGCCCTGTTGCTCAAACTCATGTCTTTTTTTTTTTTTTTTTTAGTTTTTCTTTGACTTCAAGAAATAAAGGGAAACAAAAGAGATAAGGATATGGAAGGCCCAGAGATGATATCCTGACAGAAATTCTATTTACAAAATATACATTCAGGAAATGAAAAAAAAGAAGGTGTTAGATTGACACAAGGTAATAATACACGACTAAGGCAACTATCAATTTGAAAGAGGATATCGTGAGTAAAATAGAATTTTATTTTTAAGGTTAAAGAGTTTTCATTTTCAGGAGAATTTTAAAATTTTAATAAACTTTAGAGTAAATAAATAAAAAAAAGAACTCTTATGAGAGTGAACTAATATTTTAGAATGCCTTAAAAAATCCTTCAGTTGAAGTTTAAATATCTTACATTCTAATCTGCAAATGTAAGGGAAAACTAAAGCTTAAATATAACAGAAAGTAATTTTTAAAGGAGGTTTGGATGGTAATTTACCTGTGCTAATCCTTTTTTTCTTTTTAAAGTCATGAATCTGCTCATTGTATTTTTTGAGTTGGAAATGAAAATAATGTTCTTTGTATTTCACATTTATTGTACTTATCAATGTTAAAATAATGAAACTTTCAAAATACCAAGCTGTACAAGGAAATATTGCACCAAAATACTTAGAAAGGGTGTATGAGATACTAAAACATCTAGATGAAAAAAAAAAAGGAAACATTAAATCAACTCTCAGGCAAGTGTTTTGTTTCTCTAGTGTTTCATGTCTATTTTGGGGGCAACCCTGGATGTTTATTGTCACGGTGAAAAACCTCCTCAGTGGTGGAAGGATGTTTTATGTTTTATCTGAATACATCGAGATGACTCTGTCTAGACTCAGGATCGAAAGACGTTGACAGTTCTGATAATGATGTTTACCTCCTCAAACAGTGGAGAATGGCTTTCTAGGTGGTTTAAGATCATTAGAAAAAATGTGAAAATCATGCATATATATCCTTTTTTTAACTTCTTGTTTTTCCCCATCAGCTTTTCTTGCTCCTTATCCCCTAACCCCAACCCAAGCACACACTATTAACTTGGGTCTTACTGGCGAACCTTAACTGAGAAAGCCGATTGATAAGTCTATCAGGCATTCTCTGTTGGCATATGGGATCTATTTTAATCCTAAAGATCGCGAAGCTTTTGGTCCATTGCCAGCTCTATTCCCCTTGTATTAGTAAGAGTCTAATCGAGAGATAGAAACCTGATCTTACTTTGAACAGAGAAGGTTTAAGGTAAAGAACTATTAACTGTTTACAGGAGATTAACTAAGTGGAAATAAATGAGAACTTGAAATGTCTGAGGGGGATTATCCAAAGAAGGAATAGAATCAGAACAGGAGGAATCCATTCCAAGGCAAGGTTTCAGACTTCACTGCGGAATGTTGTTGGCAGTGATATTTCCAGAATAGTCACCAGGAAGCTTCTCAGGAGAGTAGGATGCTTTTGAATTCACTGGGAAGCCATCTCCTGGAAGCCATCAATAGGAAGACACCATGAAGCTAAATGGGCCACCCCATGGAACTCACCTTCAGAAAGCCAGCTAGGGGAGCCTCTGGAACTTTCTTGGTAGCTGCCTGCATGAGTGCCATTTAACTCACTAGAGGTGTTTCACTGGGTATCCTGACTACGAGCCCAGTGCAGCAGGAGCAGGAAAAATGAAAGCACACCAGAGCCAGGAGAATGAACCCTTCTTCCTCCAGAATTAAATGGCTCCCATGTCCACTACTGACAAAGATTAATAATATCATGCCAGCTGGCAAGGGAGAAATGTTTGAGTATCACAAGCAGGCAAGGAAGGGTGGATTTGAATCTGAGAGGCACAAATAACTAACACATTCCTTGTTGTTACAGATGGCAAAACCAAGTTTGAATGTGGTAGAATCATCAAGAAAAGTAGATCACAAACCAAATCATGGAGCCTTGCAGTGTAATTCCAAAGATAAGTCTAATCTTTACTGCTTCTGCACTTTAGGTTATGACTAAACATTCTCTATATCTTTGGATATAAGATACCATCGACCAAAGGATAAACCATTGAGGACCATGATGGTACCATCATGATAGGAAATTAATGCCAATTAGACTATGCCTCCCTTCCTCAATTATAAATTCCTTAAAAAATCTTATTTGCAACTTTTATACATTTGCATAAAAAGTTTGGTTGATTCAATCAGTGCTCTGGTGAGCATGGTGGAATCATTCTCAATCTGCAAAGATTCCTATTCCTATTTGAATCTATACTCAAAATATGGTCAGTTAAAAAATTTTGATTATCATAAATATTTATGTTTACTTTGCACAGAAATTGAACTTTGATTTGTATCTTCGAAGTAAAAGTCAGACATTTGAACTTGGGCTGAATTAAATGACTCCTTCAGATCTTCTACAGACACATTTGCCTGAGTGTCCAGAATGTATATTGTTACCACTGAAATCACCAGGCTCATTGCATCTTCCTTTTCCTGAGCTCCAGGTTAAAGTTAACCTTTATCAGTCAGCAGGAGTACTTGGCACCAAGGTCATTTCAAGTATCTCTATTAGCAAAGACATTTCAAAAGGCAGGAAAAGGAACTGATATGTGGCTTTTTTTTTTTTTTTTTCACTAGAGAAAGTATTTTCAACAAGTCACATTCAAGGAAAATGTATTTTATAAAAGATCATTTTGTTAGATCAATTTTTAAACATTTGCAGTAGTGACACAGGGGAAGTTTGTTTTGCAATTTAATTTCAAACTATAAGAATACAACTTAAAATCTGACAACTGTACATAAACCTTATAAAAGGTCTTTTGGACAGCAAAGGGTAATAAAAGAGAGAAAGAGGGAGAAAAACATCAAGTGCTTTGCCTCAGTAGTGAATTAATCTCTTGAATTACTTTCTCACAGAGGCAGACCATAACTCTGGGGGGAAGCGGGTATTGCTCTTTGCTCTCCTATTTCCCCTGTTAGATGTGTTGTTAATAAGAATGGCAAATTTGAAGAATTAGGACTGGCCCCCATACTGCACCCATTTTTTTCATCAGGACTTCCTTCTGTCCCATCACGCTGTTGGCAGCTTTATCTGTACCCTGAGAAAAGAAGGTTAGGAAGTATAAGTATTTCTAACTCTCTTTTGATTTCTTTAGCCTTTAAAAAAAGTGAATGTCCTGAACAAGCTTTATTTAAATTTAATTATGAGTATAGAAGATGGAAGCTGGTAAGGGGCTGCCAGTGCTAAAATGATCACCTTCATTTCATTCAGACTTAAATTATATAAAAACCATGACTTAGAAAATTTAAGAAAATGTTGTTGGAAGGAGGCTTTGGATTGTAGAATAAAGCTCATTAAAAAAAATTCTAGGTTATTCATTCTAGTTCACTGAAATTTTATTATTTTATTTGTGGTTACATCCTGAGTCACCAGGTGGCAAGAGGTAATATAATTCTTGGGAAAAGTGAGAGGTCGTTGGGTCATTATTGAAATTTTAGCTAGTGTTATGAACTACATGACTATACCCGAGATGACCAGAATCTGACACCCATGTTATCTTCCTCTACTCATGATGTCTTCGCATAGTAGATTCATTGTATTTCCCATGGAGCCTGGCTATAGTCTCAGAGTCCTCAACACAGAGCCCCAGAAAACCACTTTGATTAATTATAACCAGCTGGCGAGATAACACTTACTAGTTATCCCAGATCTTTGTAGTATATAGAAGGAGATTGTGGAGGGTGATAGTAGTGATGGTGGTGATGATAACAATGGCAATTATAAGTAATTTGAAGTTTACAATGTGTTCTCACAGATACTATTACACTTGACGAAACCATTCTCTAAAAAAGAACAACTGAAAAGCTGAGATGTATAAGCTTTGGTTAAATTTACTCAAAACCAGGACTTATATTTTTATAGAATTTTTACACATTTCTCTGACACTTTTAGAAATGGAGAGAGGAAGCAGGTTTTTTCCAGAGCTGTATTTTTAGGTCCCTCCCAAATAGATTGTGGGAAAAAAACGGGAGATTCTTGAAAAAAAATAGAAGCACTGTGTCTCCTCCTCACTGCTCCGTAAGGTGTATACGACTATGACTGAGTGAACACTGTTTGAGGATACCACACAGCTCATCAAAAAGATCCTGAACAAATTGGTTGAATGTGGAAATGCTAGGGCACACTGGGGACCTTCAAAAGTTGAGAGTCTAAAGTATTTGTCTCTTTCAGTTTTTCTGAATACACAGAGGCAGCAGCTGTGTTCATACGCATGAAGGATGGAGCCAGAATCAGAAGCTCTGGATTGCAGCCCTGCCTTCATCCCTCACTGAACCAAGAAAGTAGGTTCCTTATTGTAAAGTAGAAGTGGCTATATTTCCTAATTTACATTATCCAACGAGACAATAGTTGGTACATAAAAACCTTTATAAGCTCTAAAGTTGCTATAAAAATGTTAATAATAATTATTACTTTATGGCGTATTTGGCAGTATCAGTAAATGATGCTTCTCTATTTTGTACTTCATCTTTTGTAAATAATTCTCAAAACATAATAAAAATACCATTCTTATTTCCACAAGATCTAGCACCAGCTCAAATATAGTGTCATCTAAATTTATATGAGAAAAAATATTTTTTTTCCTATCAATTTCTCATTTTAAAAGCAACTAACAATTCCTTTCTCAGCCTACCCTATTCTCTCAAAAATAGTTTCTAAATTTATGCTGACTGATGTATCAAGCAGTGGCCCTAAAACATCTGCATTCAGATTAATGGTGCCTGTGATGTTTTCTCTAAGAACACTTGTTTGTGTAATGAATCCATACTTCTAGGGAGCTGACTCAGAACAAACTACCAGCAAATCTCAAAGAAATCTCCATTCTAGAATATGGAAAACTTTGCTGCTTCAAATGACAGGCTCTGTAAGTTTCCACAGGTGAAGTTTTCATACCTGGAATATTTCAATTTCAGATAAACTACTCTGATATTCAGGCCTATACCTGTCGTGTCTTTTCATATCATTCCCTTCTCAAAGTTAGAAATATTAACCTTAATTTACACACATTCATATAAACAAACTCCAGTGTAAGGAGCATAGCACTTAGAATAAAAAGACCTGGATTTCAATCTCAGCTTTATCATTTAAGAGGAGTTTATTGAGAAAAGTGAATAGGCTATATGACAAAGTTCACTTTTGATGTTAAAGCTTTTTGTAATTCTTAGTTATTATTTGTGACAGGTAGGTGCAAGTAGGAGAAAAATTCAAAGTACTTATTCAGAAAGACTATTTAAGTTTTCCCCTATCTAATTATAGAAAGTGCAATTCTGAGCTTGTAAGGACAGTTGTCAAGGTGAGGGATTTTGCACTTGAGCTTTAAAAATGTAGCACATTCCTGCAAATAAGTTGGGGTGAGAAATATCCAACCCTGAGATAGGAAAAAAGTATATGGATGATGATGCTCAAGTACAATCTATGTAGAGTTCATAAAGATATTACATATGTATTGTGCATTGGAAGCCATTATGAGTTGGGCTTATTTCCATGCTTTCTGGAACCCACCTGAGTATTTGGGTTTGTTGACTCTTTGTAAGGCTGCATTGCTTCAGGGCTAAATAAAGAAATACTATAAAGCTATGTTAAGCGATCCTTGTTTTTGCTATTCACAATCATCAAGCAGTAGTAGAATCTGCTACTCAAAATGTAAGGGAGATCAGTCCACTGATTGTGCTGCCAAACTGCTTTCTAGGATCATAAGACACAAGGACAATGTCATGCAGACTTGTGAACAGGCATTAAGTTAATTTATTCAGTGATAAAACCAAATGAGGTGACAGCAACAAAGTGACAGATCATTTTAGGACATCCCTTTGAAAGCTAACTTTAGAAAGGTTGTTCCAAGTCAGGCATATCTGGAACATATCATGTGTGTGTGTGTGTGTGTGTGTGTGTGTGTGTGTGTGTGTGAGAGAGAGAGATATCTTCTTTATTCACTTATTCATTCACAATCATTTAGGTTGTTTCCATATCTTGGCTATTGTGAATAATGCTATAAAAACTATAAGAATGTAGATATTTCTGATATCCTGTTTTCATTTCCTTTGCCTACCCATTCAGAAGTGGAATGCCTGGATCATACAGTAGTTATATTTTTAATTTATAAGGATCCTGCATACTGTTTTCCATAGTGGGTGCACTATTTATATTTCCAATAGTGCTAAAGTGTTGCCTTTTCTTTACATTTTTCAAACACTTAATTCTTGTCTTTTTGTTGATAGCCATTACAACAAGTCTGAGGTAGAATCTCATTGTAGTTATGATTTGCATTCTTCTAATGGTTAGTGATGCTGAGTACCTTTCGTGTACCTTTTGGACACCTGTATGTCTTCTTCAGAGAAATGTCTTTTCAGTTCCTCTGCCCATTTTTAAATTAGACTGTGGTTTTTGCTATTGAGTTGTATAAATTCTTTATATATTTTGGATGTTAACCCTTTGTCAGATACATGATTTGTAAGTATTTTCTCCCATTCCATTGGTTATCTTTTCATTTTGTCAATGGTTTCCTTACTGTGTAGAAGCTTTTTAGTTTGATGCAGCCACACTTGATTATTTGGCTTTTGTTTTCTTTGTTTTTGATGTCAAATCCAAAAAAATCACAACTAAGAGCAATATGAAGGAGCTTACCCTCCATGTTTTCTTCTAGGAGTTTTATAGTTTAAGGTCTTATGTTCAAGTCTTTAATCCATTTTGAGTTGATGTTTATGTATCATATAAGATAGGGATCCAGTTTCAGTCTTTTGCATGTGGCTATCCAGTTTTCCCAGCACCATTTATTGAAGAGACTATTTTTCTCATTTGGTATATTCTTGGCTCCTTTGTCAAGTATTAGTTGACTGTATGTGTGAGGGTAATTTGGGGTTCTCCATTCTGTTCCCATGATCTATGTGTCTGTTTTTATGACAGTACCACACTGTTTTGACTACTATATTTTTGTAGTATAGTGTGAAATCAGGAACTGTGATGCTTCCAGCTTTTTGTTTGTTTGTTTGTTTGTTTTTCTTCAAGATAGCTTTGGCTATATTGATATAAATTCCATACACATTTTATGATTTTTTTCTATTTCTATGAAAAACTACTATTGGAATTTTGATAGAGATTGCATTGAATCTGTAGGGGAGTTTGGGTACTATGGACATTTCATCCTTCCAATATATGAACACAGGATATATTTCTATTTATTTGTTTATTTTTCTTCAATCTCTGTTATCAAAGTCTTATAGTTTTCAGTGTATGACTCTTTCACCTGCCTACATGCTATGTATTTGAATTATGTACAGAACTTTGCAGAAAATTCTCAAGTTATTATATTGTATTTTCTTGAGCAACAGTTATATACATAGAGAAATATTTCATGCAATTATAGTAATGCAAAAAAAATGTGAGTTACTTACAAAATGTAGTCTGTTCAGATAAGTTTATATCAACAACCTGATTATGTGGTTAATGGTAAATTTTAAAATCCAGGATACCCTGTTGGTCATATACCTTCTTATGATATAGTATAAAGGGGGTCCATCTTAAGTGGATTGCCCTATCAGAGTTATTAAAAATGCCCAATTGTTGTTATCATAACAAAATTCTCAACAATATAACATTGTATAGATGAAACATTATATCTTTAATAAAAAATATATATTTGAGCACACTTTAAAGTATTTATTAATTTTAAAATTTGGTTAAATTTATTCCTAAGTATTTTATTGTTTTTGATGCTATTATGAATAAGATTATAAGATTATTTACTTCTTTTTCAGATATTTCACTGTAACTAAGTAAGTATGCTCTGGGGATGTAATGCAGAGCATCGCGATTCTAGTTAACAATAATGTATTATATACTCAAAAGTTGCTAAGAGAGTAGATCTTAAATATTCTCACTACAAAAAAAAGAAAAAAGTGATAATTATGTGATGTGATTGAGATGTTAGCTACCTCTATGGTGGTAACCATTTGCAATATGTAAATGTATTAAATTTACATATTTTACAACTTAAATGTACACAATATTTTATATCAATTATATTTCAATAAAGCTGGGGAAAAAAGAGATTATTTTGGCTATTTTGTAGAGAAAAACCATTAGGGGGGAAAGAGACCAATTAGATGGCTGCTCTTGTATTCCAGATGGGAGATGAGAATCAGATTAAATTATAGCCATGGAGCTGATGTGGAATGGTTGGATTCTTAACTGTTAGAGGTCATGCTGGCAGGATTTGATGATTGTTGAAAAGTGGAAAACAAGAGAAAAGGAGGAATCAAAGGTGACTCTTAAGTTTTGGAATTGAGCAACTGGGTGATGGTGCTGTCATTTACTGAGATGGGAAGGGCTTTCTGTAGAGGGATGGATTGGGTGGTGTAAACCATGGTTCTGTTTGTTGACATTAAATTTCAGTTGCTTACTAGATATCCAAATGGAGATGGCAGTAGTCAGTTGCATATTTTATTTTAGTGTCCCTTAAAACTCTGAATATTTCACTAATTGCTTTAGAAATAATAACTTCTTAAGTTGGAATCTGGCAAACAGAAGGTAGCTCACAGCTAGTTAAGATTCTAGCTCCTTAGATTAGTATTCAAGACTTCTCTTTCCTTCTTTAAACTCATTAACATCTATTCCTCTTTCACAACCTATACTAGAGCCATTTCAAGGCATTTGTAGTTCCTCAGACATATTATAACAATATATGCTCCCATGCTTTTGCTTGTATTCCATCTATTAACAATTCCTTTCCTCCCTCTTTCCATCTGACTAATTCCTACTCATTCTTTAAGAGTCTATTTTGATGTCATGCCATCCTTGAAAACCACCTTAACCCTCCTAGAGTTCAATAGATTCTTTTACTTCATATTAGAACCCAAGGCCTCCTTAAACCATAGCATTTACAGTACTGTAATTATTCAAATATCAGCCTTATAGACTAAAGTAAGAAGTCTTTAAACCCCAAAGCTGTCATTTTTGTAGCCCTTGAATGACTGAAATTAGTAGATGATCAAACCAATCATTGAATAAATGACCATTTCTTTAAGATTTTCGTAGTATAAAAAAATCTACACAATTCATATCCTCAGAAACTCTTTCTGAGTAAACAGGACCAGAGAAGGATTAATAAGTATAATACTTCTCACAGAGAATGATTTCAAAGTGTCCAGAATGTCTTCTTGTGCAACTTTGATTGTACATAATGATTCATTTATTGTGGGTTATACATTTCTTCCTTACTTGGGTTTTCTTGAAAAATGTGAATTTGGGGGAAGGAGAGTAGCACATTAAATCATTATATAAAAAGCAAGGTCTTAGGAAGAACACTAAGCCAAGAGTCTAGACTTTTAGACTATATGTAGTGTCCATTCTCTCCCTAACCTGACACAAACTCAGTCCTACAAACTAGGCTGTGATGGCGAGTAACAAATATGGAGAATGCTGTACCTCTGCGGTTTCAACAATAAAATCAATTGCTCAGAAAACAAGCCAAATGATTAGGTGGTAAAATTATAAAATATTTTTGAAACCCTTGCATGAGAAGAAATGATTATTTAGAGGGAGTAAAAGTGTACAAATGACTTCACTGGAGAATTATCTTTGAAGAAATATAATAGTCCTTATTGTTATCAGCCAGCGATTGAGTAGAGGACATTATACTTTGAAAAAGGCAATCCTGATTTTGAGAACTTTCCATGTTCCACAATCCTTGGTTTTAATGGAACCTAGCTGGGCGTGAGGTGGTTTCTAGTCCCCATTCTTAACTGATAGCCTTGACAAGGACTGTGTTCTGAGTTTCCTCATTGTCTCTGGGAGAATTTGTTCACGTTATTCAAATTTCCATGCCCAAACTGATTTCCAGATGCTGAAAGCTTACAGCCAGCCCCTTCCTTGTGAAATTTTGAGACAAAACTGAATATTATTATTAGTAATATCATATAATAGGACCATTAAGAATCTTGGCACTGACCTCTCATTCATTTTCAGTTTCAGGGGAGAGAAATGTATTGGTAGTCCTGCAGAGCTGCCTAAGCCCTGCATCTTCAGAGGAAGGCAGAAATGGTTGCTGTGATGCTGTACTAAATGGTTGCTCTAATGTGTAGTGGGGATCTTAGAAGCAAGACCTTAGCAGAGTCTTTTAGACTTGACACCCAAGCCTATGTTACAAGACTATTCATATTTTTTTAGTTCTAGTAGCACTGAGTAGCATATATATATATATATATATATATATATATATATATATATATATATCAAAGTATAATGATTAGAGCCTTATCACAAGGGAATTAAGAGGGAGCTAAGATAAGACCTTTCTGAGATGCAAAAGCTGAAAGGAGGAAAGTAAGAGGATTTCTTGTCTAGCTTGGCTTCCAAGGCCCTATATCCAGTCTCCTTCTAGATCTCTCTTCTCTATTGCCATCCTGCATGAATTCTCTGCTTCGGTTGGGTTGGTCCACTTATTGTCCTTCAAAAATGAGTCTTTTGTTTTCACCTTTTTAGCTTTCCAAATGCTATTCCACTTACCCGAAATTCACTTTTCTTTCCCCTCCATTTATTTAAAGATCACTATATCATCCAAGGACTGGCTCTCATTCCATCTTCTAGGCAAATTCCTCCCCGCTTCCTGAAGTTAACTACCCACAAAGCCCCTCCTCTTCGCCATCTGGAACCCTTCATTTAGATAGTATTTACTGAGGTCTTATTCTGTGCTGGACGCTGGGTCTGGTTAGTAATAAAATTGTGAGCAAATTAGACAGGCCTTCTTCTGTCCTTAAAGAACTCTCAACCTAGTGAGTTGGAAATATGTTAATTAGTTGTCAAATTGTAGCTAATATTGATCGTGTTTACTATGTTCCAAGAGCTTCATTTCATACGATTTTGGTTAATTCTTACTACATCTTTATGGGACCTTGCATTACACTTCATGAGAGAGCCTCTGTTATTTTTTTCTTTAAGAGATGGGAAAATTGAGGCTTAAAAGGGTTAAATAGCTTGCCTAAGGCCATCTAAATACCAGAGTAATTTCTGGATTTAGGCTATCTTAACCCCTAAGCACATTTCTCCAAACCTCCAGGTGTTTTACTTTTGCCTGTGCCTTTACTGACTGCTCATTAAAACTCACTTATATGTCTACATTATGTTGTGCTCTCAACTGCATTGTAATGCAGGGTCCATGTGGAAACTGACCATGTATTAGGGAGTGGTTAGGAACACTGGCTTTGGAAACAGATTTATATTTAAATTCTTGATCCCTTGGCTGCATGGCCAGGCAAAAATTAACTTCTCTGACTTTCTGTCATAAAATGGGCAAAATAATAACCACAGGGATGTGTTTGAGTATTAACCAAGATGATATCTTAGAGCCTTTAGCACAATCCCTTGAACATGTCTAGCATTCAGTAAATGTTAGTCTCTGCCCCTTGCTTGCCAAGACAGTGGTTGACACACAGCACTGCCAACATCTTTCTTGAATAATTAAATATAGTGAAAACCTAAAAAATTCAAAATAATTTCCAAGAAAGCCCCTTGACAGCTAATTTTTAGTAAAGAGTATCTTTATAAGATATACAGTTTGTTATTTTAAGGTACATAAAATGGCATAGGCTGACCACAAAATACAGGACATAAAAAGTATAAGTATTTAAAAAGTACTTAGTTAATTGCAAGAGAAAGTTTGAGAATGTACTTTGATATAAATTTAATGAATAATAACCATTATTCTCAGCACGTATATACTTTTGAAGGCACAGCATGCAAAAATTCGATAAAGTCACTTTCCAATTTGTATTCTATTAATACAAAATATTTAATGAGTACATAGAATGTGCATAATGTTTAAGAAGCATTTAATTATACATATTTTCCCAGTAGTTTTAAAGTTTCCCAGTAGTTTTAAAAATTCTTATTTAAATGATTATAAAAGGGTCAGTCTAGTCTTGTTCTGAATTATAAATTTTTAAACCTCTTCTTATATTTGTTGTCTATCTTTCTATTAGCATACTTAACATATTAATCTTATCTATTTTAAATTTCCTGCTTATTAGTTTCAAAATCTGGTTCATTTTAAGCCTGATTTTGTTGATTATTTTGTCCCTTGACCATGAGTTGTTTCTTTTTCTTTATTTTTTGTGTATCTCTTGCTTGGAAGCTGATCATCTTGTCTCTTACAGTAGGGACTGTGTTAAACAGTATTTGAGCCTGGAAACAGGAACAGTTTCTCATCTGCTAGGGCCACAGAGTGAAAGGTTAAATTAATCTCATTAGAAAGTGGGCTGAGTTTGAGTTTTGTTGTGACTGCTGTTACCTTCAGTGAGTGTACCACCAACTGCAAATCCCTGTACCACTACTTTGTGCTTAGGCTGCCCACTGGTTTGACAGAGATTTTTTTTCTTAGGATCTGTTTTGCCCTCAGCTTTAGGCTTTCCCTTATACCTAGACCTCAGAGTTTTTTCTTCATGCTTGTACCCTTTCTCAGCAACAGACTGGTGTTGCCTGTTACTCAGTGCCTGAAAGCCTACTAGAGTAGGTGTGTCTGTGGGTTGGTGTCCGTCATCTTGGTCTAACCTCAGTGTCAGACAGGCTCTGTGTCCCTGGTATTTGGTTGGGGCTTTTTCAGTGATCCTATCTTTTCCCCAGAAGTAGGAGATCTCTCCCTTCCCCCAGAGTAGAGTTTTTCCATTTTCCCTTCCCACAGCCAGAATGAGTCTTTACTTGCATCCTGGCAACAAGAGGTTTCACTGTCCTTCCTCCAGCAACTTAAAATGTTTGTTCCACAGTGGAAAAGGATCCAGATGGGACTTTGTGTATTTTCTAATGAGAAAGCCACTCCTCAAACTCAGGCCTTTACCACAATGCAGACTTTCTCTTATTTTTCTCCAAGTCCCTGATTTTAATTCTGATCACTGGTAAAGGTCCTGCCAATGGGTTTGCAGCTTCCAAAGATTCTGTAATCATATACTAGGTCACATTCAGTCTTAGCCATTAGTTAAAGGATTCTTCTTACCCATGTAGATGGAAGTCCTGTTCTGGTGTGCACTGAATTCTTATGTCATTTTTCTGTGGAGGTGCCTATCTTTCGTTAGATTTCTGATGTGACTTTAGCTACCTGCTGGGTTCAAGAAAAGTTAAGATTTTGTAGTTTATCTATATTTTTCTTGTTGTTAGAGTGAGAGTGATACTCTTAAGTTTTCTATATCCCCAGTAGAATGTAACATCACTTAATTAAAAGAAAAAAGACTTATGCAGCTTTGAGTGAGGTTTGCCAATTTAATAAGTTTTATGAGATAATGAGACATCTGTCTTAGAATTGGAGTAAGGAGTGAATTTAGTTGTAAAAGCTATAAGGGAAATGGCAAGAAATAAAGCTATACGCTCTGAAGAGCCAAATAATAAGAAACAAATATTAGAGGACCCAAAGAAGGAGGCATGGGCTTGTATTGTAACATGTCCTCTTGTCCAGTGAGTCAGCAGTGATGAGTAGGGTAAGAAAAGGTCAGAAGTATTTTTAAATGGTACCTCCATGCATTTAGGTTCATTGATGCCCACAAGGGAAAAACATTGTATTTCAATTGTGAGAAGACTGAAAAAGAGAGATTTAAGAAATTCTCAGAAGGTGAATAGCTATTGTTATCTTTGAACAACTCAGACTTAGAACTTAGCATGGACAGGCATGAAGCAGAAAACAAAATCAAACAAAGAAAACTACTTACTAGTTCAAAAAAGAACCAAATAGTATATCCTGCTGGTGATAACATACATGAATGATGAAATCTCCTCTTATAATAATTATTTATAGTTAATACTATTATTATATCAAACAAAATAATATATGTAAAACTATCTTGTCAAGCATAGTAGAATAAAAATGTGAAATATCAGTTTTATAAATATTACTTTGTTTCACAATAACTATAACCTGGAATATGTTTCAGAATGAGCTCAAAGAAATATCCACTTCCAAACAGATATTGATAATATGATCTTCATGAAAATCTTGGTAATGTTGATCCTGTTTTTGGTACTTTAATTAGTTTGTGATTGACTTGTTGATGTCCTGTCTCTTCCATAAAAATTTCCCTAACTCCTGGATCTTCAATTTCTCTGAATTCTTCTTGAGCTTGCACCCCTGCACATTGCACTAAATCATATACCTTGTAGTGGACAAGATTTTGAAAGTTATGTTCTTCTCTCTGCTCTTTAGTGCATTTCTTCCACCTGTCCAGAGAGATAGACATTAGTTACCTACTGCTTTGGCAAAAGTCTGTCAGTGTAAAAACTGAAAACAGAAGTGTCAAATTCTTTGAGTTTTAAAGTTGATTTCCGAAAATGTTTGGAGCAATACCTAATCTAGTTATGTGTCCCTGATAGAGAGGTTTGTCCAGCCCTAGAGATGATCTGTTCTCTACTGGATGAACCAGTCTTTACTTGTGTGAACACTGTGACATCAGCTATGTCAACAAGTTATGTTGCTATTCATCGCTGATAAGTGAAGACTGCAGCCAGCAGGTCTAGTGATCATCCAGCAAACAGTACAGTTATTAGCTTCAGGACTGTTCAGCCTACTTTCCATCTCTCCATCTGGAAGACCACTCTTTCAACTGATCAGGGTCCTCGGAAGAACCAAGAAAGGAGAATGGGCACCAAAAGTGGTAATGATCTCTTGAGAACCTAGATTGTTTAAGCCTCCCCTCACTCCCTACTTCTTGACCCATACATCTGGGCAAATTGGAACCTGAGAGAATAAACACTAGATCCATTCCCTCATCTCCACCCACTGAAGCCGGCAGAGAGATCACAACTGTTAAAAATAACTGTTTCATGTCAGTTAATCAGCTCTCCCATTTATTTCCCTGAGAGTAGTATCTTATATTTTGTTTTACCTGATGAGTACATTGTGTAATGTGGGACACTCAAGTATATAATAAATATTTGGCAGCCTGATACTGAAGGCAGTATGGTAGGTATACTGGAGAGAACACAATATTTCATGAGGATTAAGTCAGAGAATAGTGTTTCTGTTATCTATTACTATGTACAAACCACCTCAAAATTTAGTAGCTTAAAACCAAAATCACTTCTCTGGGTATGATTTTGTGGATTGGCAATTTGGGCTAGGGTCAGGTGTTTTGATGTGTTTTGTCTGGTGGTCTTGCTTGTGGTCTCTCATGTGGCTGCTCTGTGCTATCATCTAGTGGCTCACCTGGGGCTGGATGGTCCAGGATGGCCTTATTTTCATGTCTGGTGGTTCTTACCTAGATATCACTTGCTCGCTCATGCTTGCGCTCTCTCTCTCTCTCTTTCTCTCTCTCTCTCTCTCTCTCTCTACTCCCCCTCCCTTTTCCTCTTCTTCCCCTCTTTCCTCTATCTCATCTCTTATCTGCCAAGAAACTAGCTCTGGCTTCCTACATGGTGGTCTCAGAGTAGGAAAACTGAACAGTGGGAGCTGCAAAAGCTGCAAGACCTCGTGTGCTCGAGCTCAGGAATCACAGAAAGTCATTGCTTCCATATTCTACAGGATAAAAATGGTACAAGACTAGACTGGATTTCAAGAAGAAGGGGAAATAAACATTGCTTCTTGATGGGAAGAGTGGCAAAGTCACACTGCAAAGGGACATGCTCATAGATATTAAAAAAATTATTTTGACTATCTTTACAAGCAAACCATAGTAGTAATATAAAAGCATTTAGCATAATGCTTACGCTTATTTTCATAGGCAATGAATAAATGGTAATGATAATGATGGTGATATTGATAATGATAATGATTTTAATAGATGAATTACTATTGGTAGCTTCAGAACTGAAGGTTCTATCTTTGTCTTCAATATTAAAATCACTGTCAGTGAGATATAGGAAGGCTGATTCATTCTTTCCTCATGCTACATCATTGCCTTGCTATTGAAATATAACATTCCGTAGGTTTCCTGAGCAGACAGCCAGCAGTATGCTTTAAGATCCTAATTTCATTGTCAGAGGGTTAAGAGGGTAAGAAACAATAACTAATATTCTCATTCTTGCTTTCTGAGGTTGTAGTACAGTCCTAACAACTTCAATTTCAAGACTTAAATTCATTTATGTAACAGATATTGGGTTTAAATTCAAAAATATTTTATTGGAATATCCCTCTAAAAATACTGAGGATAAGCCAGTATTCTATTCAATTTTTTTTCTCCCAAGAGGCAACCTATTAGCACATCCTGAGATTATCTATGGTTTTGAAGTTTAAGGCAATAGAATCTTATACGTTCAGTCTTAATGGTATACTTACATGCAATTTTTATGAAGGCGATTATCTGTAAAATGTGCCATTTTTTAATAGACTAGAATATTCATTTGTTTTGATGGTGAAAATGGAAATGTAGGAGGCAACACAAATATGTGATTTGCTTTGTCATTATAACTATAATCAGAACTCTCTAAGTGAAAAAAATAAAACAAAGACAAACTTAGCTTTGCTAGAATGATGGAGAGATAAAAACTGCCCATAGCCAATGAGCAGCACAATACATGGAATTCAAAACTGCTCAAACCTGGAGAGTCTGAAGGTCCAGGTAGCCAGTGAAAGGTATGCATTTGCAGTCAACCCTGTATTTGTCAGTGTGGCACATCAGGTACCAAGTGAGACTCATTGATTTCTGTGTGTCATGAAAAATGGTTATTGATGAAAACAAAAATTACTTTCAGGAAAGACATGTTCTTGGCACAAATATTTACAAGGAAGATAATGGCTGAGTGATTACTTGTGAGGAGTAGAAGGGGCTAGCCTTGCTTAAAATCAGTTGACTTATTGGTCTTTGGTGATGGCAGTTTGTAAAAATGGAATGTTGTTCATGTAGAAAGAGGCTTGTTTGTCATCTCAATTCCTTAGGGAAGAATTTCCTTTTCTGTGTTTGAGGAGGTAAAACATTTATAAAACAAGCCCTGAAATTCCAAATTGGAAGTTGTTTGCTTGTAAATATTCTCACCCTGTTATATAAGACTTTATTCAGATTCTCTATTCTGGTCAACTTGAGGCAAGTGTATTAATTGACATTTAATTGAGGGACCTCTTATATGTACATCAGACTGGATTATTCTAAACCCAGTTGATTAAAGTGGAACCAGTTTTACATGATCTGCATCCACACAATGAGTAGTGATAAGTTGAGAAAACCTAAATTACTCCTACTCCATGAAATATCCTATTACCCACTCTCTTAACGCTATTACCAGTAAATAAATTTAATGTCTATCTCAATTGAACTTTTTAGACATATGTGTTGTTTTAAACCAGAAATCATTGATTCCTAATCACTTGCTTCCTTAATCACAGGGGGATCACATTCAGTATTATTGCTAATAGCTAAAGTTATTTTCCAGTGTCTCCAGAGAAAAGATATTAAGAAACCATAGAGACTATTTAGACTAACACTCTCATTTGACAGACAAAGACTTGCTGAAAAGTGTTGAAATTAAATATTTTGTTCAAAGTTACACAGCCAGTTAGCAGTAGAGCTTAGACAAATTCTGGAGCTCTTCCCACTACTTTGTGGTGTTATTTTAAAGCACATTTTACTGTGATTGCCTTTCAATAGTCAGCAGTCCCCACTGGAGAAGGTATTTCGTCACATCTTTGTTGGAATTAAAGTCACTATCACACTTCTTTATTTTCTTACCCAGGTGACCTTTGAGAGCCCAAACCTAAAACCAAAGGGAAATATCTATACCTCATGCCATCATTTATCTCTTCAATTTCCGTAAGCAATTATTCTATTTCTTAGTGATCTTTAGCCAAGTCCATATGTAATGAGTCACATCTCCCGCCTCCTTAAAAAATGCCTATTTGTATGTTGTTATTATAAAGCATATTCCTACCTTCTGCTAAATGAAAAAAGTGAGGGCAGAGGAATTCAATCTGCATTTGCAATTGATTGATTAGCTTGTTGATTTAATAAATATTTATTGATTACTTACTATGTGCCAGATAATAGTTTAGAACCTGTGAAATAGAGTAGTGAAAAAAAATCCAGAAAACATTCCTGCTCTCATCAAGATGACATTTTAAAATGGAAGGCAGAATATAAATCAATATTTAAATATATGTCAAGTGGTGACAAGGGCTATGAATACATAGAAAGCAGGATAAAGAAACTGATAGTAGCAAGAAGGTACTAATTAGATAGGGCAGTCAGAGGATGTCTCCTTAAGGATTTCGAACAGAGATACAAGGTGGTAAGACAGTAACTCATGTGGGAATATAAAATGCTATAGCTACTTTTGAAAACAGTCTAGAAGTTCTTCAAATGGTTAAACAGAGATACAATATGACTCAGCAAATCTACTCCTGGGTATATGCTACTTAAGAGAAATGAAAACATATGTCCACACAAAAAGTTATACTCATATGTTTATGGCAACATATGAGGTGAAAACAATCAAAACATCCATGAATGGATAAATGAATAAACATAATGTGATATATTCATATAATGGAATATTATATACCCATAAAAAGAAATGAAGTACGGATACATGCTAAAACTTGTATGAAACTTGAAAACGTTAAGTGAAAGAAATCAATCACAACCCCTCCACAAGTTATACAATTCCATTTATATGAAATATCCAGAAAGGCAATTCTATAGAGATAGAAAGTAAATTAGTGGCTATGTAAGGCTGGAATGGATGAGAGCACTTAGGGAGAGCAATACTTAAAGGTTATGGGATTTCTTTTAGAGCTGATGAAAATATTCTAAAATTAACTGTGGTGGTGGTTGTATTCATTTGTTAATATACTAAAATCCATGCATTTATAGTATAATAAGAAATATATTTGGTCTTTGTCCTCAGTTCCTGTCACAGAGCCTCTAAAACCCTTGGAATTTCTTGAATGATAAGAATATTATTCATAAGAAGCCTCTTTTCATCATATCTGAGTTTATGCTAATTAGATGACTTAGGGTGGGGCCTCTGGATAGCCTCAAGATGGGATTGGTCACCAGGAAGACCAAGGGTTATAGAGGTTGGAATTTTACTGGCTGTACTCAGAAGCTATCTTGATGTTGTGCTACGTACCTCTTCATCTGGTTGTTTATGTGTATCTTTTATAATATCTGTTATTATAGGCCCGTAAGCATAACTAAATTTTCCCTGAATTTTATGAACCACTCTAGCAAATTATCAAACCAGAGGAGAAAATTGTGTGAACCTTTAATTTATAGCTGGTTAATCAGATATGCAAAAGATAACCTAGATTTACATTGACATCAGAAATTGAAGAGCAGTCTTATGGGACTCAGTCATTAATTGGGGGACCTCGTGTTGTCTCCAGATGGATAAGTGTCAGAATTGAATTGTCAGATACCCAGCTGCTGTCTGGAGACTTGAGAATTGGATGGTCGTGTCACAAAGCACCCTAGACTTTGAATACTTTAAATGAGTGAATTGTACTTTATGTGAATTATATCTCAATAAAGCTGTTATTAAAAAAAAAAAAAAACCTAGAGAAGTTTGGTGCCACTGTCTCAATTCATGCTCAGGCACCACTCTTATCGATCATTATTTTTGCAACATCAATACAAATGTCAACACAGTGAAAATAAAGAGTAATTTGATATTATTATGAAAGTGGTTTTGACTTAATGGAGCACCTGGAAAAGTCTCCGTTTCCCCCAGACATCTACAGACAACGTGGTTTAAGAGAATAAAGGTGTTATATAGAACAACACTCACACTAAGCCATACCACACTTCCCCTGGAGAAAGCTTCATAAGCAAGTTTTCTTTTGGATCTCATTCAAGGGTAAGGCTATCTTTATAAATTGTTTTCACCTGCAGTATAGTTGAGTGTCATGGGTCCCAAGGGAAAAACAAACATCTCTGGTGTATTTCATTTTCTTTGTGGAACTGCACCAGTAACAGTATATGTTGTGAATAAATCTATAGCCCACAACAAATTACTCTTTGGTTGCATTTCTGGTTGCTTTGTTATAGGCAATAAACACTGCCAGACAGAAGATCTCTGATGCTTTTAAATCAAATAACAGAATCCTAAAAAGGGCAGAATTGTAACGTATAAAAGCACTTTCTACTGGCTGTCCCAAAAGGAATAAAAGTTCAAAATGTGAGTGGTTCCCTAAGCAGAAATGCCATCCAAATACAAGAATCAAAAACTCGTTGCTTCCAAGTGGAGCAGCATTGACAATGAGTTAGAAAAAGACAAATTTCTCCTGGGCTTTGGACCACCTTCTTCCATTTTCTCTCTTTCATTTAGGTTTGAGAATTAAATTATATTCATGTGTTTGAGAAATCTGATCCCCATATCAACAAATGGGAGGAACCATCTTGCTACCAATCAGTTTAGTAAAACAATTTGGCCCATGTTGTATGGAATGTATTTACTTTTATCAGTAATTTCCCCCAGGATAGTTATAACTCTCTGACCATTCATCGCATGCAATTTTATCTGGGAGGTAGAATCAAAGACAAGGTGTTATGTTTGCTTGATCTTGAGGTCTGGAGCAGATGCCAAAGTATATAGTTTAATTGGTATACTTGTTGCCTTATCAGCCAGCTTCCCTCTTAAATATAATCTATTACCTCATGTTCATTTATTGTTTGACTCCTTATACATCATTTGAGCACCAATTGTCTAAGAATAAATATGTATAGAGAAGAGAAGTTGGCAAACTTAATGAAAATGTTCAGGAATTTAATGGCCACAAAGGAAGTAAAAAACTATAAAAAAAATAAAAATAAAAACTACCAAGAAAGGTAGAATACATGTACAATATGAATTTCCCAAGGTAACTATTTTTTCTGTTTTTTTTTTTTTTTAATTCAAAGTTGTACATTTAAATAATCATGTGGTTCTCTAAGACTTGATATGCAAATAATTTTCCTGCCCTCACAATTTCCCACTTCTCACAGCAATTACTTTCAGTTCTTTCAGTTGGTTTGTTTGATATGTACCTTTGTATTTATGAATAACATTCATGCCTTGCTGCTTTTTGACTTATCCATGTTAATCATTAGCTATTTACTTCATAGTATGGAAGGGGAGAATTTAACTTTTATCCTTTCATACCCTAGCCCACACATGCATATTTCCTATACCTGGCTGCTGTGCTTCCAGTATATTTGTATCATGATTTTAGTAAATCTTTAAAATAATTTTCAGTGCTCATATAGGTAAATATTATAACTGAGCAGGTACACTATGGCTGAGCAGGTAGTATACTATAATTATTTCTTCTTTTTTTTAATGCAACATCTTTCTGTTTCCCAGAGTTAATAATTGTTTATTTACCAGATTCTCTACAAATTAACACTAATTTAATTTACTCCCAATATATAAAACACTATGTAGATATTCCATAAATTTCATTTTGCTGGGAGAAAAAAAAAATCTCTCTTAAGACTTTCACATCTACTCCGGTCTGAATTAATTGATTTCTAGACACACTGTATAGTGGCCATCTTGAGAGCTCCTTTTCCTATTAGCCTGGAGATACCCTTGGCTTATCTTTGGTGATAGAATCTCTCTCCTGAATTTCATGTTTTTCATTTTTGGTTTACTTCCTCATTTTGGTAGAGCATCTCTTCCAATGTCTTCCTGAAAATTCATGCATGGGAAATACATTTTAAAAATCTTTCAGGGGCAAAAACATTTATTCTATCCTCCATCACAAGTAAGAGTTTGGGCAAAACATTGTAGATTGGAAGTTGTTTTTTTTTTTCAGAACTTTGAAGGCATTTCTCAATTTTCATAACTTTTAGGAGAAGGTTGTGGAGAAGCCTGATAACCTGATCCTTGTGTGATACCTGTTCTTTTTCTCTCTCCAAAAGCTTGTGTGATCTTCTCTTTGTCCCTAATATCTAAAGTTTCACAGTGCTGTGTCTTTGTGTAGTCAGTATAATTGTATTCATTGTTCTAGGGACTTTGCTCACTCAATCTAGAAATGATAACTCTTCGTTTTTGGATTTTTTGGGGGGCGTGGTAGTGGTGGTATATCTTTGATGATTTCTTTCTCTCCATTAAAAAAAAATTTACTTCTGAGATCCCAGTATTTGGATGCTGAGCCTCTTGGAGTGGTCCTCTAATTTCCTTATTTCTTTATGATTTCTTGCTGAGATATTTCTTTGAATTTACCTTCTAATTCTCCTATTGACTTTCTTTTTTCTGTTGTTTTGCTTTGGTCCCTGACTTTCACATTAAATAATGTCTTCAAATGCCTGGTACTCCTTGATAATCTGATCATATTTCAGAGCAAGATGCTGAAAAGACAAGTCTGCACACGTGAATGCCATTAACTAAAGTAAGGCCTAGGTCTTAAGAAGCTGTTGGATTCTCCTTATGCCTTCCTGGAGGCCTGAATTATCTTGTAAAGAGATTGGGCTACCATGTTGAGGGGCGGGGGGCAGGGCGAGAGAGAGAGAGAGAGAGAGAGAGAGAGCGCTGCCCAGCCAGACTGCAGTTCTTTCAGCCTTCCTGATGAGAGGTCAGACATGTGAGTGAAGTCATCACAGATTTCTAGGTCCAATCAAGCCCCTAGATAACTGCAGGTGTATGAGTGACTTCAGGTAATGCTTGCAGAAGATGCACCCAGTTGAGCCCAGTCCATATTGCAGAATCATGAGCAAATACATGGTTTAAGCTACAAAGTTTTAGAGTAGTTTGCATGCTGAATGGAAAAATCCTATGCAGAGGGAAAAAAAATGTATGATACAGAGGGAAAATCACTGAAACAGCAAAAAATGGGGGAGGGAGTATTAGAAGCTTACAAAAGAGGAAATGTATGAAACAGTTGTCTAGCAAAGATGCTAATAAAATGTTTCATGAAAGAAATATGGAGGACTGAACCCAAGCAACAATGCTGGAATGGGGAGTTTTGAAAAATAATTGTGAGGTGCCATCTATAGAAATTTGTGATTGATTCAATTCAGAGTTAAAGGCAGAGAGAGAAATACTGGATGACAGACAAGTTTCAGACTTGCGCAACTACGTGGAGGTATTATCATTCTCTGGGATGGAGCAGGAAAGCCCATTAGTCTATTTTGGAAACTTTTAAATTCCAAGTGCATTTATTTTTCTTATTATTACTATCATATCTGATACCTAGAACACAAAATATTACCTACAATTGATTGTTTCTGAGTGTGAAATGTATAAGAGCCTACACCATAATCTAGCTATAACTTCCTAGGGAAGTTCAGTCCTTTCACAGGGAATAATTAATACTGCTCCTCTGGGGGAAAAGTAGAAGGCAAGGACATTAAGTGGGGAAGGAGCTCTGCCTTTAGGCACAGGAGGTGGCTTAGAAGGAAAAATGTCTGAATCTGGGTCCTTCATCACTGCTAGGAGCCTAACTGGTAGAGCAATCTTGGTGATCTGAGTCTAGTTTTCCTTGACTGGGAAAGAAAGTTATGAAATGAAGACAAATCAAAGTGTTAAACAATGAAGCACTGTTTATTATAACAACAACAAAAAAAACCTAAGAATTTTAGGATTTGACTTAATTTGCTTTAGCCATATATTTTTCATTTGATCTGCCTCAACATCATAAATAAATGCGTAGATAGAAATCTCTATTCTGCTGCTTACATTATTCCCCTGTAAATTTCTTTCCTTTTCTTTCGAGCCAGAGAGCTAGGAGCACAGCTGTCCCTTTGTGGGTGCCAGGATCTTTCTCCTGCAGTTTGGTGGTATAGCCTAGACAAAGCTGCAGCTTCTCACTCCCTGGAGGGAAGAGGCTCATTTCACAGCTCTCCCGAGCTGGCACTGCAGGCTCAGCGTGCCTCCAGAGGTGGCAAACCTCTAAGTTTTCTCCTAAGTCTGGCTGTCACTGAGGAGAAAGAGGCCATTTGTCTTAGTTTGTACACACTTCTGTGTGTGGGAAACTTGGATCACCATATGGAGACCTGTAGGATTTGTAGAAACAGAAACAAAAAATCTCCTCATAATTTTAAGACTTGAAAAGGTGTTAACACTGAATTTGGGTATACTGGGATGATGGCTGCTGAGCTTCCCCGTGGACTTGCTGACAGTTCTTTCAATGACAGACGGACGGTTCTACAAATTTGATTCAGCATTGACGACTGGGTCCACCCAGTAACAGCAGTGTGCCCTGTTTGAAGTAAAAATGCAAAGCTTAGAAAATATTTACACACCACTGGTAACTCTTTCTTGCTATAAATGTAAAATAATTGCATGTTTTGTCATGCTATTTTCTCCACTATTGGCAAATATTACAATGATGTAAGTTTTAAAATCAGTCAGCATGTACTAACAACCTGATGCTTTGCCAAGAGTATTGAAGGAAAATTGACTCCATCTGCATGGTCAGATAAAAGATGATAGATGAATAAATACAAAAACACAAAAAATTAGAGACAGGTTCAAAAATTTAACCTTTCCAAAGATTCACGTAGATACATCTTTTTTATTGGCAAGATCACCTGTTTGCATTTTCCATCTTATGGGATTTTTCCTCTCTCTCGATCTGACAATATTACCATGTGGTGCTGATACTGAGATAATTATGTTTGTAACATCTTTTGGTCTTTCAGGCTGCCAAGTTATTTTCTCTGTTATATTAGACATTCTTATCCTGGGCCAAATTCATCAAGAAAAATAAAGGCTAGAGATGTTTCTCCTTCTTCTAGCTTTATCCAACAAATATAATTTCTATTTACTACCAGATGAAAGTATCTAAAAGAAAGGATAGTTCTGGTGATGAATTGTTTAATTTCAATATTTATAGTAGCTGGCCCAGAATTCATGGAGAGAGTAGCAATGTTTATTAATTGCGAAGTCTCAGTTTTCTGCAGATATTTTTATTTTGTTATTTAAAATGACTATCCATCCTTGTTTCGAAGCCATAGCTTCTATTCAAACTAATTATTTTCTTCCGCAGATTTAAATTGAGAATAACTTTAGAATTCTGGCAGATTCTATTATGACCTGCATGGTGAAGGTTCAGCTGTAAGTGGAGGATGCTATTTATTTGAATTTGAATTTTAATGAATAACTACACCATTTACTTGTGAACACTTGAATAATAAGAAATATCTTAGCATTATCTCTTTGATTAATCTCGTTCATCACTTGTAAATACACTGCATCTACAATATGCATGTAAATACACTGCATTTTAGCTTAATTGGAATTTGCTCAAAGAAGCATTCCTAGATTATTTTAAATCAGCTGGTAGAACCTTTTAGTACTAGCTTCTAGGTTTTCAGATTATGAGCTTGGGTGTGAGCAATAATTTTTTCATATTCCTGTAAGTCAATGAAAGAAGTTGATGGGGATTATAAATCATTCAGGGGAAGAAAAAAAAATCTATAGAAGGAAAGAAGCAAGAAGGAATTAATATGTTATTGCACTTAAAGTTAGAACAATATCAATGACATGGAGCTGTGGGTCTTGGGTATATAACATGAGTTAAGCAGATGGGTTTTTGTGGTCATGGCTTACTGGAGACAGAAAATGGAAAGATTCAGGAGTTGTGGGTAGGGGTGGCTGAGAAGAAAAGTGTCCATTCACTTAGTTTTGAGGCTTCTTGGCTGTGTTGGTGTTGTGTATAAGGGCTCATCCTAGGTAAGGGGAGCTCTCCTTGTAGCTTGGAGATACGTTCTATACAGATTTTTGTTGCATATAAACAGCAAACCCAGAAAAATATTCTTTGAACAAGGAAAATTGTGCCTCTAAAATACATTCCAGCTAAGGAAAGAGACAAAGCATCAAAGATAGCAAATAAAGGATACTGAATTTTAGACTGGGGGTACACAGGTATTCACAGGGTCTCTTTGTGCTCTGCTCACTTAATGTTCAGTATAATAATTTTATGTTAGTTAAATTCTTAATTAAGTTGAGGTACGAATGCTTGTCTGGTATAAATAATAGGTCACAAGAATGGGGACAATGACTCTAGTCACTTGGGGGAAAATCTTTTATTGTTGCTGACCCCTCTCTAGTCTCTTCTGAGGCTGGTGCAGAAGCATGTTCTACCTGCTGAGTTCTCTTGGAATTCTCTTTAGGGAATCACTCCCGGTGTCCCAGCAGCCTGGGCAGCTAAAGCCAAGCCACAGTTTGCTACTTGCCCCCTTCCTATTTCCGTCTCTTTGCACATCTCTATCTACTAATGGTTATTGCAGATTGGATCATGGTCTTTGTGTTTCTGGTTTCCCATGCTTATTTTAAAGTAACTTCTTTGCGATTCTTGGAAATAAAAGTGTGAAATCTGGTATACGCTGAGAATTAGATCTTCCTTGCCTTGATCACTTATTATTTTTTTCTTTTATATATATATATATATAAACTACTGAATGAGTAATATATAGTGAATAACATTTGTGATTTCACTTTTACTTTGGGGTTAAATGTTCATTATTTGATCCTACTGAGTAAATCTAAGTTCTAAGTAAAATTGTACTTCTTTTCATATATCCTATATGTGTATGTTCCATACAGAACTAATTTTCTCTCCCTCCTCACTCATACACATGCATACACATTCATGAATTTCTAACTGAATACAAATATATAACAAATGTGATTATGCTTTTATTCTAGATTTTAATGGACCATAAAATTACTAATCATACATGTTACAAAACTCTTTAAATTGCTGATGTACTCATATCATCTAAATATTATTTAATTTGGATATTCTTGAAAGTACCCACTTACAATCTTCTTTTGTCTTCATCTTCACTGTTGAGATAATTCAAGAATTTATGGGCTTGCCTTTATTTTACTGTTGACCTTTGTCTTGTGGGGGCTAAAAAAATTAATACTTTTCTTCCCACTATCTAAGTTCTTCTAGCTGGGCTAATAATCAAATTAACAGAGACAGATTAACAGGAGAAAATAAAAATTTTAATACATGTGTATGGGGAATTCACATAAGCATGAAAATTCCAAAGACAGTGAAGCAACATTGGATACATAAGACATTTTGGACAAAGGAGAAAGGGGGAGATGGGGTATTAGTTTCAGAAGTGGGAGTGGTGATTTACAGGTAGTTGAGGAAGAGCGAACGAACACACATGGTAGAAAAATTCTTGCTGGGCAGCTCAGAAACAATGGATCATGTGGTGTATTTGGCTAACACGCCCCTGCATAATGTCCTCTTATTTACCATACTTAATTCAAAGTAGGCTAAAGTAGAAACCTAAGATTTTTTTCTAAAGCAGATTTCCCTGTCTGAATTTCTTGGGCAGGAAAGAAAGAAAGGGCCAAAGATTTTTTCCTGAGGCTTGTTTCTTAATAAACAACTTAAAGTCAATATCCCCAAAAGTAGCTTCGGAATGACAAAATTTTGGTCCCCTTCATCTCAAAGTTCCTTTCCTACATGGGTTACTATGAAAAGTGTAGAACTAGAAATTATACATTCTGATTCTCCTTTCCTACTCCATTTCTGTGGCTGTGATAAAATTAAATTCACCAGTACACACATGTTACACATTCTGGTTTTTTATAGTGCTTTCCTGGGCATAATTTTTAAATGATTCTTAGTGAATCCTTCCTGAAACTATAATATAGCTCAACAAAAACAGATTCAAATATGAAGCTTGGCAAAGAGCAGGACAGACCAGACCATGGAAGGACAGGCAGAGTCGGATAGGGTCTGGGAAGAGGGAGGTGTCTAGAGATAGATTCACATTCAGTCTGTTTTTGGATGGAAAATCTAATTCATGGGTCTAGATGTAGGTATGAGACCAGCGGGTCAGTACAAATGGAAAGGACAAGAGGGATGGAGGTAAAACAGCTAAAAGTCTACCAAAGTTTGTGCCTCCCTTTACTTAGTAAAGAATTGTTGCTAAGAAACAGCTGCCCAGCCAGAAACTGTACTTCTCAGTTTTTGTGCATATCACTTAGTTCTCACCAAAGGCATATGACCAGAAGTAGGAATGTCACTTGCATGCCAAAAAGCTTTAGAAGATGGGTTTTCTCTATTCACTTTTTGTAGAATTGATACAGATGAACATAGCACACTTAAAAGGCAAGTGTTGACAATGGTAGATCCACAAGATGAAAGAAGCTTGGTCCACAGATCTCTTTGGAGAAGCACTATGCACTGATTAGGAATACCTGTGTTGGAATTTACATAAGTGAGAAATAAAATTCCATCATGATTCAATTGTATACAGACACACACACACACACACACACACACACACACACACGTATGATTATAGTACCTAATATTACTAAGTAATACAGTGAGTGTAGAAAATAAATGGTAGAAGTCTAAATAACAGCCACTATGTTTAGTTCCAAGGAAGAATTAGGATAGTCTGGGGAGGTGACTCCAGGGACCAGAGGTCAAGGGCTAGTCCCCCAAGAGAGTCTGAGAAAGCAGGACAAGGACACGGCCAAATGGAAGTTTAGTTTATCCAAAACTTTCTCCTAATGCCGAAAAAGAAAATTTACAAAGTCTTTGAAAATTTTTTTATACTAAATGGAAGATTGATTCTAGAGATCACTGTGATCGGTTTTAAGAGGTTTAATTACCATAGTTAGATGGATTAGGAGGGGAAATCAGACAGATCATTTCAATATATAGTTAAATTTCTATTGAGAAAACAATGTATAAAGCATTCTATTAGGTATAAATATCAGAGTCCATTTAGTTGCTGAAATTTTATTTAAAGAGTGCAAATGTGATCATGGTGTAAGGTAATGGGGACAATCTTCATTTAGGCCTTTAGCTGAATTATGATTTAGAACATTTTGTAAGAAATGGTACACTTGGCGAGCATGTCCCCATGGATTATATGGCTTAGCTGTCCTAGGAAATTGAGCCATCTTGTTAGTGATAAATCATCTATTTCCCTTAATTAGTTAGATTTTATAAATTCTCTGATGTCTTAATGATTAAATTAAGCTTAATCCCCAAGGAATAATTGTAACTTATGTTAGACTTATAGTCTCTTAGTTCTTCTCAAAAATCCCAAAAAACCTTAATCCCACCACTGACCTTGCTAGAGAGAAATTATAATTATTACTGGTAGCATAACTTTGACTTTCGGAATACTTCATTGTAGTTATATTAGAAATAAGTGTTATATTGTTTGAAATTTACATTTCTATTAGACATGACTTTGTTTCTTGTATAAGTAGAAAGTGATATTGAAGATAAATTTAAAGAGACATAACAGAAGTTCAACAAAGCCATATGTTCTGAGATAAGGGTACTTATCATCTCTTTAATTACAAAGACATTGTCTCCTACTGTACAGCCTGTGTATGGAAATTAACATATAATATTCTAATAAGGAGGTTACAAATAAGGAGATAATAATCCAGTGAGGAATAGAGAGTGATGATGTCTGTATTACGTTATATAAATGAATCTGCATGGGTAATACTTGCTTGATGATCTATATGTGATAAGTTGAACTGTTGATTAAAGTTTAGATGATGTGCCTATGCCAGTTACATCAGAGGTGACTTGAAGTTATTATTCAGATTTTCTGAACCAAAAGATTTATTTATCTAAAATTTCAATGTTACTAAGTAAAGGATTTTTTTTTTTTTTTAAATCTGGAAGATTAAATAGCAACACAGCACTACAACAAGATATGGTAAGGCATTACATGTTTAATATTCAGAGAGGACAATAAATACTATGACTTCAGAAGAGGGAAGTCCACTGTGGTCTGGGAATATGTCATAAATAAGAAAGAACTTATACTAGAAATTATAGTTCATGAAGAAAGGCTTTTGGGTAGGCAGACAAAAAGAGGGACCCGTTTTCTATAGAAGAAAATAAATATGAGAACAAAAGTAAGCTACTTTAAGGCATGTTGGAGTGGCAGTGAGCAGAGAAATTATAAAGTTTTAGTGGAAAATGAGATTGGAAATATAAATGGGAATGTGGTTATGGAAGATCTTAATTATCAGTTTAGGAAGTTTAAATTTTATATTTAGGCAGTTAGAGATATTACGTATTTCAAAGCAGGAAATGATCTTTGAGAAAAGCATATAAGGCAATAGTATGCGAATGAATTGCTTATAGAAGAAGCTAGAAGTAGGGAGACTTTGAAGAGACAAATGTAAGATGATACAATAGTATAAGTGAGAAAATCACTAGATGAGATTAGCAAAATGAGATAAATGGGATAGATATCTAGGACAATATATTAGAAGGCTTGGATCAGAATATAAAATCCTTAAATAAAATTGAACGTAAGGCTACTGAAATATTTTATAGCCAGAAGAAAAAGATCAGGGCTACTCTGAGCAAATCAGGTAGTTACCAAGAGTAGAATGAGTAGAATTAGTGATAGCCTGTAGGTAAAAAGACATCAAGCTCCCTTAACCTTAAAGTTAAAAAGGATATTTCAGTCATCAAAGGTTAAGGTCATAGGGAAGAACTTGAATAGTTTTAGTGGGAGTAGAAACAATAAAATGTTAGTGAGAAGAAACTTGGTAAATTGATTGGATAGGAGATAAAGGAATTAAAGACATTTATTGCATTTATCTTGTGTGTGGTTATCAGCTAATCTGCATTAGAATTAGTTGGAGATTAAATCAACAAATAAAAAAACAAAAGAACAAACAAAAACCCCACTGAATCAGAACCTTTAGGAGGCAGGTCCCCGGAATGTGAATGACAAAGGAGATTCCAATAGCATCCAAAGGCATACACTTAGGCTTGAAAACTGGCATAAAAGAAATTAACATGGATTTGGAAGTCAGTGAGATCTAGGTTCATATACTATCTTTGTTGCATAATAGTTGTTTCTATCTGTGTGCTGATTAACCTAAATTCTCCAAGTATCATTTTTCCTACCAACAAAAAAAGGATAAATGAAATCCAGGTCATGAGATAATTATAACATCCAATTAAGTAACATACAGAGAGTACCTAGTCGGTGCTAAGGATATAGTCAGTTCTTATAGATTGTCTCTACTATACTATGAAAATAAGACTGAAGTGGGTAGATATAAGGATATTTTGATTTTTGAAAAATGTTGATTAGAGATACCAAATTTTAAAATACCCTTTCTAATGAGTCTGTGACTTTAGTTAGCACTTTTAAAGCACTAGCAGATGTATACGAAACATGATTTATAAAATTCCATTGCTCAAGGATCTTTAATTAGGTAAGCATTTGTCCTACAATGAGTTAAAGATGTATGTGATATTTTGAGAAATTTATAACCTAATAGACGTTTGATTTTAGAGGGTGAGTTTTTCATATCAAAAACACTTATTGACTTATTAAGATGAAGATGTGTTATTGTAGTGTGGCAGGCTGATCAATGCAAAGTAGAGAGCATTCAACACTTAACAGACAACATAGAGAAGTAGCCATATTTTGATATATGGTTTGATTGACAGTATAACTCTGCCTGTCCATCATCGTAGACCAAGTTTAGATAGCAAAACAATCCATTTGCATATAAGAAGTTTTCAAGGGCTTTATTATCCTTCTGGCTACTTTTCCCACTACACTTCATCCTCACTGGAATCCATGCAAAAGCACAGTCACAATGCCTTAAGACGCCTCAGAACCCTCCTAGCAGTCCACAGACAATGCAGCCTGGCTCAAACCACATACTCTGGTGAGAGTAGCAAGAAAGAGCCTGCAGAGTTCTTCAGGCAAGATTAAGGCTAAGAAAACAGACTAAAGCAATGCAGGAAGCTCCATTAAAAATCCAAGTGGTAGGGCAGAGTATTAGTCTGGCTGTCCTTATCAAAGCACCACCAGCTGGGCAGCTTAAACAACAGAAATTTATCTTCTCACAGTTCTGAAGGCTGAGAAGTCCCAGATCAAGGTCCAGCAGGGTCAAATTCTGGTGAGATCTCGCTTTCTAACTTGCAGATGGCCACCTTCTTGTGTCCTTAGGTGGGTTTTCCTCTGTGTGCATGTGTGTGTAGGCAGAGAGAGTGAGATCTTTTTCCATCTTCTTATAGGGTTGCTAATCTCATCAAAAGGGCCTCCCACTCAGGAATGAATTAACCCAAATTACCTCCCAAAGACCCTATCTCTATCACACTGGGGTTAGGGCTTCAACACATGATAGGGGCTGAGCGGGGGAGGGTGTACAAACATTCATGTTTCTTGTATCCAGTGAATATAAGTCACATAATAAGGAGGCTACTTCAAGGAGAGATAAGGGACACATGGCCAAGCCAACCTCCCGAGCAAATGAGAACCAGAGGCTCTGGTCCCAGGCTGGGTTGCATTACCTCAGGAATTTGGACAGAGATGGCAAGACACGTTCATAAGCTTCAGTGGGGCAGAGGCGGTCATTGCATAAGTGACAATATCCTGGGGAGAGAGCGAAGATGAAAACCTAAAAGACTAGCTAACTAAATATTCAAAGGACTTGACAGTGAGAACAAACCTGTAAATGACCTGAAACCTGGGAAACATTTGGAATGGAGTTTCAAATTTGTAGTGGAGGGAGGAATGTGGAGAAATTCCTTTTTAACAGGTGGAGAATTTATACCTAAGCCCAGGGTCATGAGGGAGCTATTGTGGCTACAAAGCTCGCTCAGATATAATAGAAACATGAAAGATGCCTTGTTTCTAGGAACAGTAATTGGCAAGAATAGGTGAAAGGCAATTAAGCAGCCTGCACCCCAAGACTGGTTTTTAGCCCAGGGGGAAAGTAGAATAAAAACGAGAAACTAGCAACCTAAACTGAATGAACACGTGGAGGAGGTTTACCTGCGAGGGTGTGGACTCGTGTTCACAAGCTCTAAATGAGCTCACTCTAGGCAGAGCAGCAGGCAATGTTCCCATCCCAGGTTTGGACGGGGCTCAATGAGCCAGCAGGGACAAAAACATGGAGCGCGTGGACGAAAAGAACTGTTGGCTATTTCCCCTGGGGGTGATCTAAAGCTCTTATGAAAATTTTCAATAATAGAAATAGAGGCCCAATTGTGTCTAAATCCATGAGCAGTCATTTCAGAAATGCATTTACTTGTTTTTGTGAACGGTTGGCTTCCCCTTTGCTGTTTTTTGGACATGTTAGTCTAGTTGGAGTAAGTCCTTATTTGTTATCACACACACCATCTATATCCTTCAATCCCCTTCTCGTCTCCTTACTCCCACTTGCTGCTTTTTAGCATTGGCCTCTGTTTGGAATTATTATTAAATAAAATAGAGACTGCAGGTAATTAGTATGTGGATATGACACTGAAGAGAGAGGCGTGAGTGGGAAATTCAGAGGTAGCAAGCTGTGATAATTCCATTAGAGGCTTTGCTTCAGTGGGGCCTTGAAGTCCAAGGATATAATGAGACAGTAGGGGGTCTGAAATTTTACCGGCTGAAGGTTTCTCTATGATGTGCCCGGCTTGGTGAATTAGGTTTGAGATCCATCATTTTATTAGTAGTTTTATCAGAGTAAATCAGTGCCCAGGCACCCAGCTCTCTAGTGTAAATCGATGAGTTCGCCCACAGTGATTTTACCATCCCTAACCAGCTGTACTTTTCCGCAGAGCTCTTGTTTATTTGAATAATATTGTGTTCCTTTTAACTTCTCCTTCCCGTTACCTCTCTTTCTCCCAGCTGAATTACAAACAGGCATGGTTTTAAATACAGAGGTGAATTTGAAGTAAACTAAGCCAACTTAACGTAAAATTTAGTGATTGCTGTTTCGCCTTATAGGAATCCAGGCATAAGTACTCTACATTTCCTCCAGTGGTAAAATCTCCAGTTAACGTTGCAGCTTGAATGAACTGGAGCTGATAAGTAGAAAGTTCCCTAGAATTAGAGATACAAGATGAGAAAAAAAAAGAGACTATTTTCAGAGAATTTCATTAAGTCGCCAAATGCACTAGCTTAGCCAATAAGTATTTGCAAATTGCTGTGCATGATGTGTAGGTGTGTTCTTCCAGCTGAAGTAATATTTGCATTAGTTTGGAAGCACTTTGAAGTAAACTTTCTCCTTGGAGACTGTGGCCGTTGTTCTTCCAGGAGGATTGGAAGGAAAGTCATGCTTTCTCATTTCAACTAAAGATCAACACTCCCTCTCTAGTTCCTCCAGCTTAGCCCAAGGTTGTGTTTATAACAGAAATCAAAGAGAGGCAGGATCAAGAGCCTGGCATGGGAAGTGATAGAAAGATTGGAAGACAATTAATTATAAAAGGGCAAGGATATTATCCAAAAAGTCTCAATAAGGCAGGGGACAAGTAGGCAGATAATTTGCACATAGAGAAGCAGTTTAATAAAAATTTCTTGGTTTTTCATGTCAGGAACCTCAACAGGCAACATGACTCAGGGAAAGCACGAGTTGAAACTGAGATTTTCCTTTGGTTAACGTTATTGCTGAATATAACATACGCGAAATAAAATACACAGATTTTAAAGGTACCACTTGATGAATTTTTACAAGGTGATTTCATCTGTTATTCCACTATCTAGATCAAAGTATGGAACGGCACCAGCACCTCAGAAGCTTCCCTTCTCCTGCCTACCATTTGACACCCCTCAAAAGTAAATGCTATCCTAACTTTTATTTCCATAGAATCATTTAGCATGGTTTTAAATATTATATCAATGGGATCATATTTTATATAATCTTTTGTGTCTTTTGTGTGTGTGTGTGTGTCACCGAGATTCATCCATCTTGTTGCATGTAGCAATAGGTTTCTTTTCACTGCTGTGTCATATTCCATTGTTTGATTCCAGTACAATTCTTTATCATTTGTTGATGACCATTTAGTCGTTTCTAGTTTTGACTATCACAAGTTATGCTGCTTTGGACATTTTTGGTGCACATATGTATTCATTTCTGAGAAGTATGTGCCTAGGAGAGTAGTAGCCATGTCATAGAGTTTGTATATTTTCAATTTCAGCAGATACTACCCAACCATTTCCCACTGAAAGAGTACGAATGTTCCAGTTAGTTCATAGCTGAGCTGATATTGGATATCATCAGTTTTATTTTAGCTATTTTAGTTGCATAATGGTATCTCAGTATGATTTTAAATAGCACACCCCTGATAACTAATGAAGTTGAGACTATTTTAATATTCTAGTTGACCATATGAATATTCTTTTGTTTTGTGAAGTGCTTATTCAAGTCTTTGACACAATTTTAATGGGATTGTCTGATTTCATCTTACTGATCTGTTAGGTCTCCTTAAGTATATTTGTAAGATTTACATATTTCAATTATAATTTTCTACTCTATTATCTTCTTTTTTATTCTCCCCCTGTTGTCTTTTGATGAACAGTTCATAAGTTTAAGGTAGTGCTTTTTTATCCTTTACATATATAATTTTTTTCTTACCTAAAGGTCATAAAAATGTTTCTTTGTTTTCTTGCAAATAATTTATTGTTTTACTTTATCCATCTAGAATTGTGTTTGTGTGTATGAGACAATGTAGAGATCATCAAATTCTTTTTTCTCTCCATTTGGATACTGATTTGATCTGATACCATTTAATGAAAGGGTCATTTGCCTTTTCTATTATAGTAGCATTTTTGTCATAAATTATGTGGCATTGTATGAGTAAGTCTGTTTCTAATCTTTTTTTTTTGTTTTATCGGTGTATATATACTTGTGACAATATACACTAAATGATGTTTGTAGCTTTATAGTGAGCATTGATGTTTTGTGGTGGTATTATCATAATTTTTATCTTCAAAATTGTTTTTGATTTTCTTGGACTTTGGTATGTCCATATATTATTTAGAGTTGGCTTGTTAATTACCAAACATACTAAAACAAACACACAACTTCCTATTATTTTGATTTGGATTTTTATCTATCTATGAATCAATTTGGAGAAAATTGACATCTTTACAATAGTAAATATAATCCATGAATGTCGTGTATCCCTCTATTTATTTGGGTCTTTTTTAGTTTATTTCAGTACTGTTTATAATTTTTTAACAGATATCTTATACACTTTTCATTAGATATTCATCTTGTAAATTTGCTCTTATAAATACTATTAATGTCACATTTACAGTATTTGTTGCTAGTATATAGAAATAGAATTTATTTTTATGAATTGCTGTTTTAGTCACAGATCTTGATAAAGGCACGTATTAATTCTAGTAGTTGATCTGTAAAATATTTTGGATTTTCTAACACACAATCATTTCATCTGCGAATAATGAGAGCTTTCTTTCTTTCCTGTAAATCTTCACATTTTATTTGTTCTTTCCATTTTCCTTTTTCTTTCCTTCCTTCCTCTTCTCACCTCCTCCTTCACTCTCTCCTTGTTCCTTTGTTATTGTTGTTTTCTAATTGCAGTGGCTAGGCCTTTCCTTGTAATGTTGAATGGATTCAGTAATAGTTGATATCCTTATCTTGTTTCTGATCTTACTATTTCAAGGCTGGCCTTACCATTACCAGTATCTCTTCAGATATTTCTGATTCTCTGTTCTGTCTGAATTTTATGCAATTCTAATTTCATTTATGTTAAACCTTTACTGTATGTCTTGTATTTCTCTTACCCTCTAGTCTCTGTATTTCATCCTTTTTATCTCTGTGCTTCGATCTGACCTATTTTCCAGCTAATCTTCTTTTCTTCTCTTTCTAGTCTACAATTAAATCCATTTATTGAATTTTTAATTCCAGTTTTTACTTTTTTTCAGTTCTAGGTCTTTAAAAATATATTCTAGTTCTCTCCAACTTCCATTTTATCTTTTTTTTTTTTTTTTGGAATGTACTATATGTATCTCAATGCCTACGTAAATCGAACTCAGTGCGAGGTTATTTTTTCCCTTTTTTTCTATGTTTTTCTTTCATGTTTTGCTCATTTGGAGTTGTTTCCTGGCATGCAGGCTATTATTTTTACTAAATGTATGAAGTGGGTATAAAAATTAGTGGAGGATCTGGATGATATTATTTCTTTCGGAAAGGATTTAATTTTTTTCTGGAAGGCAGTTAAGAGTTTAGGTAGGTTGCCTTCATCTAGTCAAGATGTGTCTATTTTAGCTTTTCCCTATTCCTTGAGAGTGGCCTTTCAGTTCAGCTGAAAAGCTGAGGCTATTTTTTTCCTTTCTGGTAAGTTCTATATTTTGATTCTGTCCCCACAGCACTGTGAGGCTGGGAAATAGCTGCTTAGTTCTTCAGCCTCTTAGCGACTATGTTTTATTTGTTTTCTATATGTCTTTGCAGATGCATTCCCAGCCATATGTTGGAGGATGCCTCAAGGGGAAATTGTATACAGAATGTCAAGCTTACTTCCCTGGAGGTTTTTTGTTTGCGTGTTTGTTTGTTTGTTTGTTTCTCTCTAGAGTTTGGCCCGTTAAGTCCTGACTACCTCCATAATCCTGAATTACAGTTTTTGCCTTCCCAGTCCAGAAGACAATCAGAAACTCATAGCGTGTATGCTTTGCTGATATTGGCATAAGTCCTGAGTGGTAAAAATAACAGCATATTTGTATATATATTTTTTTACCTTTTTTGGTATGTGTGTTTGTAATAAGAATGCTTAAGATTTACTGCCATAGCAAATTTCGAGTATATAATATAGTATTGGTATACCTTAGGAGCTAGAACTATTCATCTTATAACCAAAAGTTCGTACTCTTTGACCAATATCTCCCCATTTCCCCACTCCCCAGAACTTGAAAACCAATATTCTATCCTAAATTAACAGCATATTTTAGACTCGTTTCAATGTCTGGGTGTCTTGGTTGCTCTCTGATGCTTTCATTTAGCTGTTTTGAGTTTCACCCAACTTTTACAATTGTTTTGGGCAGAAGATTTTTACATGATACCAGGTACTCCACAACAACCATAAGTAGAAGTCTGGAATAGAAAATTGCCTCTTTTACTCATTGATACTGGGCATCTTGCTAAGCTTCAAGAACCTAAGTTTGTTAATTTCTGAAGTGGATTAAAAACAAACTACCTTACTGTTAGAAGGAATAAATAAGATTTTTTTTTCATAAAGCAGTTAGCACAGTTCCTGGTGTTTAATAAACTGAATATTTTTATGTTCTTTTTAGTAATGATAAAATTAATAGGAATAATCATCCACCTTAGACACTTGTTCCAGACAAAGTTAAAAGCATATTCAAGTTGTTGGGTATAGTACAGTGACCAAGGGGTTTTATATTAGCATTGCCCAGACAAGTAGTAGATGATAGAGATTCAAGATGAAGTAAAGTATAGGCCAGTTGTAGAAAAAGCACTGTGAGGCAGTGATTGGGAGTCTTCTCGGATAGGTCGATGTGCTGTCAACATGAAAAAGTCACTTTTCCGCAAGCTGGTCCTCTGGCAGTAGGGTAAGGTAAAAGGTGAGAACACAAGACTGTCATTTCTATATATGGACTAGCATGGCTAACAAGGGCCATGAGATTAATAGCAATGTATAAATGGAGAGGATATAAAATATTTTTAAAAAGTTAAGCCATTATTAAAAGTAACCAAATAAAAAGAGAATCTTGGGATTTGGACAGAGGCCAATTACAAGACTCTATGGAGCACATGTTTAATTGGGTTTTGACAATTTATCATGACAGTATGCCCAAGAATATGGGGTTAGAACTTCTTCAAAACACCCTGGTTCAGGTAAAGACCTAAGCGTATAAGGGAAATTGTGTGTCCTAAATAGTGGAAGTATAAAAAATGCAGAAACTTGAAGTATAAGCAGAGGCTACCTGTTCAAGGAATCTAGGAAGTAATGCAAATACCTAAAGAAAGGTATAGTGAAAGACAGAGACTGTTAGATCTTTGGCTAGGCTAGCTTTATATCACTTCTTGGGGAAGGAAAAAACATAACTCTAGATGCATTAATCATACAGAGAAGAAAACCAGAAGTCTTAGATGAACACTACAATAAAAGAGGCATATTAAGTAAGTCTTCATGAGGAAAATTCACTTCCCCCAGGTCTATTACCATTAAATAGAAATAATAGAACTTGTCTTTTGTTCTATCTTATTGTAGTTTTTTTAAACATGATCATGTCAAATCAGTGAATTAATCAACACAGATTTATTGGTGCATACTGTATGTCAGACCCTATAGTTAAAAATTCTTTGATACACCTCAGGTGCTACATTCATAAGCTATATGAGCCTCACTCAACTATTTTATTTCTTTGTACTTCAGCTTCCTAATATATAAAAGGGGTTATAATAATAATAACACTTATTTTATGGGGTTATTATGGAAAGCAAATGAGATGTAAAGTGTTTATTCCTGTCTGTGATGCATAATAAAAAAATTCTATTGCTATGTAAACAAGTTATTCCAAAATGTAAAAGTTAAAAAACAATAACATTTATTACTTTACAGTTTCTGTGGATCAGGGTTTCAGAAGCAGCTTAGCCAGGTGAGTCTTTTTCAGGTTCTCTTGTGAGGCTTCAGTCAAGGTGTTGGCCAGAGTTGCCACCCTATCAGGCATCCGCTGGGAGGATCTGATTCCAAGCTCACTCATGTGGCTGTTTGCAGCATTCAGTTCCTTACCATGTGGGGGCCTCCTCAGTCCTGCCTCATGGGCATGGCAGCTGGCTCCACCCCTTCCACATCCCAGCAACATAATCCGAGAGAGAGAATGAGAGAGAGAGCGCGCGCCTAGGACGAAAACAGTCCTTTTATTCCCTAATCTCAGACGTGGCATCCTATCACTTCTTCTGTATTCCATTCATTAATTATAAGCAAATCACAAAGTTCAGCCCACACACAAAAGAAAGGGTTTACACAAAAGTGTGACTAGCAGGAAGCACCTACCATTTGGGCCATCTTAGAGGCTGATAACCACATAATATAAAATTTTGATGAGCTAAGAACTGGCAAGAAGAATCCAAACACATTAGAGATTACGTTTCAAATTCGTTAGGCTAGGGTGGCAAAATCTGGTGTGACATGAAGTGCACAGAGCAGGAACCTGTGTAAAATGATTAGATAGCTTCTCTTGGTCTCAAGTCCCTGACTGACAGTGGGGGGACCCAGTAGTCTGGAGCAGTGAGGAGATGGCCCATGTCACTGGTGACACTATGCATGCGAGTTAGTCTTGTCAGATCAGAGAAGCTCAATTTCTCACTTTAGGACAGTCATTATATACCAGCGACTTACATTTAGACCAGTGGTAGTGGTTAGGTGCAAGCGCTCTAGATCCAGGCTGATCAGGTTTAAATTCACTATTTACCAGCCAGGTAAATTGGAAAAATTACCTGAACTTGCTGCATCTCAGTTTTCTAAATCGTAAAATGGGAACAAAAACAGTACCTACTTATGTCGTTGTTGTGGGAATTAAATAAAACAATCATGCAAAGTTATTTAGAACAGTGCCTGCACTCAGAAAGTGCTCAATAAATGCTAGTTTTAGTATTTCTATAAACATAAGGAAGAACTTGCATTAGCAGTTTATACACCTCCCTTTGCGAATGTGTTAACAAAAGTTGCAATTTCCAAGTACATATTTGGACAAAACTCAGAGTCATGCAGGCTGCATCTCTCCGCAGAAAGAAAACAGGGTTATCGTCCGGGTATCTTTGAGCAGGGCGTTACTGCTTGTACCTTTCTGGGATTAGACAGTACTCAGAAAATCAATTTCCCATGTACTAAAAGTGCATGCAACTTACTAGACACTCAGGAAATATCAATTGCCTTCCCATTTCTTCCTTTACTCCTATTGACAATGAAGTAGACGTGAAAAGGTCTCTCTGTGTACCATGCAGCTAGTTGCAGTGGAAAGCAATAGCTGCTGAAGGAGTGGTTCAAGTGGTCAGCGGTTTAAGATCCCACAGGAGAAAATGATTTCAGAATGAGATACTCAGGAAATAGACTGACAGTTATCAAAGGAATTTAGTCTGTGGAACAATTAAGAAAATATAGTGTAGGGGCGGGGCCCATTTTCTCTCACTTATCTGTACAACATAAGGTGAAATCAGGCTGTTCGTTTGAAATGTTTTGGTAGTGAAAACAATGTCCCTTTATTTCTCCATATATCCTTAACAAGTTGGGTTTTTCCACTGGTGGAAATTGTGTTAACAAAATCTATTTTCGCCTCTGGCTGAAAATCAGTATCATTTATATCATTATAGTGCTTGCAGCTCCTCAAAGGCAAGTTCTTGACAAATAAAAGGAAGTTCACCCTTTTAATGATCATGTGAATTAACAAGGAAGGGAATTACTCTTTGTGGTGGTAACTGTTAGTCAATTTGAGGACATCCCTATTAAATTTTCATTAGACATAATTCTGCTTAAAATTGGTAACCTGCTGTTGTAGGTAAGAGAATAGTAGAATGGGGAAATAGGTATATTTTACAAATATGCCACTTAAAGTTTTGATATCATTAGAACATTAACTTTTCCTCTTAATTTATTAAGTATTGAATGAGAGAAAATCAGAAATTGTGATATGATTTTACCTTTTCAAGAAAAACTATGGCAGAGTAGAAAAGGATAGTTTTTTATTTCTGAACAGAAAAAAAAACAAACTTGAAACAAAATTATTGAAGGCTCCTAACCCAACAATTAAGACTATTAACTAGATAAAGTCTTTAATAAGTTAGATACTGGAAATGTAATATAAAGCTGTTAAGAGAGTAGTTCCTAATAATTCTCATTATAAAGAAAAAAATTTTTGTAACTATATGAGGTGATGGACATTAAACTTGTGCTAATCGTTTCTCAATATGTGTTTATTCTGTCATTATGTTGTACATCTTAAACTTCTTCTGTGTTGCATGTTAATTATATCTTAATAAAACTGAAACAAAAATCTTTAATAAATTAGAGAACTTAATTGCAATTTGTAATGTGAAAGATTCAGAATTCTTGTTGTAGGCTATTATTGTGTAGGATTTTAATTGGATTGTTGTTTTGTCTTCAAGGAGATACAGATACTATTAATTATATATTCATTTCTAACATTTTTTTTATAAACTAGGTTACGATAATAGAAAATACTTATTAATCACAAAACATACTGAAAGAGATATAATTTCCTTTTTTATAGCAATTGTATAGTAATATTAGTTTTTTTCAAAAACAAATTTTTATGGCTCTAACATGAGTCGGTTTGCAATTTTGTGCAATGCTTTCTATTGTAAAAAAGACTTGCATTTCTCCTGACAGATAATGGGCAAATTTTGGTAGCAATCAAATAAGCTAAATCGAAAGCAAATGACTTATGCATAATCAAAATAAAAGATTATATTTTCCCAAGACCCACTGCATAACTGCAACACAGAAAAAAGATTTGCAATAGCATTCTTCTCTCCAAACTAGCTTGATTTTATCTGATGAGAGAAAAATGCTCTGTTATAAGAATGATATGTTGCATTGATCTCGGAGTGGCCTTCTCTAAAATTTGCCACTAAGCAATTATTATTTAGTTAAAATTTCTCTTAAATTTTATTTTAAACTGAAAAGATGATTAGTATTTCACAAAAAAGATGAAGTTTCAAAATTGGTCTCTTTCCTGGCTTTTGTATTTTGATTTAAAGCATCGCCATTTTCTCAGGCTTATAAAACTGCCTCACTGTATGAGTTTTCTATTGCAACCATAACAAATTGTCACAAACTTAGCAGTGGCTCAAAACAATACTCAATTATTATCTCATAATTTTCATGGATTAGAAGTCCTATAGTATAGTATAGTATAGTATAATATATAATTTGTTATATTATTTATATTATATTATATGACATGATATTATATGGCATGACATTATATTATATTATATTATATTATATTATATTATATTATATTATATTATATTAATTATATTATATTTTACAGTTGTGACATCAAGGGGTAAAGGTCATAGGAGTCAAAATTCTGCCTAGTGCACTTACCTTGAGATAAGGAGAAAATCAAATCAATGAAAGAATTCCCATAACACTTAGTAGATCTAACACATAAAGTTGAAAAAATTTTGAATATCACAAAATAGGCAAACTAAATTAAACAATGATGCATGTATTTACCATAAAACAAAAAATAGATATGCTCATTACATTGTGAGCTCATGTAATTGATAAAAGGAAGTCTGACAGAAACATGGGCTCTTCGATTGTCCACTCTCTACAATATCTTTTTCCTGTGTGCTGACCAAAAAATAATCTGTCAGATATAATATTGAATGAATATGTTTATTCTTGAATCAATAATTCTGGCAAGGGGGATAGAATATAACGTAAGCTTAAGCTAATTATTTCATCTCCTGCTTAAAAACATATAAGGTAGCACTTCTGGGTAAATGGCAGAGTGATGCCAGATCACAGGTTCCTTCTTTCTAAAATGTAGTTATAACGCCCAGTAATGACTGAAAACAGGAAACAATGAACCATCAGGAGACAAGGACTAGGAAGGTCTGCTATTCATGCAATAAATTTCAAATGGTGTCAGCCAAGAAAATAAATAAAAATAAGGAACCTGGATGCTGATTCTAATGAATTTCCACCCCATCATTACCAGATCAACACAGCAGTACCGAGGAAAAACTGGTATATTGAAAAAGAATTTAAAAATAATTTGTCGTAGTCGTAACCCTGTTGAAAGGAGAAACTGAAGTAAATATGAATGTCTTAAATATTTTGTAGGAGCAAGTCTAGGACAGCGAAGGGGAAGGGGAACAAAGGGGGACAAAAGTAAGGAGCAATGTGGCACAATGTTGAGCAGTGCATTAGTGTATTGGACACTCCTTCATGGAGAGCTGCAGAGAGAGAGAGACTGTATTCGACAAGAGATGTCTCCTAAAGCGTTGCAAAGACGAAGTTCATGTTGCAGCAGTTCTGCAGGCCTGCTGAGTCACCTGCTGTGCATCTTAGCCCTTGTGAAGGGGGAGCCAGTGGAATGTATCACATCATATTGCTTTGATCTTTTCAGGATTACTTTCCTTTCTTCTCTTTCATCTGCCAAGGGCTTGTACCTTACAATAAAACATTACCACTTTAATTCTTGATTTAGGTTATGCTTTCAAGAGTAATCGGGCTAAGATAATTGGTACCAAGCATGGAATTATAAAAACTAACCCTCAGGATATAATTTTGAATGAATATATTTATTCCTGAGCCAATAACTGTGGCTAGTGGAATGGAATATGCTGCTGGCTTATGTTAGCCAAGGTCCCCTGGAGCAGGGGGAAGGTCCATTCAGCCTAACCACTGGCTGGAAAATCCAGGCTCTGTCAGAATAAGAAATGGAGGCTGGCATGGCAATTAAAAAATATCTTCTTTAGAAATAAGAGAATGGGAAAAAAAATATACTACTTCCTCATTCCAGCACAACCACTATTAATATTTATGTTTGTTTACTCTTCAATATATGTGTTTTCCCCTTAGACAGGTACCTTATTTAACATAGGTGTGAAAATAGTGTGTTCATAATTTTATGTCAAACCTTTTCATTTGGTATTTCATATCCTTAATAAATTCTAATAGCTACATAATATTTCATTGAGTAGAACATACCATCTTTAGTTAACTAATCTTCTACCATTGAACGTTTAGCTTACTCTTTATTATTGTTTGCTTCTTTGGTTTGTTTTGGTTTAGTATTATTTGCTACTATGTATACTGTAAATCTTTATGCATACTATTTCAAGTTTTCATCTAACATGCCAAAAAAATTATCTAGTTTCAATGCCTATATTTATCTTTATATGCCAACAAGGTAAGAGATGGGATTTGCATGATGTTTACCTGACTCTCTTATTGACATCAATATCTTCTTCCCTCTGTCAATTTATTTAGAGTCAATTCAATTAAATACTTAATGTTGTTTGCACATGAGAACATGCTGTGGTTTCCCCTAAGAACTTAGAGGTACACAAAATTAGGTTGCCTTCTTGGGGTCAGACTAGTGAAATCTCTAGGTACAATTTACTAAAATATTGATTGATGCCCAATGTGTGCCAAACACAGCTCTAAGCACTGGGAATTAAGTGACAGATAAAACAGACAGTCCCTGCTGTCATGGATGAAGGTGATTAATCATCCATGAAAGTAATTGAAGAGATATGTAGTGATGACTGAGACGAACATTTCGGACAATCCTAAATTCCAAGTAAGATGACCCGGTTACAATTCTATGAAGTAAGGATATGAATGAATATGTTAGTTAGAAGTGAAAACCTAATTGATTATGTTGCATCCAGTTTGAAGATTGAATATGGGAAGCATAGAACTGATATGCTCAAAGAGATATAAAAGGTCAGTTTCCCCCACTCGTGCAGGGAAAAGACTTCCCAGCTCTGTGGCTTCATGAAGTCTGGTCCCTATAAAAGGTGAACCTCTACTTGATCACAGAACCATTTCATGTTGTTCTGATTTCACACTAACTGATATTTTTACAATAGATTAACCTCCTGTGCTTTGGTCACAGACTGGTTTTGGTGTATCTTTTAATTATACCAGATATTCCTGAGGAGACTGAAAAATATACATTGTTTGGCATCACCTGAGTCCTGCTGTAGTAGAATCTTTCAGGTATGCTGGGTCAGGCCATGTATGTTCAAAAAACTTCCTTAGATCATTGCTTCTCAAATCATAGGTTAGGATTTATTGATAAGAAATGCAATTAATTAAGTGGCTTGTGAATAACACATTTTTTAAATATGAAAGAGAACAGAGTAGAAAATATGAGTATATGTACTCTAACAGTAGAGCATTCTGGTAATCACGTGCTAGCCTTTCCTGTCAATGCTCTGGTTTTCCTCTTTTTATTTGAATTGTAACACTTATCAATTCAGTCAACCAATTAGTTAATTAAAAGCCATCAAGCCAGTTTTGTGAAGGACTTATTAATTAATAGGTTATTAATTTTCCAAACAAGCTATGCATGGGATGTAAACAATCAGATAATTCCTGAGTTTGGAAAGCAAGGATTGGATGACAAAGCCATCACAGGGAGAAACCATTTTGTCTACTCATCGGAAACACTGGGATATTTGCATCATCAACACTTGTTGTTCTAATTATACCGAGAAAACTAATGGAAGGTAACTGGCAGAATATATGAAATTTCTCAAGAGACATAGAACAAAATGCTATGTTATAGAGAGAAAAATCCTTCTCTAGTATAACACAATGTGAGATTGATTTTTATCAGGATTTGACATGGATAATGTTATTTGTTTGTCATTGTTTTATCAATAGCAACCGGGGAACTTACTAGTATATGTCAATCTACAAAGGTGGACGTCCAGGTTGGGAATAACTGAAAGGCGAGGCTCTGTGGAATTGATTCAGAACAGGCATTCCTATATGTAAAAAAACATTTTTTTTTTTCTGCTGATGTGTTCAAGCTGCCATGGGAACACAAAGGCTCGCTCACCATACATGAATGCACGATGCTATCGATTTTTGGATGAACACCCTAAACCTGTTAAAGAGTCATTCAGTTCACTCTACCTTCAAAATGATACTACTTTTTAAAAACTAACAAATTATTTAATTGTAGATATTTAAATGTAAAATTTTTATAAAATTTCAAACTTGCAAATGACTTTTGGTTTTGGAAACTTAAGCTGGGATATGAGATGATCTATGTTCATTTAAATGTTTTTCTCTAATAATCAGGATGCTGCTATATATAATCCTTCAAAGGGGGTTACACTTAACATGTGTAACAATGGGATTAATTCGAATGGATACTGGCAATAGCTTTATAGAATCTTGTGCTGGGGCTAGGCATTAATCCTTTTTTTTAAAAACTGGATTCTGGGGGAAGTTCTGTGGATTAAGAAGGGTTGCTGTGGATGGGATGGATGAAGAAAACAGAAAATTCACACAGTAGATATTTTCCTTCTAGTATTAAATAATTTCAGCATTTCTATATATAAACATGTACTCTCTGACTTCTAGCTCTGCTTCAAAGGGACTTTTGATTTCAGATTGAAGTTTGGACTAGTAAGATAGCAATTAGATGTTACTAGGAGGATTGTAGCTACAATTTAGTAGCATGAGAAATACAGGACTGCACAAGATAATTAGGGTCATTTTCTAATAAACCAAAAAATTGGGTTGGTTTGAATAAAATAACGATTTGTTCACTTAGGACATCATTGATACATGCACAGAAACACACAGAGGTATACAGAGTTTCACATGTTTACACATATATAGATATGCAAATACATTCATGTATAGGCAAAAAGTTGGAGGTGCTTCAAATTGGAATAAATAAGAAAGGTTTTCTTTATTTTTTAAAAATATATTTGTCCTACTTTTCTTTATCAAAAATTCCTTCACCACCAGATAGATCTTAGAGGTAATTCAGTCCAATTTTATAATTTTTCAGTCATTTTTGGTAACTACAACTTCATGTCCCACTAGTACCTTCATTAGAATGGGCTTGCCTTGCTCATTTCCTAGGAGCTGCCTATAAAGGTGAAGGGCCAGCCAGGTGTTGTCTTCGCCTTTTCTCCTGAAGGTTACAGGCCATGGTCCAGGAAACATGCACCCAGGGAGGAGGAACCCAACTATCCCTTCTGGCTCCAACACATACAATAAAAATGACAAGAGGGACCTCCCCTTCTGCTAGCCTACTTCAGTCAGGAAAGAGATCGCTGCCTCTGTGTACCCCAACATGTAACCCCTCCCCACTCTCTAGGCTCTTTTATATAAAGTGGGGTGGAGGATGTTGCAATGATTGTTCTACTAAATTTTAACAGGCAGCTGATGAAAAAGTGAGCTTTCCTGAAAGTACAATTTAAAAAATGTAAGTTATAACAAGGAGATATTATTTTGTACCTATTATATTGACAAAGATTATAACAATCATATATGTCCTCGGGTGGGGTATCAGACACATTTATACACTTTTGTGTCAGTGAAAATTGGTCTAATCTCTTTGGAGAGACTTTTGGTAATATCTTTTAAAACTGATTTTAAAAGATACATACATCCTTAACTCTAGATTTTCATTGCTAAGAATTTACCATTCATACAAGTTGTACAAATTCTAAGGATGATTATTTCAGCATTAATGCAATAGAAAAAAAAAGCCCAAGAAAATCTAAATACCCTCTATAGAGCACTCCTTGAATAAATTATGCATATAACAAAGTACTACAGAGTTTAAACTGATCAAGGTAAACCCATAATACTGATATAGACAGCTCTTGGAGAATATATTACAAGAAATTCGCAGGCACAGAGGTGAATAATACATAATATGATGGCATTTTTGTAAGTAAAAACTACACATACAGTTGTTTCTGTATATATATCCTCTTTATTAAAAATATTTACTTTTTTATATATATGCATAAAAATTCTGAAAGTATGTATAAAAAGTATAAACAGTGGTTATCCCTGTTTGAGTGGCTGGCCATGTAGATGCTTTTACTAAAAGGTGTGCATAATGAGAGAAAATTATGATTGTTGGATAGGAAAAATATTTAGAGCTGGCAGCCATATATGCCTTTTTTTTTTTTTTTTTTTTTTTGAGTCCAAGGAAAAAGCAGCCAAGAAGTTACACCCTTCATTAGGTATCCCTTATGTATATCTACTGTTCCAATACTGGCTCTGATGCCAGCTCTGCAGGAGTACCCCCTCCCTCTCATGTGTGGTACCAGTTTCTCCCAATCCTTGGGGAAACCTGATCTCTTCTCAGTGTGCCCGAGATTACTAATTGTTACACAGTAATCATCCTCTCTTTCTTCCTTAGTGACACAATCCTGAATTTATTTGATGTGGTAATATGTGCAGCTGAAAGTTATATTGAACCACATCTTCTTACCTCTAGGATGGTTAAGGAGAGACATTTAGAAGAGCTTGAATGAGAATTTGGTTAACATTTTTAAGGATGGCTTACTCAGATAAGAGACATGTGATTTTTACCTTTTTTCTCCTCCTGCTATTTCTTGCTGAAGGCTCAGTGCAATGGCTGGAACTTCAGTAGTCATCTTAGACCACAGTGAAGGCTTGAGGAAGAAAGCTGGTGTTGAGAATAGTAAATAGAAAGCTTGAAAACACCAGGTACACTCTATCAGCGATAGCAACCTGCCTCTATTTTATTTGATGGAGAAATAAACTCATGGATTTCAATTGTGGTAATTCTATTCAATTGCCAGTAAAACCTAATTCTAAGAATCTGAACTCATCTGACTACCTCAGGCATATTTTCTCAAGTCAGAGTTATTCAGCTGTGAAAAAGCGTAGTTACCTCGGGCAGACCAAGCACTGTGGAAGAAAGAGGGCTGTGGATCTGCTTTGGTTTTCCAATTCCTGCACAACAGTTTGGTTCCCTTTGAATTCTCTTTTCTGGAATGTGTTGGAGACACACTTCTCTGTTTCTCTAATTACTCAACCGTGACTTAAAAAAAACTTTTATGGCTGCTGTCTTATGGAGTGTTTCTGGGTTTAGTGTATCTGACTCATGTTGGCTCAGTTAGTCCCCAGACCAGGCCTGAGAATAACTCACACCATCGAGATACTGTTTCTACTGTTTCTGTGGAGCAGTACTGATTCCTCTCATTTACAGTTCTTCCCTCCTACTTTATAAATTGTAAAATTCATGAATTGTTTGTATTTTAAAATACACCTAATTTTGACCCAAGACCACAGACCTAGTAATAAAATTACTCTAAAGGAGCTTGTTTCAAGGTCTGTGCTTGTCCACAGTCTCTGAGGGTGGTGGGATAGGTAAGTGGGTGGGTTCCCTACTTTCAATTACAGACATAAGAAATATTTCAGAAATGGGTGAATTGTTTGCCTTTGACCTACCAAGCATATGCAGATATAAAATTTGTGTGAAGAATGTTCAAGATCCCTTTGTGCACCCAATGAAGAGGCAGTTCCCTATGATTTCAGAGGACTTTTTGTCTCAGAGTGTCTCCCAGCCAGCTGTACCCTGTCATCTGAGATTTTCACAGGACACATTAATTTTTAATTAATTTAATTAATAGTTAAAGCTTTAGGGATCTCTATAATACTTAAACAAGTTATATGAAAGATATTAAAATGTTAAATAATTTTATATTAAATTTTTGTATAAAAACTTTATATTAAAAATTGAGCTATTAATTTTTTTAAAGCACGTAAACTTTTATTTAGTGGTAGGAAATAGAAATGTGCTCAAGCCTAGTATACTTAGTATTGTGGACATATGAAAGTATGAAAGAACAATATGAGGATACTTGCAATTGGTCTAAAGGGCAATCAAATATAAAATTCATGATTTAACTATAATTTGGCCCTACATATACTTATATGGACTGTATACTCAGATGATTTAAGCCCTAGGTTGATTTAGACCTCAAGCAAGACTATGTGAATTGACTTGAAAATATTTTATTAATAATTTCAGAATGCATGTCCATTGATTCCTATTCTTTAATATTCTATTTTCTCTAATATAATAAATTATTTTTTAAAAACCTAAGGATCCAAATTTAGGAATAAATATTTTAAAAAGACATTTAGCTATTATTTTCCCTTACTATGCAAGATGAATAAATATTCCCAAATTTACTTTACATATTTAATGTTTTTGAATGCATACAATTCAATCTTGAGTTACCTGTTAGGACATTATTTCTGGATAAAAGATATAAAATTGGATGTTACAGGCCACAGATCTATATTTATATATAATTTCATGTTTCATAAAAAATAGCTTCTTATAATACTTAATTACCAAATTGTGTTGTGTAAAAAATATATAAATGCGAGTGCTAGTGTTGTTCCAATGCTGAGAGAAAAGAAATTGGTTAGTTTAGAAATGATACATAAAAAGCAAAATCAGTACCAATTGTTTAAAAGGAATTCATTTGCCTACTTTGAACTATGTTGATGGCTTAGCCAAAAACTGTTATCGTCATGGGGAGAGGTGGTTTCTCTAATCCAAACCCTTTTACATAAGTGATTTGCAAAATAATTTCTACAAGGAAGAGGCTACAGTGGTTCATTGCTGGTATCCAATCAGGTGGTTGGTCATAGAATATCTTTTGTGGATCTAAGTTAGAGTTAAAATATATTCACAGGAGAACAAAAGGACCAGAAAAAAAGAAAAAGAAAAAAGAAAAAAACTGACTTAGAATAAAGAAAAAACAGGAACTAAATTAAAATTGTTTCTTGATTTAAGTTAGTGTTGAAAAATCTTTGACTATGGCTAGTTGTGCCACAGGTATAATAAAATAACTTGTTTTTCATGATGAAGAGTGTCTTATGCTTCTGAGAACTATGTTAGACAATTCACAAACACGTTAAAATGGAGCCGAATGCACCTCAATCTTAAATTTGGTCATATTTTTGCTGGCATGATCCTCTAAGCTTCTGCTACCAGAATCTATCAAAAGAATAAAATATATTTAATGAGTGCCTTAAGAGAAAACCAGATAAATACATACATATGCATATCAAAATCAATATTATAAAATGGCAAGCACCCCCATTTGCCCTGAAGTTTCTCTAAATTTTATCACAAGCTATAGCAGTGGGCTATAAAGTGGTTTTCTCTGTGGTCATTTTGGGAGATTGGGTGATAGCTATGGAATTAGAAATTCATGGAACAGAGGGGAAAAGGTTCAGAAACGAGGAAAGAAAAAGAGCCGAAATATCTGAAGAGAGTGTTTTGGGAGCATGTTTGTGTTTGAGCTCTGAAAATCCTTCTGAGTGTGGCAGCTTCTGAGCACGTGCTACAATCAGAAAGTGTGCTGGCCTCTTAGTGAGAGATTGGCGTTCACGTGACCCATCCCCCTCCTCAGCACTGTCCTCATTCCTGTTGCTTCCTTCCTGAAAGTGAGATTGGTTTTACCTTGTGAAGTGGGATGAATAGTGTTCCCCTGAACTGATATGCGCTCAGAATCTCAGCATGTGACCTGCCTTGGAAATAGTGTTTGTAGATGTAATCAAGCTAACATAAAGTCACACCGGATTAGGGTAGGCTTTTATTTTGTTTCTTGTAAGAGTCTTATATTTACAAAAATGACAAGAGCGCAGAGTTTCCTGCAATTGTTTTAAATGACATTGTCCTACATTTTAATTTTATCTTTTTCAACCACTTTATTGAGCATAATTGAGTATAATTTTGTATACAGTATACAAGAAACTGTACCCATTTAATGTATACAAACTTGATGCGTTTAGAAATATACACCTTGGAACCGTCATCATAATTGAAGCCATAAACTTATCTATCACCTCCAGTTTCCTCATACCCTCATTATTATTTTTTATTTTTTTGTGGTAGGAACACTTAACATAAGATCTCCTCTCTTAGCAAATCTTCAAGTGTACAATGCAGTATTGTTAACCATACAGTAAACTGCATTGTGCAGTAGACCTCTGGAACTGAATAATCATCTCATATCATCGAAATTTTGTACTGTTTGGTTACTACCTACCTCCCCAGTCCCCGCTCCCTTCAGCCCCAGGCAACTACTATTCTATTCTCTGCTTCTATGCTTTTGAGTACTTTAGGTTTCTCATGTAAGAGATGTCATGTCTATTTGTCCTTCTGTGCCTGGCTCATTTCACTTAGCATAATTTCCTCCAGATTCATCTATATTGTCCCAAAGAGCAGCATTTCCATCTTCCTTAATGTTGAATAATATTCCACTGTATGCGTATAACTCGTTTTATCTGTTCATCCATTATTGACATTTAAGTTACGACCATATTTTGACTATTGTGAGTCATGATGAAATAAACATGGGAATGCAGATAATCTTTTTGAGGTCCTATTTTCAATTCCCTTGGATATATACCCAGGAGAGGAAGATCTGGATCATTTGGTCGTTTTATTTTAATTTTTTTGAGAAATCTCCGTATAGTTTTCCATAGTGGCTGCACCAATTTACATTTCTACCAGCAGCGTATGAGGGTTTCCTTCTCAACATCCTTGCTAATAGTTATTTTTTAAAATAATGTCTGTCTTAACAGTTATAAGGTAATATATCATTATGGTTTGATTTTCATTTTCCAGATTAGTAATGTTGAACACCTTTTTATATATCTGGTGGCCATTTGCATATGTTCTTTGGAAAAATGTTTATTCAGTTCCTATGTTCATTTTTTAATTGGACACACACACACACACATTTTGCTATTGAGTTGAGTTACTTATATATTGGATATTAACCATTTATGATATATGGTTTACAAATATTTTCTTTGATTCATAGGTTGCCTTTCATTCTGTCATTTATTTCCTACACAGTACAGAAACTTTTTAGTTTGATGTAATTGCTCTTATCTATTTTTTGTTGCCTATGCTTTTGGTGTTATAGCCAAGAAATTATTGCCAAAGCCAAAGTCAAGAGCTTTTACCCTATGCTTTCTTCTAGGAATTTTATAGTTTCAGGTCTTAATTTAAGGCATAGATTCTTTACAAACCAAGAAATGCCAAGGACTGCCAACAACCATTGGAAGCTACAAGAGGGGCATGGAACCAATCTTCCCTCAGAGCCTTCAGCATGACCTAACCCTGCCAACACCTCAGTTTCATAATTCTAGCCTCCAGAAGTAAAAGTGTTTTTTGTTTTTGTTTTTATTTTTATTTTATTTTGTTTTGTTTTGTTATTGTGGCACCCCTAAGAAATGAATATACCTAGTTTATACAAAGAATAGAAAATTAAAGTGAAGTTTAAAAATCCATTCTAAGAATGCTAGATATTTTACTTAAAGGGTATGATTTAATGAAATACAATAAAAAACAAAACAAAACAAGATTAAGAAGGAATACATTTGAAATTTGTACGATCATTGCACTGTGATTAAGATTCCCTAGTGTTTTGCAAGTATAACTTTAGAAGACTCCAGTGGAGATTCCTCTCATCACAAGTCTTTATGGGAATCCTAAAAACTGGGAGACATAGATATGGTTGCAATAACCAGCTCAAAGACCCAGTAGGTGAGCCTGTGAAATTTATCAAAATAAATCCAATACCTCTTTTACATGAGGATTAATGTCTGATACTCAGAATATTTTAATTATCTGATTCTAATGTTAATAAGAATGGCAAAGAGCAAAAAGATATAAGTAGAGCTGTGATCTAAGAAGTAAAGTATTTAAGATAAAGGTATTTAGATTTCCTTTGTACTCCTTAATATTGAGATGGAAACATTGAAAATCTTACTGTAGTATAATTCTTTTTAACTTCACCTCCATTCAGAGGAAAAAATAACAACACATTGCTAATTAATATAAGCGATAAGCAAATAATTCATCAAATTAATGTTCTGACACTTTTCTGGCATACTTTTCCACTGGGATGCATGGGAATAAATCAGCATTTGTGTGTGTGTGTGTGTGTGTGTGTGTGTGTGTGTGTGTGTGTTTTCTGCTTTGTAATTAAAAAGTTGATGTTGTCTTACCAGTGGAGCTTGAGGACACTGTGTCAGAAACGCTATGCAGAACACTGCAGAGCTGCAAAGGGCTTGGAAACGGTTCAGTCTTTGAGGGAGAAATTTAATCTCTGGGTACCAGGAAAAAAAACAAACTGAAGATAGTTTTCAGACAAAGACTGGGTTTATTCAACCATGTTGACTTTGGAAAGCAGAAATAAAGTATTTAATTAGGCTGACTCTCTGGGCATCAATTTCATAAGAATGATAAATATGCTTCTGAATTTGGTCATACCTCATGATGAGCGAAGTCAGAGAGATTTACTCAGCCCCATTCACGAGCCCTTGGGTGCTCAGTTTGTTTGGTCTGACAAAGCTAACAATTTTCTGTTGTCCAGACGCTCAACCTAACCTCAGATTACAATTTAAATCTGTTCTTCGAATGCCATTGCCTTATGCGGTGTGTGACCTGGCCCTTCAAGGTGAGCCAGTTCTATGCCAACAGACTAGTTCAGACAGGTACAGCCCTGCACACCAATGCCGTTTATGTTTACCTCCAGGAATCTCAAAGGCCAGGTAATTCTCTTCTCTTCAGTGTATTGTTATGTTACTGGGTGCCAAATTCTGAGCAGAAAAGGTCAAAATTTCAGTTCCAGATACCTACATGTCTGGCTGTTCTGCTTTTTTCCAGCCTTGATGTCTACAAGATAACATACATATATTTAGAATTTGATGAGGTCTGCAAAACTTGCAGAGGTTAGAGATTCTGCCTCTTCAGAATTTTGGTCCTTTTGGGAAGATATAGAAGAGGCCTTAATGACTGAGGAATAGAAGATCATTGCTTTGGATAAGGACATGCCTCTGGCTAGGGTAGGGAGGATGCTTTCAGTGCCTGGAAAGATAGCAGGAAAAGGCAACCTAAGGGGACTTCTTTTTCAATGAATGAATCTGGCATTTTAATCAAGGATGGCATAGGAGGGGTATTTATAAAAATGTCTATTTGTAACCATTTCTGTTGCTTTCTATTTGACTTTGAGTTGGGCCTTGTCTTAATATTGACATAACTTGAGTGATTCCTCTGGACCCAATTACCTTAACCAAATACTTGGCTTGCTGGTCACTACTGATGCTATTGCTGGCATTGGAGATAATTACAGGCTTTAAATGGAATGTTTTTCAAGCTCCCTATTTCTGCCTTTCTTGCAGAATATTAGCTGGAACACAGATGAATAAATCAATCTTAATAGCCAAAAGAATATCAATCTCATATAATGTCATGGTTCCACAAACATAGACTTATGCTTTTAAATGCCCCAGCCTATAGTAACTGAGTGAGCAAGTCCATGAATGAGTGAGTTGATAAACCAATGGATGAAGAAGTTAAGAAGATTTTAAGGATATGTTGATTCCAAAAGGATTTTTGGACACATTGGAAGATTGTAAAAGACATAAAAACAGACCTTTGGAAATTTTATGCTTTTACAATGAGATAAGATTTGAATATTTCATAAGCATTTACTATATGAAATTATTAAGAGGAAGATAAATATAGTCTCAAAGGATTTAATCTAATTCATTGGTGAAAGAGTTAATATCCAGGAATATCTTCATGATTGCAGGACGACATTTTTTTAAAGGCATGAACCCACTAATTTTGGTTGAGATTTTATCCTTTCAATATAACGAGGATAAAATCAGCAACTGACAATTTTTTGGAAACCAGGCCCCTAGTTATAGACCTCTATTATCTTGATTGGGGTGTATGCATGTTTTCTAAGTAGAAAGAATTCTTAGGAATGTCTCTGTTCTCACAAATTAACCTCCACATGTATTTTGCTGATTAGCAGTTTATTTAGGGAAACAAGCTACTTCCAAACTCCCAAAACAGCCCACCTCTTGAGAAGTTATCATAGTGATATTCAACAGCCATTTGCACCTTAGTATGAATTAATCTAACTAGATAATCCACCGCAGAAAGGGACTATAATGAAAGGAAAGTGACATTGAGTTTTCAGAAATGATTGAGTTACCCACAGCCTTTCATTTTACCTGTCTGCCTGACTGTTCCAGGAATATGAGTCTTTTTGGTAGGTGAGATGAAACCCTGGGTCTCCACAGAGCAGACCCAGGTTCTTACAGAAGCTCACACTTTATGTACAAACACATATGCGTGCGCACACGCACACACAAACACACATGCATACAGCTTTCCCATCACAATTCTTTTCAAAGAGTTCTGAGCCTAACAGGCTTATGATATTCTCACACTCTCCCTTCCCACCTCCACTTCAATTTCAGTACCTGGTTTGTCCTTTGAGGGGACCTGACAAGGTTTACTACTTTATTCCTTCACCAAAGTAACCACCTGAAGAGATCTTTGTTGTTCTCAGATGAAAGGAAAGTGAACTGGCTGGCGCTCAGTTAACCTGATGTGGCCCTGGAACTTGTTTACTTTGATGCTGTTCTGGGCAGGAGAAAATGTTAAGCTTCTAGAAATGCCATAGGGAGGCTTAGGCGCTATGCAAAACTGCTGATGCATTCAATAGTTACAAAGGACCCATTAGAAATTTTGACCATGTGTTATAATGATGAGCTGATCTATACAGTGTTGCTTTATATGATATAAGTTTTATTACTCTGCTTTTCATTAATTCTGAGTAGCACGATTAAAAGTGTAACACATTTAAGTATAATATATCATATTATAGTATCACATAAGTGTAACACATATATTATATGTTATATGTGTGTGTGTATAGATATTTGTATATGTCTGTGTGTAGGACTCCCTGTAAGATAGAGTTAGAGATAGAGATAGAGAAAGAGACAGAGAGAGAGACAGAGATAGCGATAGAGACAGAGACAGAAACAGAGAGATGTAGATGTATCTCCTTGGAGAGACCAGAAGGCACACATACTCTTTGCCAGATGTGTTTAAGGTTTTGTTGGGCCTGGTTTTCTGGTGAAACGGAGAAACGTTCAGTGACTGTGTATAGTCTTAAACAAGGTTTTTCCACCTTTCCTAGCATTTCCAGGACTACTATCTACTATCTATATTTTGAATGCTTACAGTAATTTTAGGAAGGCTAAGATCCACTTTTCATTCTCAGGCTTCTGTGAGCTTCTAAGGTGACATTAAGGAAGACAAAGTCTAGCTTGACTCTTAGGAGAATGTATTAGTGGCATCTTGCCTGTGAGAATATGATGGAAATGAAAGTATGAACATTTGCAACTTAGCAAAAAAATAACTTCAAAATGGGCCTTGGAGCTCATTGACAGGACTTGTGACAAGATTCTTCAAAACGTATGGGCAACTGGCCCTTGTTCTACTCCTGCGGCACAGTGCTGGGAGGTGTACTTACAGTCAACTCTGTTGGCCTAATAGGGTTGAGGGTGATGAATGTGAGCTGCGATTATGCTGAGTGAACTGTACTGTGCCTCGTGATCCATTCTTGTATTGATTGCATAACTCCAAGATCAATGCAGTGTGCCAACTCAGATGGGCTGACCCTTGGCTCAAATCCAAACCAGTCTATGTGCATTTTTCTTTATCTGAACTTATGGAAAACCTGACATTGACTCGTTCATGCAGACAGTAACCTTAATAGATACGCACACCAGTGAGGATTGGTCCTGCTGGTCCGAGAAGCTAAGATGCCTACGTATCTCTTCCATGGGTCCTGACTGTGTTGACCTTCTTCCATACTTTTACATATGTAAATTCTATTTAATTTGCCCTATTTATCTGGAGCTTGGGTTTTGTCATGCCATCAATCTAAGTCTAATATTGTTATTATTTATATGGTGGTCATGTGATAGTGTTATAAATAAGGTTTATATAAGAAAGAAAAAAAAACACATTTCTTCACTCTACAATCTCGTTCTAATTTTGGCTCTCTTCTAAATAACAGCTTATCTCATATGATAGATATTAGGGACATAATGTCAAAAAAAAAATAGAAAACAACCACTGGGGTCTTCGTATTTTTAATGGGGATGTTTGATCAGTATCTCCCCTTCTTATTTGCTCTTTGAGAACTCTCAGCATCTAGTATAACTAGTCTCCAGGGGAGCCTACGCAGCCTGTCCTGGTGTCCAGCACACAAGATGCTCCATCAGTCACCTCATCCCCAGAATCTCCCAGATTAGACCCAGACAGGATTTTACTCACACTTTCTGATAACTCTGGAATTAAAAAGATCATAATTGTAAGGATCACATTCACATGACAAAACCAAAAGGTTTTGGCAGTTTGTGAAAGAAGAAGTAGGAAAGAAAACCCACCATGATATCTTCATCCCAATCACAAACTTAGGCAAATCAGTTTTAAAAGAGAGTATGTTTGGGTACCATGAATCTGGAAAATAGAAAATGTTTTTTTCTTTCTTTTTTTTTTTTTTTATTCTCATTGTCTGCCTTCTCCTTCTTCCTTCTTGAGTTTGAAAACCACTAGTGTAGGGTGATGGTTATCAATCTTAGCCACTTTAAAAATATACAAATACTCAAAGTCCACACCAGACCCATTAGATCAGAATCTCAGAGGATAGGCCCCTGGCATCTGTGCTTTTTCAGAACTCCCCAGGTTATTTTAATATGCAGTAGCCATGGTCAAGAATCCTGTTTTAGGACCTAGTTTGGGAAGTCCACCTTTTATTCTGGAGGGCAACTAGCAAGAATTCATTTCTACTTCTTGAATTTTGTAGAGAGAAAAAAAAAGAAAGCAAGCAACACCAAACGTTTCGTCTAATGACTTGGATTTTTTTTTTCTTCAAAAGAAGACAAAGAAAAATACAAAATGGAAAAAAAAAAAGAAAGGAAAATGAATTGTCTCACCTATTTCTAAAGCAAAAACAACAACAACAACAACAACAACAACAACAACAACAACTTAAAATAGCCCTAATCCACAAACATAATTAAGATGGTTTTATAAAAATCTTTTTTTTGCTTCTCTTTTCCAGAGATTTGAAAACCAGAAAACAACTCCACTGTGTCATGGTCAAAGGTCATGCAAGGTAATTAATATTCTTGAACAACATTTTCCCTTTCTGATTAATTGCTTGCTAAACTACAGGACTCATATCCAAATAAACTGTTTTATTTTTTTCTCATTTTTTCTGTTTTGCTTCCTGTTCTTATTTATCTATGCAAGAAGTTTTTTAAAATTACTTATTCTTGTCATAAAAGTTTTATTAAGAACCAACACAATTTGCTGCTTAAAAATTTGCTATTAATATGTATCTCAGAATTTATGCTTATTAATACTCTTAGCTTATGCCATTATAGTTATTATGTGCTTTGCTTGGGCTCTGCTAAAACTTGTAAAGTCATAATTGGTAGCAGATTCTAATTTTAAGACCTCAGAATTTACAGATGGAAATGTTTCTGGGATGTTAAGGCAGATTTTTTTGACTAGATGGGTTTGCTTCCATGATTTGGAGTAGCCTCCAGAAGAGCATACATAGAATGTAGAGGCAAGGGATCACCCATCATGAAGCTGCAGCTCTCTTTGAACATAAAAGTCGAGAGAGCAAGAAACCCCATCATCTGTAAAAATATAGGCAAGCTATAATCTGTACCACTTAGCAGTGGGATCTCGTCAATGTAGTCTTCTTTTGTCTGTTAAACAGAAAATAAAAATGATTTGTCATAGACCTGGTTTAATAAGTATATCACCTATCTTTTCATCGATCTGTGCATCTGTCCAAATGTTAAAAATTTCCGTACAGCCTTTCTATCAATATTCCACCCATCCTCAATTATCAATCTAATTTATCTATTATGTATATAATTTTCACTCTTTCACCTATTATCTATTAATTTATTCTTTTCTTTCAATTTACTGTTTAAACTCTCTACTTATCTAACTCTTTATCTATGTAAACTATTTAAATTCTTCCTCTTTTTCCAACCTTTCCCTTTAATAAGTGCCCTCTGTGTTTGTTTGGCTTAAAAATAACTAGCAATGCTATGTGGTCAGGACTGCTAAACTGCTTATTTCAACATGCTTTAAATTAGTAGTCCTCAAAATTGTATACATATTCATCTCTCTATTATCAATTCTACTTTTCCACCAGACTATCAGTTTAATTAAATTTCCTTATTGGAGGCCATACCATGAAGTAACATCATAATATTCTGAATACCCTATAGCTTACCTTGGATGGACCAGGAGAACTTGATCCTTTATTTTCTTGTTTCTCCATTTCTCATATGCCAAGGGACATCCAGAAAAAGGCTTACCTTTGAGTATAGGTGAGATAAGAAAAGTACCTGAAAGCATCATGAAGATGTAAGTCCCTCTGCTCACCACTGTACCTGACATTTCTGCTATTATCATGCCATCCCAGTGTGGCGAGTTAAGCCCAGACACTCAGTTGTGAAGGATAGATACATGGCAGCCATCTGTGATTCTTACCTTTCCTTCACTCTCTATATCTGTTATCTGATACTATCTATAAGTTTTGAAAAAATTTTGAAACATTTTGAAACATTTAATTTTTGCTCTTCAGGTACACTGCCTAATTCAGATACACTGTTTACTGTTTGTGGATGAAAATGCCCAACAAATGTATGTAAAAATAATACACTGTTGTATATGTACATAATACACTGTTATATAATTGTTATGCAATTGTATAATTACTATTTGCATGTATTTATATGTTTACACATGTAGTTTCATGAACAAGTATAATCAAGTAAAACTAACATTTTATTTTAAAATTTAATGATGATTAATGTACAATAATTAAGCAATATATCAGTGCTATTAGTATAGTATTATTACAAGTAGTATAATATTACTTTTACATGGACAAATCAAAGTTTGAGTTTTTTATCTTACTATGTCATTCTTATAATATATGTTATTTTTGCTAATACTGACTGTTCTACCTGACTCAATGTACCATTTATAATTATCTTCGCCACCCAGCATCCCTAATATATAAACACTACAAGGTAAAGAACTCACCTTCTCGTTCTCCACCTGAAACTCTCTTGCTCAGTACTTCTCTGGTTCTGTCCTTATAGCTCTCACTTCACGAATCCTTTCCTCACCTGATGGGATTCTTGAAAAACTGACTCCTTCCCCCACTCCTTCCCTCTAGTTTAGGATGCTGGAGAGATGAACAGAGACCTGTTTGTAGTGGCAACAAGTGTGGAAGTGGCTGGAGGAGGGAGGATAAATGGATTCAACTCAGAAGAGATGCAAACAATAACTGCTTTTGACAATGGAGTAGAGGGAAGAGAAGAGAAAAGGTAGGGGGAAGAAAGAGTGAATGGAAGAAAGAGTGAATGGAGGAGGGAATGCTGCACGCAGTTCTGACCATTTTCCAGATTTAACTCTAGAGCCAGCCAGAGCTATGGCGGAATTTCAAAGACAATCATGTTTGACAGGTATTTTCTGGCACGTTTCATTTGCTAAACACTGTGGTAGGTCCTTGGAATGAAGAGTGATCGAGGTGTAAGTCCTGCTCTTGAAATCAGGTTATATGGAGGAGAGAGAAGTAAATGGGCAATAGTTAAGTGTGGTTAATATCTTTGTTCTATGAGAACAAATAGGAAGGGAAGGGATCTAACTCAGACTTGGGGGTTTCAGGATGGCATCCTAAAGGAAAAATGATGTTTTCCTTGAGATCTGAAGTGAATGTGGAAATTAGCTAAGTGACATGGTGAGGGTCTGTCCGAAGGAGGGTGTGGGAGAGAAACATGGTTGTAGCAGAATTAAGAGCTTGTGCCAGCACCTGATGTTCAAGACAACAGGATAGAAGAGGAGGAGGAGGCTGTAGATGGTCCTGTCTCCATCCTCCTCTTCTCCCAGGCTTTCTTTGTTCCCTGAAAACACATTCAATCTCATTTCTGTTGATATTGCCTGAACTTAACTAAATTAGTAAATAAATTATTGGGAGATCAGAGGCTCTAAAATGCAAATCTCTTAGAGAGTTTGTGCTGGCTTTATTAAATTTTAGTCAAAATATAAATTATAATGTAAGATTCATTTGCATCTTTATGTAGAGAATGTGTAACAAGCAGGAAGCCAACTGGTGCTCAAATTCAGATAAATAGATGTGAGTAGAACGAGAGATATACACATTCAGCTTATTCTTGGACTGAAGTGAGTCTTAGAAGCTGCTTAAAAATAAAAAGAAAATGCTCTGGCTTGTTCTTTTTCTAGGATATGAGATATCTGTGAATATAAAATAAAAGCATATTTGGTTCTATAGATACATGATTTTCAAAATGCTAGAGTTAAAAGAGAGAAGGGAAGGAGGAAGGAAAGGGAAGAGGGAGAGAGAAAAGTGGGGAGCTGGAGAGAGAGCTAGAGCTAGAGAGAAACCACACAGTTTTTCAAAGCTTTAGTGTGCCGAAAACTTTGTGAATCTTTCGTAGAAATGATGAGGCCCCGTTTCCCAACCTTGTTGGCTGTGTAGTTCTTTTTTCATGAAATTTCCATTAATTTCTTGCTGTACTAGTGTTTTTTAAGATTCTGATGAAGAACTGTGTTTTTGAATTTTTTTCCTCAATGCTGTACGCTATTGGGAATTATTTTAAGTTAACTTTTGGTCAATGTGTATATTCCTGTAAAATTTTGCAGTTCTCCTTTGAAATGCAAATGCTTTAATTGTATAACTGTTCTAGAAATAGAGAATAAACTACTTCTAGCATCTCCTTGGTCCTCTTTAGATTGTGAGTCTCTTCTTGTTATTTAAGAAAAATCAGGATGAGACAGTATTCTGAAGTCCATGTGTGTTTCCAGTAATATTAATAACACAAGAAGCTTCCGAATATGAAATCCTTTCTCTTGCAACTGTTTTTACAACTTTTTTTTTTTTATTTCCCATCAGCATACTAAGTATAATCCAAAATCTTTTAGAATAGTGTATTCTAAGCTTGTACCCAAAGGCTCAGCAAATAAATTGCCTGATGAGGATTTTTTGTGAAGACAAGTTTTTGTTCTTGTTTTGCCAGTGCCAAGACTTTGCAGTAACATCTGTTCGATACAAATAAAACCTACCTGGTAGATAGTTAGGCGTTTCTCACAATGTCTCATCCATCCATTGTAGAGAATATTAAGCAAACTTGAAATTAATTATGTTGGACTAGTTTACTTTAATGAGGAAGACAATGCTGTTTTTCTCCACCTCCCCCACCCCTCCACCCCCCTAAATTCTGGCACAAACTATTTTAGGCGCTGACATATTACATTTTTAAGGCGGTTAATGAGAAAATTGTTTCAGCTCAAGACTTGGTTTAGAAGAAGGGAGGATTCTGAAGGTCTAGACACAGTAGTTCTACAGATTTCAGCTCCTGGAATCAAATGAATGTGAAGGAGCAAGCTATTAATTAGGGCAACTCAGATGTAGTGTTAGCACTCCTTCTCTTCTCCCTTATTAAATAACTTAGAGGCTATTTAATAATATACCTTAACTACTGTTTAAAAGGAAGCATTGTGGATATGTATTTTCAAATGCTATTTCTGACCATGTTTCACATTTAAATATAGTTTTGAGTATTGTCGAGAAGGAAAATCATATTTATTAGAAGGCAGCTGTTATGGGTTAAATTTTATCTCCTCCCCAAAAGATATGTTGACATCCTAATCTCCAGTAGCCCTGAATGTAATTTTATTTGGAGATAGAATCTTTACAGAGGTAAGCAACAAAATGAGTTTATTAACTTGGGTCCTAATTCAATGTGACTGGTGTTCTTATAAAAAAAAATAAGAGGAAATTTGGACACAGAGACAGATATGCACAAAGAAAAGATGGCATGAAGACACAGAGGGAGAAGATGGTCATTTGAATGAAATGATGCATCTTCAGGACAAAGAATGCCAAGCATTGCTGGAAAACAGAAGCTAGAAGAGAAAAAGAAGGATTTTCCCCTAGAGCCCTCAGAGATATTTTGGCCCTGCTGCTGACACCTCCATTTCATACTTCTAGCAGCCAGAACTGTGAGATGATCCCTTTCTGTTGTTTGAAGCCACCCTGTTTTTGTTACTTTGTTATGCAAGCCCTAGAAAACAAAGACAGCAGCCCTGTGGTTGAAAGCACAGGCTCTAACTTAAAAAAATGAGCATCTAAAAGAAACTGGTACTCTCATTATTCACGTTTGTTTCAGTAACCTTTCTGTTGCCTCAATCACAAAACATGCAGTTTTACCAAGAAATCCTCAACATTTAAATTCCTAGACTTTTGCCAAATATTACAGTCTCTATATAAATAGCACAACCTCTCATAATTCCTTTCTCAGCTATAACCTAAAATTCACTCAAAGGCATATAGTGGGCCTTTGGGGCTTAGTCACATAATATAATTTTTGATATTAGAAGTCAATTGTGTTTAATTTTTTTTTCAAAAATATTATTTTATTTGAGTAGAAGAACCTGAACTATGAGTCATGTCTTGATGAACAAAGATTTGGCCTCAAAACCTAAATCTGTTAGCAATAACTAATGCTTCCTAAATAGAAATAACACTCATCGAGCATTTTATGTATCAAGCAGTGCTCTGCTTGACACAGAGTTTCTAACATAAGTAGCTTATTTAATCCTCATGAAACCTTCTAAAGTGTGAGTCCATGTTTTACAGATTGGGAAAGAGATGATGAGAGGTTAGGAAATTGCCCGGGGTTCTGGTTCTGGTAGGAGCTTGATAGCAACTCATTTCCTATTTCTTTCCACTCACTACTACAGATGAAAAAGAAAAAAAAAATCCCACGGAATCCATCTCCATAAAATCTAAGAGAAAAAGGAAAACTCATGAACCTCAGATTTTATATAAGTGTAGCCAAAACAACATAACCAACAGAATAAGCTCAAGAGTCAATACAAGAGGACAATGGAGAAACATTAGTAAGACAGGAAGCATGAACCAAAAATTTTGATTCTACCAATCTGTCTCTTAGTATTAGGATAACAGAGGGACAGTTTTAAATATGTGAAAACTGAGGAAAGATTCCCATGAATACTTTATAAGAAATCTAATAGTGGATGAACTTTAAGAGATAACTAGTAAAATTTCAGCAAAAAGACTAAGAGTAGGTCTTTAATATATTTAACTATGAACTAAAATTAAACAAAGGTGATAATTATCAAAAGAGAGCAGAGGTCATAATTTTAATATTAAATTGGGTAATCAAGTGAAAAAAGTATTAAGTAAGACAAAGCATTATACTTTATAATAAATCTTAAAAATATAAGGTTTGTGAGCTAATATTCTTTATATAACCTACCATAACTTTCATAAAGTTTCTATAACAGTAACAACAAAAATATTTTGTGGACTAAGAACAACTGTTTTTCAAGTGTCCTAGATGTTTATAAAAATAGACCCACAATGAAAATGCCAACTAATTTTAAAAAGCGGATATTTTGTAGGCCATAATTTCTGACCACTAAATAATAAGCTAACAAGTATCATATAAAATAAATATATGAGAAACCATAACCTCATGAAAAATATTTGGAATTTTAACTTTTTATTTGAAAGCAATCTGAAATTTATGGAAAAGTTGCCCAAAAAAAGAAGATATGGAATATTCATGTGCCCTTTATCCAGATTCATCTATGGTTAAAATTTTTTTCCCATTTGCTTTACTATTTATCATTTGCATTTGCTCTATATGTAGGTGCAGGTACATACCATTATTTTTTCTCTGGACTATTTGAAAATAAGTTGCATATGCCAAGGCTCTTTATCTCTAAATAATCATTAAATACCTAAGATTGGATGTTCTAAGAATAAGAGTGTTCTCTGATATGCGTGCAGTATGGTTATCAATTTCAGTAAATATAATATCGGCATAACACTTGTCCATACATATTTCAGTTTTGTTAAATAACCTAATATTATCCTTGATAGCATGCTTTTTCCCTCCAGTACAGGATCCATTCCAGGATCTGATATTGCTTTTGCTTGAGATGTCTCTTTAGTCTCCTTTGATCTGGAACATTGCCACAGTCTTTGTCTTTTATGACATTACCGCTTTTGAAGAATAGAGTCTCTTCTCACTTCGTTTTTAATACAATAATCCTTCTATTGTCTTGCCTGGTATTTTCTTATGGTCAGGCTGAGATTATACATTTATTCCAGAACAGACTAATACATTAGTGATGTTAGTAATATGTCACATCCAGACATATATGCTGTCAACTTGACCTCCATTAGTGATGTTAATTTTGATCACCTGATTAAGGTCTACAATTTTTTTCACTATCTACTCTTTTTTTTCCCCATTGTAGATAGAAAGAAATCTGTGGGGAGACACTTTAAAATGATGTACAATGCCTACTTCTCATCAGAATTTTCACCTCATTTATCACACATGGCTGAGTCTTCTCACAATGAGTCTTTGCTATGATGGTTACAGAAGGATGACTTTTTCAGTTCCAGCATTCCCTTCACATTTACCAGTCACTACTCAGCATTCTACTAAATCAAGGCCCTCCTTTCCTACTCACTTATTTACCTATTCATTATCATAATAAACTCAAGCATTCTTATTTTTTAGAAGAGCTTTAATTAATTATTACACCTTAGTTGGAGGCTCAAACTGTCCCAGACTGGCCAGTAGGAATCCCTTTAACCTGGCCCTTGTCTCCTTGGGACGTGCCTCCATATTTTTTTTTTTTTTCCCTTACTTCCTTACTTTCTGGCATAACATCTCAGACTCATCTTTCCCTTCCTGGAATCAACCATTTCTCCTTGGATTTCTGATTCTCTTCATTAGAGACCTATATCTCTACATTGGGTATATTCATTACTACAGGAGTGTCTTTGCTTCTTGGGCCTTTCTGCACACACAATGCTCATGAAAGTGTAGGAAAAATTGAATATTTACATATAACTCTATGGTCAAAAAATAAACCAAAAGTCCATTTACTTGATCTTCAAGACAAAATCAACAAAACGAAAACCCTATCTAAAGAAAACAACATGCCAAAATATATGAAACAAAGTATTATTTGAAATCAAATTTCTAGTCTTAAGTAATTTAGTTGGTAATAATAAAAGGTGAAAATAAATTAATATTTCACATTAAATATAATAACCAATAATCACAAAGAAGACTTAAGGAAAGTAAAGGAAAAAAAGAAAGCAGAATTTATGACTTAGAAAATAAAACAAAACAAAAATTAGAACTGTTTGAAATGTACCCACAATCAATAAAATGTAAAAAAATCTAATAAGTTCATAATTTAAAGAAAATATGTTTGGATAATTTTCATTTATGGATCTGAAAATTCCATTAATGTTTATCATTTTATTTATTTGTTTTCTCTATCTTTTAGGAAAAACATGAAAATGAAAAATTATGACTTTTAACTTTTTTTAAAAAATGAATTCTACCATGAATGGCATATGTAATTTTACATTACTACAACTGAAGATACGTGCACTACTTACAAGTTTCCTATAGAAATCTTTGAATGAGATTTATGCTAATTTACTCTTAAGGCTGGCACTAAAAGAATAGAGAGGGACCTGCTCATTAAATCTACCTTAGACAGGGAAATTGCTGCTAAGATAAATCATTTATGATCCAACAGTGGTCATATGGGGTCTGGATATCCTCTTTTGAAGAGGATACTTCAATGTAAGCAAACTTTTCCTGAAAAGCTGAGTGATCTGTCTTGACAGTTGCTGGTTTTGTGGCGCCTTATATGATTTTGGGGAATCCACTTAAGAAAACAGAATACAGAATTACATCAACAAAATCTGTGATAAGAATGTTTACTTATTTAGAATGAGAAAAGATTATTATGACAACTTACCGTAATCCTAGTGATTCAAGTCTCTTCTGATATTCCTTTAGGCAATTTTACATTTATGCTTAGATATTTTGTAGTTCTAACCTGGCTTCCCTCTCAGCACCTAGAATACTGAGCACCTTCCAACAATTCCCAATCCTTGCAGGGGTCCACATCAAGCAAGGTGAAGTGCAATTAGCCTTGCAGTGAATCTTCCTCTGACTCTGACATATGAAAAAATGTCTACCACATGCCAGGCATTATTATAGGTGTGATAATACAGCTTTGAATAAATGCCCTGTTTCTATAGAGTTTATAGTATGGCAGTGTGATGGAATGATGAAAGTAAGTCAAATATAAGTATACTAGATAGTGATAAGGGCTATGAGAAGAAAGAGTAGGCTAAAGGGAGAGAGTGCTAGGGAGAATTTTTATATGTCTAGAGGATCTTCTCTGAAAGGGTTATATTGAAGTTAAGATCTTAAGAAAATGAAGGAGTGAGTCAGTTACATATGTGGGGACATCATTTCTGGAGAGAAAACAGGAAATAAACAGCTTTGTCATGAAAGGATTCTTGCCTTACCAGGGTGACTGGAGTAGAGTGAATAAGGAAAGTTGTGGAAGAAGAAATCAGAGGTAGAGAGGGAAAACTGTATTGGATCTTATAAAGTCTTTGGCTTTGATGCTGAGTGAAATGGGAGATGACCGAGGCTTTTGATTGGAATAGTGTTGTGATCTGACTCATATTTTGAAAGAAGAGTGAAAATGCAATGGGTGGAGGGCATGGGTGGATGAAGGGAGACCGCTGAGAGCCTTTTGAGATATTGGTCATTTGGGCCACTAAAACAGTGGTATATGTAATGAGAAGTGATTGACTTTTCAGTGTACTTTGAAGGTAGAGTCAATGAGATTTGTTGACGAATTGAGTCATGGGAGAAATAAAGGAGTCAATGATGAAAGCGATGTCTTTTGGCTTGAGCAACTAGAAGAGAGAAGTGTCATTTCCTAAAAAGTGGAAGTCTTTGGTGGTGGCAGTGGAGTTGTTACAAAGGCTATGGGAAGGCATGGTGGTGGCTGAGATTGGGTGTCACTTTTGAGCATACAGAGGCCCAGGTGCCTGCTGGACATACAAACAGAGGTGTTGGTACAGTTCAATAGTATGGTGACTGAGGTACAAAGGCAGCAAATGCAAATTTGTGTAAGTATATATAGATGCAGCCATGGATTTCTTAGACCACCTATGGGTTGAATTTATCATGAAAAAAAATCTGAGGACTGAGCCTAGGGCACTCAAAATTTTATATTTTGAGAAGATGAGGAAAACCAGGAGAACTTGAAGAATAACCGAGAGAGTAGGTGTCATAAAAACCATGAAAAATGTTTCAAGAGGAAGCAATAACTGTCAAATTCTGTGGATAGGCAGGGTGATGTTAGGATTATCTAAGCGTTATGTAATGTCTTCATAGACACTATAGGGCCAGTACGATAGAAATTGAACTGATCTCTAGGTTCCTGGATATCTTGAAATTTCTGCCACATTGCTGATATTGTGTCCTAAAAATCAAGTCTAGTCTAGAAAACATAGTCTGCTGTTCACAGTTGTGGGACCAAGACAGGAACAAGCAGTGCATGGTTTCAGGATCTTAGAGGATTTTCAAGCATTGAGCTGTGAGGCTAGTAATCTAGGAGCTTGCTGGAGATGCAAGAACCCCAGAATAATATTAAAGCTAAGGCTCACTTTTTCCTTCCCTCCTCTGGGGTTTGTGGAATTCTTATGTGCAGTGGCTGACAAGCAAAGGCAGGGAAAAACCTTGGTAGCTTTTCTCTCTTTTTCCTCCCTTTTAATTGAGAAAGATCACATTTATTGGAAAATCTCATTCTTTTTAAGTGGAAATTTAAAAAAAATGTACTTAGACACAAAAGATTTTACAGCTAAAGAATAAGACCTTTAAAAAATTTAATATAAATATAGTATTGTTCTGAAATGAATAAATGTGTAAAGGTGTCTAAGCAAATATTTGAAAAACTATTATCTTTCTCTATTTTTTAAATGGATTCCAACCAGTTGACTTAAGTACAGTAAAGAAATTAAACTATGTTTTAAAGCAATATTTTTATTTTTTACTTAGTCTTACACTCAAAATGAAGTTTTGATGACTTTTCTGGAAATGATAGCACATCTTGATTTAGATAAATAGTAGGGCAACATGCTTAGAATGTAGATAATGTTGCATGTTACAGTGCTTTCCACCCATCTCCAAGGCTAAAATCTTAGGAAGAAAATAAATTCTGGGTGTGCATTTTAAATTGTGTTTGAGTCCAAAATCAGACATTCAATTGCCACATCATTTCTTTGGTAAATACAATGTAAATTTATTTTAAAAGAGTCTGATTCCAAACTTAGAGACTTCTATATTAAATGAAGATAATATATGTATAACAATTTCAAGAAGTTTATGACCTCATGATTTGAAGAGTTCCTTAACTAATATTTCTAGAATAAAACTTCTAGACTAAAACAACATTTCTATCAGTAATATAATTTTTTTTGGAAAATATTAATTTTTTTTCAGATTGTATTTGTTTTATTACTAAAGTAAATATACATTCACCACTGAATGCAAAATCAGGAGTATAGACATAACATTTTAATTCATGAAGATTCATATTTTTACATAAAACTAAAATCACTAAAGCTGCTACAATTGTCACTTTAAAATTTTCCTACGCTAGCTTTTATACAAAAATTTTAAAGTTTACCACTCCCTGAGTTGATTGCAGTATTGTGTGTGTGTATAGAAGAAGAAATGATTTTACAACTGATATGTAATTTAAGTCACATACACACTAACAATCTTAATCTCTATTTTGTTGCAAAGTGAAAAATTACTGAAGGATGTAGATGATATTTCAACAAGATGAATATGCTTATTTTCTTTTATTTCTATTGTCTGTTAATAGTATGAAGATGTTGTCTGAAATACTGTCTTTGTATTTTCTGATGCATTTGTGAGGAGGATTTCTTTTACTTACCAAAGGGTATAAGAGTTGGACAGGAATATGGCAATTGATTTCCTACTTTTACTCATGTAAAATATTACAATGTGAGCCTTAAGTGCTCATATTTTGCTTTTTAATATAATTTTCCACTAATGGAAACCAGGACTTTTTTGAGTATAGTTCAATTCAAAAAGATTTTTCCCCTGTCCAAATGCTTTTGAAAATAACTGAGGGTAATTTAAAAAGGACAAAGGAATGAACTTAAAGAGATTCCGAATGACCAAGTAATAATAATTAGATTTGGAAATAGAGGTTACAGCTGGAAGTAAAGGCCATATGTCCACAATGATGATCTACAAGGACAAGAGATATAAAAGGCTCTAAAAGAAAGGCATGCATGAGTTTGGTGTTTACTAAATTGTTATATATCGCTCCATAAGTCATACACTAAAATTTGTGCAACACCTAGGCTCACATCCAGAGAAGACATGTAAAAATATTAAGTATACATACTGTCAGTTAAAAATGCTACACTGATAGTTAATTTTGTTAATTTTATATTAAAAATTTTAAATTAGTGTTGTGTAATAATGTGTTTAAAATATATCAACCATCCAGAAATTGAACCACATGAAACCAATGCAAAATCATCAGATTTGTAAAATCGATAATATGAAGATCATTTTAATCCAATGAATAGGAAGGCTATTCTTCATCTATGAAGTTTAACTAGTTGAGCATCTCAATTGCCCCCATCTATTGAAAAAAAAAAAAATAGAACCGTGTAAAATTAGGATAGTCTTACCCAGAAGTAATGATTGATGAAAACAATAATTTAAGATAAAACAGCTATTTCTGATGAGAGGTAACATGGCTATGGTGGCCACATGCAGGGCTGTGTCTTTGACTTATGCTACTCGAGCTGCTAAAGCCTGATTGTTCAGGAGGCCAGGCGGTCCTACATGCTACCCATGCCCAAAACCCAAGGTGGGAAATTAAATAAAAATAATCAACAAAATAATTTACAGCCACCCCGGCAAATCTAGAAAAATGAAAAAATTATAATTCAGGGTTAAATAATCATAGATGTTTATTTAAATGCATCAACATCTGTCATTGTTAGAACCTGTGGAAGCCTCAGCGTACAAAGATGTGAAGATCCTAATTAGAGGTAATAAACATCACCTGAAAAAAGCAACCAATGAGATAATGTATCCCCTTTTGTGAGTTAGGGTCACGAGGGCCAAGAATATCATTCCTGGACCAAGCAAACTGAAAAGTTTAAACTGTTTGACTTTATAATGAGGTGTAAACACAAAAAAGGAGAGAACCAAAATTATAGATTAAAAAAAAACCTTGGTGGTTGCCAGGGTCTAGAAGAGGGGGAAATGAGGTGATATTGGTCAAATGGTTATAAAGTTTCAGTTACACAAGATGAATAAATTATAGATATCTAATGTACAACACGGTGAGGGTAGTTAATATGTTATTGTATCATTGATATCTGTATTGAAATATGTTATTTATTGATTCCCAATTGATAGATCTTAAATTGAATCTGCTGAGCATTCTCTTCTCTCTCTCTCTCTCTCTCTCTCTCTCTCTCTCTCTCTCTCTCTCTCTCTCTCTCACACACAAACACACACACACACACACACACACACACACACACACAATAGTAACCATGTAGAAGTAACAAACGTTATTTAGCTTGATTGTACTGATCTTTTCACAGTGTATGCGTACTTCAAAACATCAAGTTGTATGCTTTAAATATCACAACATGTATACATCAAAAATCACCAATAAGCCAAATATATAATGCACAATAAATGATCAATTTTACTTTTAAATGGTGATCTACAAGCTCTGAAAGTGAAAAGTGGGTTTTTTTTTGACAACTTCAATTTCTTTCTCTTGCTAAATTGTATCTTATTATTTCAGCTGATTATTTACTTTCAGACTAAATGGTTTCAAAAAATAGTAACTCATCACCATTCTTTTTTATTTTTAGTTTACTTATTTACTCATTTGCAAAAATTCTTGAATGACTGTCATATGCCAAACAAGTTCTACTAGCTGTGGACACATTACTGAACAATGTTTTTATAGAGCATTCACTGTAGAATGTAGAGACAGACAATAAACAGCAAACCTATTAAATAATTGCATTATTTGCTGTATTAAAAGATAATCAGTGCATTGGAGAAAATATAGCAAAGTAAGGCAGCTTGGTTATATTTGGGGACAGGTTGCAAATTTTTATGGTGTGGTGAGATTTAGGCCATGAACTTAAAGAAGAGGACAAGGTGCATAAGATCTATCTGGTGGAAAAGTATTCCAGGTAGAAAAAACTGTCAGGATGAAGGAAATATAATCTCTATGAAAACATCTTGATTATAGATTTCTAATCAATTGAAAAAAATATTGATGTGGAACATTTGGTAAATGTTTAAATTGAACTTTATGTCCTAAGCTCTGTCATATTCATAGCACATTCAGTAAATTTCTCTCTCCTGGGAAGAAGATAGCAATAAGAAATAACAATGATACACTCTCGTCTTCAAGCAGATCTGACAGAGATCTGTGTGAATGCTTCTGGAAACGATAACTTTTACAGTGTTGAAACAAGTGGTTATAAAATGTTTGCAAAGTTCCAATGAGAAATCTATGTGCAAAATCTGTGGCAAATTAGCATTTAATGCTGCAACTGAAGAACAGCCTGGCCATTAAATCCTCCTCCAAGGAGGTAATGGAGTTGAAAGTCATCATCACAGACATTCCTGCCCTGCGATGGGTCATAAGAGGAATGTGGAAGCTGCGCCCTGTTAAAGCAGAGTGCCCGATGGGAGGCAAGAACTCCTTGAAGTGTCTGCTTCGCAAATTGATGGATAGGGTCCAGTTTGGAATCTACACGTGAAAAAAATTTCAAACTCTAACAGAGAGCTCAAACCATATAAGACAAACGCTGGATATAGACGTGGTTTTGCCAAACAAAATGTTGTATGATCTTCGGTGTAAGAAAAGGGTATCAAAAGAACCTTTTGAATAGAGGTATCCTGAAAGAGGTATACTTTTGCCTATTAAAAAAAAAAAAACTGAGAATTAAAAATTAAGACAAGCCTTGAGTATTTTAACTAAACCAGTATTCAACAGTGCTCAAAATAATTTTCACCTCTTTCTCCCATTTTTTCATTTGAGAGAGAGAGGGAAGGGGTAGAGAAGAGAGGAGAGGAGAGGAGAGGAGAGCTTGGGAAAGAGATATCCAGCTACTATGCTATTAGGTATTTTAACTAGGACTTAGCTCCAGTTTCCACTGAAAAGTTTCCAGGCCATCTGTTTCTATGTTGGGGGTATTAGCACTTTGGAGTAAATACTTTTCTAGGGAAATGCTTTTAAGTTTCTTTTAGATATTACCAGGAAAATATGTGCCTTATTTTTCAGAGGAAAAGATACAAGATATTTTTCCCCCTTATGACAAAAGACTATATCCCTCCTTACACCTTGGTGTGTGGCATTCAAAGTCTATCTGGGAAGAGGGTAGGTAAATTTTCATAGGAGTCAAGACTAAGAATTTGACACAATTTTGGGGGGTGGGGTGGGGAAGAGACTGAATGTTAGAACATTCATCAGGGCAAGCCCTCCGAGATCAGCAGATGTGAAACTCATCCAAATCCGAAGAGAAACTAAGCGTGAGAGTTTATGAGTAAAACACAACGTAAGTTGTCCTAAGAAAGAGAGAGCCTTGAGCATGTTGTGGAGTTGATGTAGAAACCCTCAGCCACACAACCCTGGAACTTTGGGCATCTTCTGGGAAATACGACCACCTGTTTTGGTGTAAACTGAGAAATGTGTGTCATTAAAAAGTTATAACAGTCTAGGACTCTTTTTCTTGCCTTTAGGGCATGTTTGTGTCCTGAGCTTGGGTCTGTGCTGATGGTTCTAGCAGTCGTAGAAAAAGGGAGCACATCCCTGATCTTCTCTGTTTGCATAGCGGGGGCTTCAGGGGTCAGCGACCACATGCTTTAGCACATCAGTGGGACAGTCTGGAACACCTTACCATGATTTTAGCATCCTCAGGCCTCCAAGGGCTTGAGTTCTGATTATATTAATGATGGAAAGCTAACTAAATGTTGATCCTTAGGCTGAAAAAACAAACAAACAAACAAGCAAAGAAACAAAAAAACCCCAAAACCCCAAGGGATTACTATATTTTGCCCAGGAGGGGAATCTCATGGTTAAAAGGAAAAAACAAGAACTTTTCTTTATTGCGAGAAGGATGCTCAGGGTCACTTAAAATTGAAAATTAAAAAGTCATGAGCTAATCTCGTATCCAAAGTTGATAGAAAGTAATCAGGAAGCTTAGAAAAAAAGATTATATATAATATATATCTCATATATACACACACACATACATACATATATACATACATATGTATATACATATACATATACAATTACACGATAGTTACCCATGGGTGTTGGGTTTGCTAGAGTCTTCTTCATGTACTTGAACAGACTGAGGACAGCCTCAGGCAATTACAGTTCCTCTGGCAGAACAAAGCCTGATCAGTTTATTTCGTAGGACTTTTCAAGGCCACACAGTGAGTTGGAGAGCCAACCAAGTTTCCCAGCTATGAGACTCTGTCCCATTTGTTGGAGTGCATGCTACTCTCAACATTGTTGCTTTCTGGCTCATATTTCAGGATTATTCATACTTTGGTTGACAATTGTTACTTTATAATACCCAGAAATCACTTGTACTCTTTCCGATGATGATACTTCAACTTTTGTTCTTATGTAACTATCCTGCCTGCATTCATACTGTAGTTTTTGAGGTGGGAATTCCATCCTCATCCTCAAGAGTGGAGCACTTGACTTCGATCCCAGCCTGTTGATATTTCTGCCCCACAAGTCAGAGTGCATGTGACTCACCCTGGGACAGTGAAACAGTGTGAATGTTAGGACTCACGAGGGCACTTTCGGAAGACATTGCTGTTTTCTGCTAGTGGTGTGATATACCATGAGCCCGAGGGATGTACTAACCCAGGTGCTGACAGATCTGAGAAACAGTTTCTACCATTCCCAACTCTCTTTTTTTGGTTCCTTCTCAAATATAATTTGTCCAGTGTAACTGCAAACATGAAAAAAAAGGGGAGGTGGGGAGAGGAGAGAACCATAGTAAGAATGACCAAGGGCATACATTTAAATGAGGCATGTACAGCGCCAGTAACCTATGAATTTTATCAGTTGCAGAGAACAAATGTTCATTCAGTGAGTCACTTTGTAGTTCTGCTTTGATTTTATTCACGCTTACATGTATTCATGAAAGCTGTGTCCAGCCAGGCTGGATGCAGAACTGGTCCTGCTCAGGCTTGGCCCTGATAACTTTCCTTTCTCGATGGTGTAGTACACTGGCCGTGGCTACCAATATTTAGAGAAGTGATGATAGTGTTGGGGGTGCTGGGTGTATGTTTCTTGTGGAGAATAGAAATGGATGGTTAGAAATGCATTATTGAGAAGCTTTTTGTTCTTATTTTTAAAAATTTTTGTTTTTTGACATTTTATTTTAAAAAGTAACTGAAATATGTTTTGTTTTCAGGGTGCCCGAGGCTAAAAGAATGTTTCTGGCATCAGATATACTGTAGATGCAAATAAATCTTGCTAATGCTTTCCAGTGAACAAATAAAGATCCCATTGTGTTCTCCGGGTAGAGTGCCTTGCTTTTTACTAGAGTGTTCATTCCACCTGTTGACTCTTAAATATCTCCCATTCTTTTTGAGAATTCTAGGGACAGGTTTATGGCTTTGATAACAGGTAAATAGGCATTTGTGTTCTGAACAGTAAACTCTACAGGATGAAAGAATGCTTCAACTCCTCATACTGCAGGGATAATCGTTGTTAGTAATAGCTATTTGTTGCATGGAATAAGCCAATTAATTGATTTCTTCCTATCATTTAAGTATAGGCTCTTTGAGGTGAAAACAAATTTCTAGGTGGTGATACTTGTTTGGGCAAGTTAACATCTGCTATTATGAATAGTAGGAAAAAATGAAGACTCTAACCAAAGTTGGTAGTTTTTTTTAAACTACTCTTACTTCAGCATATACTCAAACAACCAAGACTATGACACTGACCCTTAGCTCATTGGGATGCTATCATTCTCATTTTCAGACTGTCTTTTTCTGTGATTGTTCTCTTCTCCCTCTTTAATCTTCTTTCTCACTTCACCCAGTGCCAACAATTCTTGCCCTGCATCCCATTCTCCATTCTCTCACAGTTTTCCTAGCTGTCCAAAATTAATCTTAAAAACTAATGTGTTGATGGATAATTACTATATTTTCCCGATCATAAAGGTATTTGCATCTTGAAGGAGTCAATCTGGAGGTGGAATGCCCTATCCCAAATTACAGTCATCAATTATGGAATATTAGGCAACTTGGGACGTGAAGGAAGAAGTCTTCATGGTCCTTCTCAGATACCATTACTTGGACAGTGATTTAGTCTGCTTATGCTGCCCATATATAAATGGGCAAAAAATGTGTAGCTCTAAAGCTCTGGGCCACTGAACCAAGGGTGAAAGTGTAGCTATACAGAAAGTAATAACTTTTACAACAATGCATAGACTTTATATGGCCCTCAACCTTGAAGATTTTTCATACGAAAGGTTGGAGAAATCCATATAATTTCAACAACAGCGACAACAATAAAACCTGCACGGGGCTTTTCAACTTTGTGCTATGAATGGATTACAGATATTCCCTAAAATATTGACTTTTTTAATTCCAGTGATTCTCAAACTTGAGTATGAATCAGAAAGCCTGGAAGGCTTGTTGACACACATGATGCTGAATTACACCCCCAGAGTTTCTGATTCTGTAAGTCTCAAGTGGGGCCTGAGAATTTGCATTTTTGTAAGTTTTTAAGGTTCTGCTGCTACTGCTGCTGTTGATTTGGGGAACACACTTTGAGAACTACTTGTTTAGTCTTTGGAGCACCTAGGCTGGGTCATCAAGCAGGACTCAAGGAGCCACATCTGGCATCCTAGCTGTAATATGCCTGCTGAGCACTAAGGAGATGCTCTATCTTGTAGAAATTGACTTTAGCATCCAGCTAAAACAGCCCAGGCTGCTGCTGGAGCTGTTTATGTGTAGAACCTGGAACATGGCTCGAAATGAACTGCACTGGAGTGAAGGTCAGAGCTCATGAGAGAGGTTTTGAAGGGTGTTATTTTAGGAATGGGCTCTTGAATTTGTCTGTTTGTGCATGTGTTTTGTTAGTGCATACAAAGCTAGCTGCAGTATGACTGTTCTAAAAATGGATGCATATTCTGCAAATTAGATGTTGTCTGTTATTTTGAAATCTCTCATTTACAGATGTTTATTTGGATTTAAAATCATTTGCATTACTGTAAGAAATCTCAGCATTACATTAGTAAATGAAAATGTACTTTTAGATTTTTTAAATATAATTTTAATTTTCTAGTTTTTAAGCAACTATAATATTGGAAAATGGTTTTACAAATATTTTATCATCTCTATGTGAACAAAGTTTTTTTTTTTGATATGACTCTTGAGGAAGAAAGATTATCATTAAAAACCATGATTAGTAATTGCTTGTAGCCAGCTCAATCATAAAAATTAAACATAAAATCTATTTTTATGCAAGGAAGCTCAAGTTTCTCATTAAAGAAAAAAATTGAAAAGGCTTTATTTATAAGTTTTATATAAATTCACTAGTTACTATTGTTTCTATCACTTTTATTCTATTTTTCTATTTATATTATGTTACAAATGTAGCTTTTTTTCCCACCAAGCTATATAGACCCTCTCAAGTCCCTTCCAGTTTATCCTGTGTTTTGTACAGATATAATCATTTTTTTTTTCTCATTTGTACTATAACATGAAAATGCTTGGGAGGCATTGCTGTGGTCCTCATTGAATGTTGATTATCAAGACAAAATTTTAAATTATGCTATCCACTTTTATGTCTAGAGGTACAGACAATAAACTACATTAGAGCAGATCTGTGCTATTATTGGAAGAATCAATTGTATTATTCCTCTTGAAAATAATTTTAAGGTAAATAGGTACCCATTGCTTCAGGAAAAATATGTAATGACATCTTTTGTGGTTTTACAAAGACTGCTTCTCTCAATTTTTATTGGTATATGGAAATATATGTATAGGCATGGGGAAGAAGTAGATAAACTTGCACAAAAGATAAGGTTCCTCCTTGGAACAAAATGATCAAAACTCCAACCAGTTTTCTTCTGATATTCACTGTTATTGTAATGAACCTCTGTGGCAGATTAGCATGTTGCCATATGTTCTCCTTATCCATGTGTATTTTAGAAAAGAAAAAATGTATAAGAATATTATATATAGAAATTTTGCATTTGGGTTATAAGGGGAGGGCTCTTTTCTATGAGAAGTTCTAAAAGCCTCAAGTATCAGTGTGGCTGCATTCAAGGAAATGTTAGAAGTATGTGAGTTCATTGCAGTGTAGACTTGAGCATAAAGTCTCTCCATCATCATCATCCTCAGTTTGGGCCCAGGGAAGCAAACTCTGTGAAAACACTCTTCACATTCTCAATCAAGGCGAACTCTGTGACTATGTTTATACAAAAAAGTGAAATCAAAGTTTTAGTATCTATCCTTATAACTTCATCAATACAAGCAGTGGCTCTGAATAATTTCAGACTGGGCCTTTTCTTTTTTCTTCAAAGGCACATTTTAAAGAGATGGCAAAAATATTTGGCAATTATTCTAGTTTGGATTTGTACTTAATGATCAATAAAGAGCTCACCATGTTCTTAGTTGGTTTTTCTCTAGATTTCCAACTAAATCTATTCTTCCTGTTTCTAGTTTGAAATGGAAACAGTCCAGCTTTAATCATAACACTATACTAGTAGAACTAATATCTAGCTGATATACAAGAACATTTGAACTTTCAACAATAACAAACTTTCCTTGTGTAAATGGTTAGATTTTTAGAAGAATTCAGAGGGTTGGCTCTTTATTAGGTGAGTCTGAGCAATGTGAAATATTAACGCAATAATTCAATAGAAAATTATCCTCTTTTTTTGATGGCAATCATTTCCCTCGTGAGCTGTGTAAGATATTATGGATGTGTTTACCTGGCATAAATAAAAGGGAATGTCGTAAGGAGTTGTGCCAAATTTTCACTGATTTGTAATGCAAATGTTTTCTGAGTTCTAATGTGACAGAGAAATGGGGAGGGGTCTCCTCCTAACCCATACTTGGAGTCTCAATTCTTGCCAGGTCTACACTTCTGGAATCGAGGATTTATTTCTAGAACAGAAATTTTCCAATGCAATTCCATCAAACATACTTGGCAAAATTCTGCTCTCAGAGATAGTGCAGCTCAAATTTATTGTAACTTACTTTATTATTTTCATTCCTAAATAATTTACAGTAGAGGAGGAGAATAACAGGGGAGACAGACAGAATCATTGTTCTTTCCTTTAAAGTCTTAGAGTCATGAATAATTGTGCTTGTGAATCTATGGCTATGACCTAAAGCTTTGGTATTTTGATTATGTAATCATATTTGCAACATAATTTAGAAGTGAAAGAAAAATCCTGAAAATGGGCTAGTCCCTAAATATGATTATTTACAAATTCAAAAAAATGAGCGTATATATTATATATGTATTATGCAAATACACTCATGTCTAACAGTCTTAACTACTCAAGTTTTATTTTTATTTAATTTTCATCATTTAAACTCTATAGTTCAAATTCTTGACTATCAAATTGTTTCATTCTAGAAACTGTAGCAATTATATTATACTTTACAGTGTTCTGCTGGTTATTATCCTTAGCTGCCATTAACTTCCGCAGGATGTAAGGAAATTATGAGTTTTTTTTCTTGCACATTTCTAATAGAGAAAAATAGAAAATGACTATAAAAGTAGAATAAAAATATAATTATAAAATGGTAACTCATTTCATTATATTCATGTACTAGAGTTGAGAGAACATGGGAGAAAACCCAAGTGGTGAGAAATTTTGCTTTTTTATAGCTGTAGAAAATAAAGTTTTACCATATTTGTTAGAATGTATATAAACAAGTATAGTCATTAAATAATTTTAAAGAAGAAATTATTATAATTCATATTACAAAATACAAAAGGTGGTTAGATTTTCTTTTTTGACTCGAACGGAAGCTAGAGAACTGAAGTCTTTTCTGTAAACAGATTTGAAAACCGCAAGTCCCAAATACTTTTCTATTTCACTCAAGGGAACATAATTACATTTGAAGGGCTGGGAACTCTCAAAACACTTTTGAAACTTTATACTCCCAAGAGATTGCACTGGCTGAAAGTTTAAATGGGTTAAAAAAAGAGTAGAGATAAATCCCTGGATGGCTGAGCCCTAATCAGTAATTTAAAGGCATTTAGAAGTTTAGAGGTAGCAGTCTTGGAAAGATTGTATCACAGCAAAGGCAAGGGTCCCCTTAGGGCACTTTAAGAGCCAGGATTCTGCCCAATTCTTTTACTCTTATCCTTAAACAGAAGTTCCAGATACCTTCATACTCCAGGACTTCATATATATTTAAGTTTTTGCCATGGTCCCCAGGTAACACAGTAACTAGTCCAGGCTGAACCTCAGGTAGCACTAGAAAATTTCATCCTAACTCATGAATTCCAAATATTATGTACCAGGACAGAGTGATGATCATTCCTGGAGTTTCTTTTGTTAGAAATGTAGGTTTGCGATTACTTCATCATCCTTTGCCTATTCTCTTCTACATAATTTCCTCTAAAAATATTATACTTAATTATAGGGATATTTTAGACATAATTATATTGTATAAGTAAGAATAAAGGGGAAGAAATCATGTATCATGACTGAAAATGAATCATTTTGACCCCTTCCATTTCTGTTACACTGAAGAACCAAAAGATTTTAGTATGTGATGAACCGATTATAAAAATGTCTCAGTTCTTTCTCTCTCCCTGTCTTTGCATCCTTTGCAATGTGATTTTGCAATTCTTCCAATCAAGAGATGCTTTATTTCTCTAACTCTTATTTAGTCTGGCTTCGTTATTAGCTTTGGCCAAAAAATTTGATGGAAATGATGGTGTGCTGATTCCAAGCCTAGGTCTCAAGAGGTCTGGAACTATTTTGAACTTCTCTTTGAACCTCAGACACTGACACAAAAAGAAGTCTGCTGGAGATGAAAGACCACATGGAGAGAAGACTGAGCATCTTCAGGACTAACCAGCCAGCAGACAGCAGATGCATGCGTGAGCTCACTGGTCAAAATCACAGTAATTGTGCAGATAACCTACAAATCCATAATTAATAACAAATGCTTATTATTTGATACTGCACTTTGCAGTGGTTTGTTATACAGTAATAACTAAATACTAAAGGGATGAAGCATACAATTGAGTTATTTGTTAGCAATATACTATCATAACAAGTATGTAGCTTGATACTGTCTTCCCTCAGAATATCCTTGGTGATATTAAGTGATTTTGAAATACATAGTTATATATCAAATCCAGGAGAATAGGAAGAAAGCTATATACCAAACTTAAGGAAATAAATCTGATGAAAATATCATTCTTTTATTGAATGGATTATCAGAAAAATGCAACTGTATATTTGTATGTACTTAATAATATGTTATTAAAAATATATATAGCAAAGATAGGAATAGATTAATTATAATGAAATATTTTAAGCACTCGACTCAATAAACTATATGAACTTTTTGAAGAGCAAGATTACCAAAATGAATCTAATAGATTATTGCACTCAGCAACTGCAGAGTGCACTCCCCCTCAACAGAGAGAATATTTATAAGAATTGCCCCAAAACTAGGTTATAATGCAAAGCTCTACAAGTTTCCAAAAATTGGAGTCATACACAAGAGTATGATTCCTGATCATGTGGATGAATTCATAGATTATATATATATATATAATATATATAATATATATATAATATATATGTGAATTATGTGTTTATGTACGTGTGTGTGTATATGTGTGTGTGTGTGTGTGTATGCATATAGACACATATACACATGTGTGTAGGGATGTGTGTGTAGCTATATGAATTTTGGACAGAGTGGATTTGAGAACAAAGAACATTATTAGGGATAAAGAAGGGTATTATATAATGATAAAGTAGTCAGTTCTCTAAGAAGATATATCAGTCCTAAATGTGAATGTGCCAAAAAAAGCCTCCAAATATGTGAGTAAAAAACTAATAGAACTGCAAGGAGAAATAGATTCATTCACTATTGTTGCTGGAGACATCAACACCCTCCTTCAGAAATGGACAGACCCAACAGGTTGAACATCAGTAAGTACATAGTTTAACTCAAAAACACCGTCTCATAACTGGACATAATAAACATTTATAGACTACTTCATTCAACAACATCAGAATACACATTCTTCTCAAGCTGATGTGGAACATTCACCAAAATAGACCACATTGGGCCATAAAATATACCTTAACAAATATAAAAGAATAAAAATCATAGAATGTCTGCTCTCAGACAACAATGGAATTAAAACTGGAAATCAATAGCAGAAAGGTAGCTGGGAAATAGAGACTTGGGCATTAAACAATACACTTTTAAGTAATACATAAGTCAAAAAAGATATCTCAAGATTTTACAAAATATTTTGAACTAAATGAAAATGAAAACATAACATCAATATTTGTGGAATTCAACTACAGTGATGTTTAGAGGGAAATTTATAGCAGTGAATGAATATATTAAAAAAGAAGAAAAATCTAAAATCAATAATATAAGATTATGCCTTAGAAATTAGAAAAGGGAGAGCAAATTAAGTCCAAAGTTAGCAGTAAAAAGGAATAAGAATTAGAGCAGAAATCTATGAAATTGAAAATAGGAAATCAATAAAAAAATAAATAAAATCAACAAAATCAAAATCTAGTTCTTTGAAAAGATCAATAAAATTGATAAGCCTTTAGCCAGACTAATATAAAAAGAGAGGACAAAAATTACTAATGTCAAGAATAAGGAATATTATTGCATATATCCTATACATTAAAATGATAATAAAAAATACTATGAATAACTCTATGCCTTCAAACTTGATAAGCTTCAACATGAAATCTAAAACTAGAGTAGAGGAATATCTTTGTAAACTTGAAATAGGCAAATATTTATTATATTTGATTAAAATGCACTAAAAATTGATATGTTTTTAATGGAAATGAACACTTGTGCTACTTGCATGACATCATTTAAAAAATGGAAAGGCAAGCAAGCAACTGAGAAATATTAGCAGCACATATTATCTGATAAATTCTAATGTGAAGCTCTTCATTTATATTCCATGTTCTCATCTATGTGAGAATTAAAGTTCTCAAGTAAAGGTGAAAACGAACAAATAAAAATAGCAAAATAATTCCAAGTTTTCAGCATTGTGTTTCAACTAGCAAAATTCTTAAAGAGAACTTCTGGGATGAAACACAGATGTGTTCTTGCACAAAAACCCTTTTCACACTGAATTGATCAGCTGTTTTCCTATTTATCTACTGTATAAACATCATCTCCTTTTATGAGAAGACAAACAGAATGACATAGAAATTTCCCAGCGAAATATTTCATAGACAATCAATTGAGGGAGCATAGAACAACCTGAAAATGTATAGTCATTCACATATATGTACTTACAAATATATGAATTTTTAAAAATTTTTCTGTTCTTAATGTTACTTTTTATTTAGATACTGTTCTAGTACCTTCTTTTCAGAATGTAATAAAGCTTACTGGATGTCTGAGATGCATCATTGGTGAGGCAGTCACTGTTTCCCGGCATCCTTAATACCCCTGGTGGACAAGGCCATTACTGCGTCCAGTCTTTTGAGACTTAACAGAGCTCCATCGCACAGCATATTGGTTAAAAGGTTTCTTGAGGATAAGTTCATTCTACATGTGAAATAAGTTCATTGGCAGTTTAAATGGAAAGCTTAATAGACATTCTTGAATATGTAATCTTTTGGCTGGCAACAACACTAGACTTCTTTTGCACGAAGCTCCTATATTTTTCTGAGTCTTTTTTACTTCTTAGAGTTATGCTGACTGCTGTTGATAAAACCGAGGCCATTTCCACCGTGGAAAAAGCCTGCTGCTTCCACCTTCATTGATTTTTGGCTTATGCTGCTTTCCAGGGAGTAATTGTTAGAATCTCTTGTGAAACAGGGAAAGCGTGCAACCCCTGTGTTCAGACAGCTTTTATTGCCAAGTAACTTACAGAACCTGTCCATAACCTAATTGTACCCATACTCAAGGAAAGAGGATATTCAGTTTGTCTGGTCAGAAAGGAAAATTTGCCTAAAAAGGCCTCCAAAAATTGAAGCACCAAAATGTTGATATATTCTTTTAGCTAAATGTTGTTGTTGTTGTTTTTAATCGAAAGGTATTATACTGATATGGTAAACAATTCAAACAATATAAGAATGTATGCAGTGAAAATCAAACCTCACTTCCATCTTAGGACCTTTAGTCTTCTTCCTTAGGAGCAGCCATGTTGAACAGTTTCTTTTGTATTGCCAGAAATGATTTATATACATATACAAGGATGCATTGTTGTGTGAATTTTATAAAACATATTACAGATATTGTATATATATGTAAACAAAACACAAAGAGAAGCATGTAATACACACTCTTATGCAAATATGTTTTAAATTTATTTTTAATTTACATGTGGTAAAGTTCACTCCTTCTGCTATACAGTTCTATGACTTTGACAAATGCATAGTGTCATGTAAACAACATAAAGTACAGAACAATTCTATCACTTCTCTCTCTAAAAATATTCCTCCATGCTAGCTCTTGTGGTCAAATCCTCCCTCTACCTTTAATTTCTAGCACTCACTGATCTGTTTCCCTCCCTTCAGTCATGCCTTTTCTAGAATGTCATATAAATGGAATCATATGGAATGTAACCTTTTCATTCTAATTTGTTTCGCTTAGCAATATACATTTGAGATCTATGTTGTATGTATTGATAATTTGTTTCTTTTTTTTATTGCTAAATACTATTCTATTGTAAGGGTGTCCCACAGTTTGTTTATCCATTTCCCAGCTGAGGGCCATCTTGGTTGTCTCCAGTTTGAACGATTAAGAACAAAGCTGCTATAATATTTCACAGATAGGTTTTTGTGAAATAACAGTATTTATTTCACTTGGGCAGATACCTAGGAGTAGGTGCTTATTGCGTTTAACCTAATATATTTCAAATATTATTCAATATTAGCATTAAAAACACATACAACAAACACACATCAAAAACCTATGTCTCCGGAGAGTGTGTATCCCACACTCTCTCTGTCATCACCCAGAAATATCCCATGGTGTTAAGAGAGGTGTTGGTTTAACTTCTCTTCTTTATTATAATTTTTTAATATCCTAAAATGAACAACTATATATCATCTGTCTAATAATGTATTGGCTATCTAATAATAAAGAAACAACAACAAACTCTGGGTTCAATTTTTTGAAGTGCTTTTTAAAAAATGATGCTGAATTTAATTGGCCGGCTTCATTTTTTTTCTTTCTCAGAGCTTTTAAGATTTTGTAACTCAGTTTAAGCAGTAGTTTCTCAAGTCTTTTTGGCTTTATAAACACAAGCTGCCTAATTTATTGGAGCATTTTGTTTATTAAAGTTTTTGCTAATATTGTTGACCCATGTTGATATCCAAAGTATTCACTTAAAAATAAGTTTAGTGAATGTCTCTGACTTGATTGGTTACATTTACTTCAGTGAAATATTTGGTTACATAGACAAATGACAGGAAATAACCGGCTGAATGTTTAAGAATTGCATAAATAAGCCATCATGTAATTTTCTCAAGAAGAAAAATAATAACAAATACAGACAGAAATTTAAATTCAGGGAACTTAAGTCGAAGTTTATGAAATTTCTTAGCACCCAACCCTCTTTCAGATAGCTGCTGCAATAAATATACTTGCAGGCATCTCAAGGCTTCTTGCTTCTTTTATTTATAGATCCTATCATAGTAACGAGATTAATTCGAGACATTTACCATATACATTCCCATCATATTTTTACTTTTAGAAATCAGTGAGTCCTTCTTAAAGAAAATCTCTGACATATATTGCCTTATGTTACCGTGCCTTATGTTATTTTGGGCTCAATTGTGTCTCCCCCAATACATATGTTGAAGACCTAACCCCTAATTTTTTAGGATTCCCCTTAAGAGAGAATACTTCTTTGTTTACTCTATGATTAGATATCTTCTCATGAAGGATCATTTTCAACACGTCTTGGACCACATTTAGAATTCTAATCTATCTTATGCATCCTGCTCATGCTGCCCTGTATTTCTAGAACTTGATGTCTTCTCAGAATTTTAAGAAACTTCCCCATCGATCGCCTCACTCTTATTTTCTCAGAGTCTGTGTTTTATTAGCAAATGTGTGATGGCAAAAAAAATAATCTTTAGTCCTGACCATAAAGTCTTGGTTTTGTATTTTATGATTTATTTTGTGTTTGTAGATTTTTTCATTATAAGCACTAATATCAACTATTGAAAATCCCAATGTCTATAATATAATTATTAAGGTATATATAGAAGAGTGTATTTGTCCAATTCTTTTAATGTTGTTATAGTTTTTATAGACTATCAGTGCAAGAATTATTTATATTGCCAGATATTGCAGACTTTGGCAAGGAATGGAGTCTGATAGATACTTATTTGATTAATTATAAGAATTAATAATAAATTAATAAATGGGAATTAGTGTGATTTGAAGATTAAACTTAAGGGGAAAAATGCCTTACAACGATCACTGAAATTACAAATACAACTGTTAACAATGATGTTTTTAATGATTTGATTCATGGGTGTGTGTGGATACCGTAAGCCAGGAGAATCAATCATTTCAGAACGGAGAGGGGTTGAAAGACTCTGACCAGTGGCAGATTTAGTCTGTAAATTTAGTTTTTTGTGTGATCACTTCACTCAATGAGTGATCAGTGAAGCATAGAACTATTTTGCAATAAGAAGCAAAATAAAGACGCCTAGCCCTTAAGATTATAAAGGAAAAGCCTTATCAATAATAGCTGGTATTTCGGTATATGGGTCTTCAGTTGTGCTGGCAGGTAAAACCTGACTGATTCTTTGTTTTGGGATTGCAAATGGCCATGGGAAGCTTTAAAGTAACAATTTTTTAAAAAGCCAGTAAGGCATCATGAGTAAGAAGATGGAAGTTTTCTAATCCAGATAGAGAAAGTACAGAATCTTGATGATTGTGACAGGCGAGTTGTAAGACAAAGGAGCATTTGACAATTAGAGAGTAAGATTTTATGTTCTCTTAGAGAAATTACTACTGTTTTTATAATGCGTGGGTAGGATTTCCTAAACCAGTTAATTTGTCTTATATAGCTTTACACTGCTCTTTAAAATTGTACTTTCTTAAGAGTAATCAAGGAAATCGCTAGAAAGCAACAATCCAATGAAACCCCCACTATCCCAGATTATGGGTTCAATTTTGTCTTGTCTTCCTTCATACAGGAAGGTATCAGCAATAACTGTGGTATCCTTGGGTGGTGACTGCTGTGGTTACTTGTTGTCACAGTAATATGGATCACAACAGGTGGGAAATGACAAATGTCATCTAGGAGATTAGGCAGCCAATTCTCAGGACATGTGTGAGACACCCCAGGGACACCCAAGACTATTTGGAAGAATTTTTGGAGAGGCTGGATTTTGAAAAGTGCCGAAGAGGGTTGAGATAGAGAAATACCCTTATTGTCACTTTACTCTTACTACCTGAGAATATTCGACTTTAGAAAAATTTGTTATAGATAGAAATAATAATAATAATAGTCATATTATCATAATTTAGGTATATTAGATTCCTGTGGCTGCTGTAACAAATTAACACAACTTGATGTGTTAAAACAACAGATATTTATTTTCTCACAATTCTGGAGGTCAGAAATCTGAAATCAGTTCCACGTGTTGGCCGGGCCACACTGCCTTTATAGACTTTGCTGAAGAATCTGTTCCTTACCCCAGGTGGCTGCTGGCATTCTTTGGCTTGTTTTTCATCACCCCAGTCTCTGCCAAGACTTCACGTTGTGTTCTTTTCTGACCGTGTCAAATCCCCTTCTATCTCTCTTAAGTACACTTATGATTGAATTTATGGCCTATCTGGATAATCCAGGAGAATCTCTCTGTAGCCAGATCCTAAATTTAATCACATCTGCAAAGATTCTTTTTATTTTCTCCTTAGGTAACATTTATTGGTTCCAGGGAAGAGAATCTGAAAATGTTGGGTGGCTATGAACGAGGTAAGAAAAGATATCAGCAACTAATTAGAGTGAAATCAGAGGAAATTATAGGCCGACAGCCTTGACTTCTACTCCTTATCTAAATTTCCTATTTTCCAAATTTTGTTTTCATCATCATCATTATTTCAGTCTACCCTGTTCACTTAATTTAGTTTTGTCATTCGAGCAAATGTTCTCCACCATGACTACATGTAAGGATCACCTGGGTAGCTCTGTAAAACCATAAATGCTCAGGCTCGACCTCAAATCAATCAATATAGAACCTCTGGAAATGGGGCCTGAGCAACGTCATTTTTTAAAGCTTCTCAGGTGACTCCAACATGAAGCCAGGGTTAAGAGGCACTACAGTAAAGGAATATGAATTGTGCTTGCCTATGGAACTGTATAATGGTATAATGGAAACCACTGGCTTTGAAACCTGAGTTTGAATCTTATCTCTGACTTTTTAGCTATAGAATCTCAGACAAGACACTCTAGTGCCTAGGCTAATTGTAAATAGTAAGTTAACATAGATGTATATATACACATATGTGTATATATATCTGTATACATACATATATGCATTTATAGTATACTTAATATTTATGCATATTCATTTATAATATAATATAAAGAATATTTGTTAAATGCATGAATGTCAGAAACTATGCTAATTTCTGTAACACTGTAAATCGATAGTGATAAAATAAAGGGGAAAACAGAGATGATTGCTGCCCATGTGAGACTTATACTATAATGGAGAAAAGAGACATTAATCAAATAAAGTCTCCCAAAAATGTATTGAGGAGAAACAGTGCTATAAAACTCTGTAATAGTATTGGTAGTGTTTTAACTCAGTCAAAAAGGTCATAAAAAGCTCCTCTAAAGAAATGATCTTTGAGCTGAGATTTGAAGGGTAAGCTGGAGTTATTTCAGCAATGTGGGGAAGAGAAAACACTCTGGGAAAAGGGACCAGCATATGCAAAACCCAGATTGTGAAAGAATGTGGTGAGCACATAAGCTGGAAGTAAGCCAGGGACCAGCTGAGAGAGTACAGTGACATGTGGGATGAGGCCAGACTGGGCAGGTAGCAATAGTTAAGGGGCAGTTCAT
>CM053504.1:75687596-75706392 GCA_028627145.1 Eidolon dupreanum | reverse complement strand
TGTGTGTGTGTGTGTGTGTGTGTGTGTGTGTGTGTGTGTGTTTAAGCATGTAATAGGGATAGATGAAGTAGAAATTGAGAATTCTGTCACAACACATGATAGGATGTGTTCATCTGGGGCTATCTATACAGAGAGAAATAAATAGATCCACAACTGAAACCTGAGAAGTTATAACACTTTTAGGTAAAGTTAAGGGGTTAAAACTGGAAAAGAATAAACAGAAGTGGCCAGAGAGAAATGAGGAAAGCAAAAAGTTGGACTACTTTGCAAGAGAAGAATTAGCACTATTTAATAAGCTCAGAAACTAATCAGCTAACAAGTGGTAAAATCAGGATTCGAACTGTTTGTCTGACTTCATAGTTTCTATTCTGATTGCTCTACCAAGATTTCTTTCCGAAAACAAAGGTATTAACGTGGATTATATATTCTAAATGTTTTCTAAACTGCCAGGCTATAGGTATCTCCTGGAATTCTTATTAAAGGACAGGTTTTCTAATCCTTCTCCTGCTGTTTAAAGAAAATTTCTTTATTCTGTAGCCACAGCTACATGTGATGTGAAGATTAAAGAAGGTGATGTACTTTTTTGCCCTCTCTGCTACAAGCAGAGAGGTTAAATGACCTGCCCAAGGTCACACTGCTAGGAAGAGTTGGCATTTGAACTCAGGACCATTTATTTACTGCTTTAGCTCCAAAGTATTGATGTAAGCACTAATCGGTGTCTACGAATGCGGAATGCCCCTCTGACTCTTTGTAGAAAACCCATCTATTCTTCAGATTACACACATTTTTTTCTGAAGCTTTGACTTTGATTCAGATTTTCCCTTCCTCTGGATGCCTCTAGTGTTTATTATGTCTAATATTAAATTGTTTCTCAACATACATTGCTCTGTGTTGCTATATTATGTCTCCCTGGGATTGTAAATTCCTTGTGGTCATGATTCACAGTCTGTGGCAGAATCTCCTAGCTAACCACCGAAATCCATGCTCTCTTTGTTTCCTTGTTATTAGACTAAATTCTCAGCTGTCCTTGTAGTTGAGTGTGATTTTGAAACAAAGTTCAAAGTTCAAAGTTCTAATGAAGTAGAAGAAGGAGCTTAATATGAGTCTTCCAGGCTTAAACTTTAATAATTCCATGAGTGTTCCACCATAATCTTTTCCCCTTTATGTGTACTGAAATGGTGTTACCCAGTGGTACATGTGGTGGAGTTACTGTTAGCCTGGGTTCAAGACTGTGTGGAGCATGGCTCCCTGCCAAGTGTTAATAGTATTTGAACCCTTATATTTGGGCATTCGTATATATTTTTCAGTTTAACATACACTAATATATAGTCCTATATACATCTTTTGTGCTCTACAATGTTCAACATTTGATAAATATTTAATGATAATGGTAAGTCTCTATCCTAAATAGTAACATAAAAACTGAGTAGTATGAAAACAAACAATTCTTGTAAATTGTAGACTTCATCAAACACTGTGCTAAATTTCAATCTCAAGTTTATTATAATCATTCACTTGATTTTCAGATTTTAAGAGGTATTATCTTCACCTTCTCATATTCCTATTATAGGGAAAATTTTTGATTATATTCATCTGATATAAATGTTTTACTTCTAGTTTAGTTCACGTGGGTCATCAGAGATAAAAATTATTAGTTAATCAATGCCAGGTTCACGGAATATATCATTTGCAATATAAATAGTGGGTTCTAATACTGTTTTACAAGACTCAGGGGAAATATTACTTTCTGCTAGCAATGTAATTCATTTACTTCACAAGTCCATTTTTTGAAAGGTTAGAGAATCTACAAAGGACCAAGCATTTAGATCACTCTCATGAATAATAAATAGATCATTCTCATTAATACTTTTAATAATATATTGTTGTAAATGTATTTATATATTCATAATTTATTAGTGGTTAAGGCTTTGAAACAAACCAAAGTAGATCTTGAATTATGAGATATATGTTACAATAAGAATAATACTTTTGTAAAGCAGTTGAGGAAAAATAAAATTAAACTATAGAATCAACCAACCAAGAAAAAATAGATTTTCAAGTTCCAATGACATTACGTGGGGGAAATAATTAGAGTAAGATGTAGAAAATACATTACAGTAAATACTTTTGCAATTTTTCTTTGAATTGCAAAGTATGTTAAATTAATAGGGAAGAAGACAAAGAGAGAATAAACAATTTTGTTCTGTTGCCTACCAATTAAAACTTGATTTAAACAAAAGAATGTTTATTTTTATTTGTATTATGTATTATATTATGAAAGTAGGAGACAATCAGGTTGACTGTTAGAGCTTAATGTGACTAGTAAATATCCATCCTATGAATAATTGGTCAGATCTCAGAAAATGGTTGAGGGAAAGAGGGATCCAAGGATCCTTCTCTCCTCTATTCCCATGCAATTCTGAACTATTGCTTATTCTGAGACAGATATCTCCTGGGATCTATGGATAATTGGGTGCCAATAGGAACTTTGACTGTTTGAGGAAAGACCCAGCCAGAAGACTTGGTTCACAGTCTGTCTTATTTTCTAAAAGCTGGATGAGTATCTTCATCCTTCCGTCAGGAAGTCCTGGTTGGGACCAAAGGTGGTTGCATCCTAGGAGGAGCTTAATCTGTACATAACAGAGGCTCTCTAGAATAAGACCGACATTGGATACACATTCTTTCAGGACCCCAAGTGTCTAAGAGAAGCAGATGGACAAGCCAAATTCTTTATTTCTTGAAACTGAGATAATAATTAGGGAACTGATATTAGCAAGAATTCCTATAGCTGTTAGCAGGGAGGTGGTTGCCTACTCATTTCTATACTGTCAGCACCCTAGAAGGACATACGACTTTATTTCTGCCTATCTGTAGAACTACCATCATTCAGAAAAACCTTATAACCTGAGATCTAATGACCAACAGTGAAAGAAAAAGAAAAAAGTGATTGCATAGTATCCATAATAGTAAAATAGAGCTGCTGAAAAAGATGGATCACAATCTGAATAAGAAAATAATAAGAGTACTTAGGTAGAACCTTAAGAGAAGAATCATTCCCATACATGCATACAAACACCTTAACTTATTCTTAGAGATCCTTGAGTTCTTCATGACAATATCTAAATTTTGAATTTTGAATACTATAAGCATATAGAAAATGATATGGAAAACCATCCTAAAACGGAGAACAGCCATATGATTTCAATGCTTGTATTTTTATTTGTATTTATGATTGTGATGACACTTTTAATTTATTAATTTATTATCACCTCCTAGTAAAAATGTTTAGAGGTACATCTAATAATATTTAATGAATCGCTAAGTGAATTCCATATGAAAAAGATTTTGCAGTAAATTATAAAGAAAATATAATTTTAAAAAATGAGTCATAAAATGGTACAACATAGAAAAGACAAGTCAAACCCAAATGATTCAGTACAAATTCTCATTCGGTACAATACTCACATTGTAAATAGTGATGTAGAGTCAGCAAAGCATTGTATATAACAATAAATTATTTTTATTTATTTGATTTTTATTGGTTTTATAGCTCTATTTTTTTAAATTTTATTTTATGATTAATTCCAAGTATACAGTACATTGGTTGGACATTTATATAGTTTATAAAATAATCCCCCTAATTGTTCTTTCTTTCTACTGGCTCTCCACCTAGCCTTTACATTAATGCTAACTGTATTCCCTGTGCTGTGCTCACCATCCTCCTGATCATCAATAACTGATTGTACTTTTTTAACACTTCACCTCATTCTCCCAGCCCCCAAACCCCCCTCTCTTCTGGCTGCCACCAGATTGTCCTCTATATTTGTGTGTCTGTTTTTGATTAGTTTGTTCTTTTTTTTTCTTAGATTCCACATATAAGTGAAATCATATGGTATTTATCTTTCTCTGTCTGACTTATTTCACTCATTATAATAACCTCTAGGTCCATCCATGTCATTACAAATGGTAGGATTTCATTTTTTTTAATAGCTGAGTAATATTCCATTGTATATGTAAACCATACTTCTTTATCCAATCATTTGTTGATGGGCATTTAGGTTGCTTCTATATCTTGGGTATTGTAAATCGTGCTGCCATGAACATAAGGGTGCATGGATCTTTACAAATCATTGTTTTGGTTTTATTTGGATAAATATCCAGAAGTATAATTGCTGGGTCAAAAGGTAGGTCCATTTTTAATTTTTTGAGAAACCTCCAGACTGTTTTTCTATAGTGGCTGTACCAATTTGCATTCCTACCAACAATATATGAGAGTTCTCTTTTTTCACATCCTCGCCAACACTTGTTGCTCCTTAATTTATTGATGATAGCCATTCTGACAGGTGTGAGGTGATATCTCATTGTTGTTTTGATATGTATTTCTCTGATGATTAGTGACCTTGAGCATATTTTCACGTGTCTATTGGCCATCTGTATTTACTCATTGGAGAAGTATCTGTTCAGGTCTTCTGCCATTTTTTAATTGGATTGTTTGTTTTTTGTTGTTAAGTTGTATAAGGAGTTCTTTATATATATTTTGAATATTAATCTCTTATCAGATGTATCATAAGCGAATATCTTTTCCCATTCAGTTGGTTGTCTTTTCGTTTTGTTGGTTTCTTTTGTTGTACAAAAACTTTTTAGTTTGATATAGCCCCATTTGTTTATTTTTTCTTTTGTTTCCCTTACCTGAGGAGATATATCCGAGAAGTAATTACTATTAGCAATATCAGAGAGTTTAGTGCCTATGTTTTCTTCTAGAAGTTTTATGGTTTCAGGTCTTACATTTAAGTCTTTAATCTTATTGTTTTGTTTTTAATTTATAAATTTGTTTTAAATTTATGGTTGCATAAACATTAAAAACATGTTTTGTTTTATTTGTACATATTTAACTAATTTATTCCAACATCGGAATAATATTTTTTTTCTCTTAAAAGGTGTACCTATATACTCAGATTTGAGAAATATTGCTTTATATATATCTCTTTAATGTGTTTTTATGTCTCATTCTTAGTTTAAAATATTTTGTTTTCCATTTTATATTCATAAAATATCTTACTCAAGATAGTTCCTAAATTGCATTTTCATTTATTCTGTAGACTTTAGAGACCTGTGTTTTTGTAGATAAAGCAAAAATAAATTAAGTAATAATACATATTTAATTCTACATTCCAGGGTTCAAAATTGTGATGTCAAATCAATACATGATGTGGCTGTGAACTTTTATTCCACATCTAAACATGCTGTCACATGCTCTAACAACCCATAATACAATGGGCCCATTCAGAAGAAGAAAAGCATTTTCTTGAATCTAGCTACTATGGGATTAAAATTTTCAATTATAATCAAATTTATGATTGTTTATAAAATACAGTGGAAGGTAATTCTTTAGAGATGAGATTGACTGTCATCTATTCTAAAACTATGAGGAGTCCATGAGAAATATCATGTTCTAATGAGAGGTGAAGAAAAGGCAAATAGTGTTGAAAGTAGTGTCTTTAATAGAGCTTGTTATTCTAATCCTTACATTCTCCTTCAGTAATATATCATAAAAACATACTTTCTGAATTCTTTATTGGGGCTTAAAGGAATAATGTTATTATGTATTTGTTTTCTATTCTTATGTGTATTCCTATTCTTGTCTCCCTGCAATGCAAAAGTCCCATTTTAAATGACAGAAACAACTGAGGAAGGCCCTCCTTGAATTATATTCAAAGACTTAAATGTGGCTTCTGAGCAGACCTAGTCCTAGTGGCAATGATTCTGCAAATGTATCTTTTTCAAGGTACTTACTTTTATTGAAAAGACCACCTGGGATGGGAAGGAAAGTATAATTTTTATCAATTCAGATAGCATGACTACAAGATTATATCCTAAGATCTTGGTCATCCAATGTTGGCCCACTGAATGTTAGATTGACAGGAAGCAATATGTGCTCTCTTTAAGAATACTTTTGAGTGGTTGCCATTAACAACTTGCAAATGGAATTTTTAAAAATAATAGCAAAGAAATCATCTCAAGGAACATATCTGAGCTGTCACTCCAGAACTCAAAAGCTCAGTTCTTTGCTGATCAGATTAATTTAGACCATCTGTAATTTGTTCCTATCTCTTTCCAGTCTCATCTGGCCAGTTAACATATCTTGAGCCTGATGCTTCAAGCGTCTTTGGTGTGTATAAAAAACCTGATACATGTTGATTGAGCTGATGGAGCATAGGATGGCTCTTTATAGACATATTGCAAGTTTTCAAAAAAAATTATGAAACTTCAACAGAATGAAAGGCATTATAAATTTAACACAATGAATGAAACATGTTTTCTCAGCTCTTTTCATTCAGTAGAAAATTATGTATCACCCATTTCATACGGTGCATACATACTACATCAATCTATTCGATATCTGGTTTAGTTTAGCTATTGGAGAAGGGATAGAGTACAACAGAAACTCCGCTTATTTGCTCATCTTCAAGAAGAAAATCTGAGACACAAAAAGCAATTCAGTCATTTTTTTTCTTTATATGAGGTTTTTGATTTATGGCTTCAGTAAGAACCGCATCAGAACCCAACAATTCAAAGGAACTTGTCCTTGGGCATTTTTTGATTGCTACCTACTTAGAGTAAATAAGTGGACACATCTAGGGAATCTGTTTCATTTTAGTGCTATAAGACTTGTACTATATTATGAGATAAAGAGGAATATTATGAGAAATATAAACTAAAATGACAAAGAAGATCTATTGAACTTAGTAAAGAAAAGAGATTCATCTTCAAAAATATAAAAGTAGACAATACTCTTATTCTGGTTTAGATTCAATTTTATTTATATACAGCTTTCAAATGGAATTATTTCAACCCCTGGACTTTTTAAAATATTTTAAAAAAGAATTAAAATATGAGGTTATTCTCTCATATCTTGAATAAACTGGTACTAAATTTTTATCCTGCAGGAACTTTTCTTATTTAGCCCTTCCTGTCTTGCCTGATAAAGATTTGGTCGTTGGCTCTTCTTAGGTTTCTGCTGAATGAATTACTTGCTTTCTTAAGATTTTGGCTTAATTACTTCCACAAGATTGGCAGGTCTGTGCAGATAAACATACTGTTTTCTGGTTCTCATTAATCTTTTTTAGCCCCTGTTTATATGCCGAAGAACTCTGAAAATGCGAGGACATGATCACTTGAAAGGTCTTTAGAGGTAGCCTTTGCCCTGTTCTGCACATCACTTCTGCTTAAAAGCAGCTACAACTCATGGCTCTGCCACCAAGTGGATAATGTAACATCAGGCAAGTCTCTTCTTGACTCTGAGCGTTTTGTGCAAGTCATCTAGGGGCCCCTTTTAGGACCATTGTAATTATTGTTAATAATACTTATAGTGATAGTTTCCATTTATTGTCTACTCTGCTATGGGTCTTAAAATAGAATTGATGTAATCCTTTCAGTAATCCTATTAGGTATGTGGTATTGTTTCAGTTTTATGGATAAGGAAAACCGAAGTGCAGAGAAGGTAAGCAACTTGTGACTCGTTCAGTTACTGTGATCTGCCCAGTCTGCCCTAATTTTGCCTCTCCCATAGCCAGTTTTTGCCGAGTCTTGCTGATTATGCCTCTTCTCCATCTCTATGACCACTGCCCTCGTTTCAAGCCCTGGACTTTTTAACCTCTTCTTACTGGCCTCCCTGCCTTCAGTTTTATATCCTTCCTCTCACGTCTGTCAGTTTGTCAAATGTGGTTCAGGGACCACTTACTGCTTCCAGGAAACCTTCTGACTAACCCCTCCACTGGATTAGGTTACCTTCCTCTGTGTCCCACAATACCTTGTGTATCTCAGGTCTGCTTTATAAAAAATATAGAAATAACTAATATTTAATAAGTGTCTACTACCTAACAAGGACTGTTCTAAACTCATTTATATGCATTAACTCATTGAGTCCTTATAAGAACCATATGAAGTAGGTACTATTAATGTTGTTTTACAGATATTCAGTAATTTGCCCATGATCACAAAGCTATTTCATGCCAGAGCTGGAATTTGAACCCCGGATACACTTGGGAGTCTGATCTCTTAGCTTCTTGTTCTACACTGTCTTTTCCCTCAAGTACTATCCTCACCACAGGCCTATTACGGCTCTTTCCTGAATTATATTTTAAAAGTAATTTGGATTTCTAAAAGTCTGAATTAAATTGTGAAGCTAACCTGAAGAATTCTTAGTAATTTTTGATAGGCTTAAAGAACTAAAATAAACCTGGGATCAGATTCTCCTACACTTATATAAAGCTAGACACTTTAAAACATGTTTTACTTCTGTGAGACACATGGTTCCTGTTTTCTAGGTAAGAAAACTGAGGATGGAGTGAAGTAGCTTGCCTAAAGCAGATTTTCTTTAGCGCTATTGACAGCTGGGGCTAGATAATTCTTTGACATGAGGGACTGTCTTGTGTATTATAGAATGTTTAACAGCATCTCTGACCTCTACCTCTTCCAGTTGTAACAACCAAAAATGTCACCAGGTACTGTCAAATGTCCTCAGAGGACAAAGTTACCTCTTTGAAAACCACTGATATGGATTCTTATTCTGGCAAGTGGCAGTTTGAAAACTGGCCTTCTAAATCTCAGTCTGGTTCTATTCCCATTTCTCTGAGTTAGCACCCATTCCCAAACCAACAAACAAAGAAAATAAGCAAGCAAAAATAAACTAACAAACAAATCAACAAACAAAAAACAGCTGCAACGCAGTCCTCATTGTCTTTTACCCCAATTTCTGTCAATGATGGTGGAACATGTCCCTTTGGTTACAGGCAGAAGTGCACAGCTGATTGGCGTTTTCCTGAATCAAGACCTCTTGATATTATCAAATGGAGAAATTGGACCTTTGTGAAAGGTCAAGAGCACTTTAGGATTGTGATGATACATGATTTCGAGAAGCAGCATGATGCACTTCACTATCAGCTATCAGAAAACACAGAAAAACACTGATGGTAAGAATGGAAACAGCCCGCACACGTGCTGAGTCTCTCAAGATGAAAAAAATCATCCTGAAAAGTGGCTTTCTGTAAGGTGTGTTCTAGACTTTGATACCATCTTCTTTGATGGATTTAGACAAGGGATTCTGGTTTGAGGAGTCTAAGGGAAGTGACACATTGTTACTATTTTCAGGGGAATGTTTTAGGGATTGATGCTTTGATTTGAGTGTGGCAATTTGAAATGCTCAGGAGAAGAGCAAAGCTTTTATGGAATAGTAACAATTAGGTGGATCTAGAACTGAGACAAGTTAAAAGTGGCTGAGTGTATTTGCTTTATTTTCTTCCGCTGTCTTTGCTTGTTGGACTGATTCATTGTGGTGGTTAATTTTATGTGTCAACCTCACTGGGGCATGAGGTGCCCATATATTTGGCTAACCATTATTTCTGGGTGTGTTTGTGAGGGTGTTTCCAGATGAGATTAGCATTTGAATTGGTAGACTAAGTAAAGCAAATTGCCCTCTCTGATGTGGGTTTAGCATAGTCTAATCTTTTGAAGGCCAGAATAGAACAAAAAGGTGGAGGAAGAATTGACTGACTGACCAACTGAGCTTCCATCTTCTGCTCTTGGCACCTCTGGTTCTCAAGCCTTTAGACTCAGACTGCAATCTACACCATTGGTTCTCTGGCTCTCAAGGCTTCATATTATACCACTGGCTTCCCTGAAGCTCTAACTTGCAGATAGCAGATGCTGGAATTTCTCTCAGGTTCCGTAATGACATCAAACAGTTCAGCATATACTTATCTTACTGGTTCTGTCGAACCCTAACTAATACACTTATCTTATTGGCAAATATAAGATCATTTTTCAAAAATTATGACTCGAGAATATTTTTTCTTTTTCTCAATTCCTATTATATAAATATAAAATGTGCTTAACTCAGAGAGAACTTTTTGAAGTAAAATTATTTTCAAGGGCATAATGAATGAAACAATGACATATAAATATTTGACTGAGAATTATAATAAACTGTGATACACTCCTGACTCTGTTCCTAACTAGAGTTGTAAATGTGGTGATGTATCTTTCTCCTTCTGGACTTTAAATACCTTATCTGCAATGAAGAGGTTGGACTGTATCGGTGATTATCAACTTGGGGGCAATTTTGCTCTCAGCGGATTATCGTCTATGTCTGCAGATGTTTTGGTTGTCACTAGTAGGGGTGGTGGTGGTACTGGTGGTGATAGTGGATGGAGGCCAGGGATACTGCTAAGCATCTTACAAAGCACAAGACAGCTTCCCACAACACATAATTATACAGCTTCAAATGCCAATAGTGCTGAAGTTAAGAACCCTTGCAATAGATTTTCTCTCTAGTGGCACTAAATCTTTATGAATCTATCACTCTGCTCTCATTTTCTCTGTTGAGGTATTCTAATTTAAAGGGTCTTCATAAAAAGTTAGAGCAACTGATGATGAATAATTAATAAGAAAGAAAATTTTACTATGGTCAGACTTATGAAATATTCCCCCAAATTTATTAATTTGAGGACTAAGATCAATACCAAGCACTTTCCCCCAAGAAATAATCTTTTTTCAAGGAGCTCTACACACGCAGCATTTTAGTAAAACTATATTAAGGAAGGGATCCAGTTTCTTTTATTCATAAAGCTATTTTTGTATCTGTTACTGGTGACAAATCTTATTGGGGAAAAGTTGAAGAAGAACAGAAAGAAGCTTAAAATGACTAAGTGTCTGAAAATCCCTTTGTTTAAAACTTTTCCTGCACTACCTCTAACTGAGAAATCCATTTTGATTAGCAAGCTATTCCTTGGGAATGCAGATGATCCCTAAGAATGAACAAATATTACTCTGTGTTAGTAGGCATCTCCACAATCAGAATGACAGCTAAGGATCTGGAGTTTTGTTTTGAATAAGGGCATTTAGAGGTGGAGCCTGGATGAATGAGGCTGCTTGAGAACATGGCTCCCTGATGGGCAGGAATCCTCATGGGTAGTAGTAGGTAGTGGCTTCAGGGAGGTGGGGGAAAAGAAGAACATTTGGCCCACTGCATTTCCACTTTTGGGCATCACTCAGTAGAGTGTAAGTGTCTTAGGAAAGACAAAGAGATCCCAAATTTCCAGTTTGAACACCCCTTCATCACAGCAGATTTTCTAGTGTGTTGACCAGATTCTCCTGACAAAGGGAAAAGAGATTTACTGGAAACTTAGCTCTTTCCCTTTCTAAGACCCACTGAAAGTGAAAATCTATTAATAATGATCCTTCAATATTTAGGTTCCAGAGGCAGCATCTCACTGCTGCTACTCCCCTCTCTCTGCCCTCAAAAAAAGGCAGCTTTGCCTACATGTCTTTTGGCAAATAAGGGTCCCTTTGCTTTTTTGGGTAATTCTAGACTTATCAAAAAGCTAAAATTAAGCTGAGTTTGTACTGATCACCAAAATAAATCAGAAAATAGAATTCCAGGTTTTCTTATTTTATGCTCTCACTCCCAAGCTCTGATCTACTTCTTGTAAAAGAGAATGCTTACATGTATACCTTCTTTTGTGAATTAGCTTGTTCCATTAAGAGTAATTTTTTAAAATGTAAATATACCTGAGGGTGTGCTACTCACATCAATATAATACATATATATATATGTAAATTTTTTTAGTAACTGATCTCAATTTAACATTTATGTCAGGGGCAGGTCTGACTTCTAGTCACATTTCTAATGGTAACTATTTCACCTGACACAGGTGTCTCTCATTCTTCATGCATAAAATGAGGATATTAAATTCAAGGGCATCTCTAACATTTGTGCTCATAAACTGGGACCTTCAGATGGGCTTCAGGACTTCTGTGAAACCATCGTTAAGTAAAAGTGTGTGAATGTTGTGTGTGTGTGTATGAGCATTGGGGTAAACACATCATACCCTTCCCAAAATTCTAAGAAGAATGCATTCACTTTTTCTTAAAATTGTTATGACTTGATAGATTTGAATTTTAATATATCAGATTTGCTTAAAACAACTTATATTTGAAAATTTATGGCAGCCTTAGATAGATATTTGAGTTGGTAGGGTCCCAGCAAGAAATAGACACTCTATGTGGTAATAGATGAAAGAAAGAAAAAAGAAACAAAGAAAAGAAGGAAGGAAAGAAGGAAAGAGATAGCATACTCAGAGTAGTTTGAGGATAACAAGGAACTATTTACTATTTACAAGTATTTAAAAAATTATAACATATTTTGTAACATATTATGAAAGCAAAAGGAATAATGTAGCATCCAGGGATAATGGGGGAGGAGGAATCATTACTGAAGGGACTAGAAAAGGGATCATTACTACAATCACACTCAGAGTTTTGACCTTGAAAAAAGCAATGACTTTTGGTCCAGGGTTGCAGCTGTTCTTATGTGACACCTTCAAAAGAAAGCTGGAAAAACAAATGTTCCAATTGTCATCTCCTCTTTCTCTTGGGTTTCTCTCCAGTGCTCTGCAATAGCCGAACTCAAATGTAAGACTGAGGGAAGGGAGTCGTTGATATAGGTCAGCTTATCTGGGCAGACGAGAGTAGATCTGGATGGCAAATGGAAGCTATTCAGCCAAGCAATGTAGAGTAGATTATACTGAAGTAGCAGGAGCCTAGAGATAGAATCAGTTTTGACCCTGCTCTGTGATCCAGACCTTCCACGTGACTCAGTTTATTCATCTATCATCATCTAAGGAGGATGATACAAATGTACCTTGGAGGGTCATTTTCAGAAATGACCAATAAAAATGAATATAAAACATTGCACAAATAATAAATGCCACATGGATGCTCAACATTTGTGGTTATTGGTTTTGAGTTCTGTAGGAAGAATACCGAAAGGGGGTATGTGGCATGTGCACTGATCTGAATGGCCCTGAGGCTCCAGCTGGGACTGAACCAGCTGTGGAGAAGGACACAGTGGCAGCTTCATGGACATTCCTGCAGGGGGAGACCTTTCCTTTATAGGTAATGCTTAATATGTCTCTATGGTACTATAAGGACTCTAACTGATCCAATGATGCTATCAGTAAAAGACTGTTGAAGTCAGCTATTTAATTCTCCCGATTTAAAATCTTCTGTTTCTAACTGATGGATTCTGTGTAGTACTAGTGATTGCCATGCCAAATTACAGATTTCCAGGCCATAGCCCTGGAGATTCTGACTCTGCTTTTGAGGCAGAGATCCTAGTAGCTCTATAATAAGCTCCCCCAGATGAATTTTTATGCCCTTGTTGGTTTGGAAACACATGATGAACACACACATCGGTGACCTGACTGTGTCCATTCATTCCACACTAAAATAAATAATCTGGAGAGAAGAAATGATTGGGGAGTAGGTTTATTCCTTATTGAGGTTATTTGACTTCCAGATCCGGACTGTTAGCAGAGTCAGTGGATGTGGGCTATATGTTACATGAAGATGCTAAAAGATTCTACTTAAAAATGCCTCTCTCACTTCTGTTCAAACCCCCCAAATCTCACATGACTCATTCTTTTGCATTAGACCATGAAAGCCTCTTGTTCAAATGCAATCAATATTTATTACCTGACATGGCAGATTGGAAAGGTCCCTGAACCTGGAGTCAGAAAATCTGGTTTTGTGATTTATTGTATTTCTCACTTCTTATTATTTATCTCTAAGGCTCCTGGAGCCTCAGGTTCCTTATTTATAAAAAGGACACAGATGAGCTTAGTGGCTTTGGGGGCTCTTAGCAGTGAAACTCTTTTGTCTAATTAAAGCTTGCCAAAGACTATGGTATTTCAAATAAGTAACAGTCTAGTTCTACTTTTTCTCTTTCTCCCTCATGGTTTCCATTGCAATGCTTCCCCAGAACCTTTGAACTCTACCATCACATTTAGAAAATCACTGCAAAAAAATGAAATCTAAATTCTGTTCATGTTTAATTTTTAAAATTTCATTTGGATACATATTAAACTACTAACAACAGTTATATTTTGAACCATCTATTCAATGTAGTTTCTCAGAAAACTTAATCATCTAAAAATATCCAGAGAAACTAGAATATTTAATAAGTATATTTTCATGAAGCATGGGAATCAGGAAAGGAAGAACAAGGTCTGAAGAGAAAGACCTGAGCAAGGAGCTGAATGGAAGAGGCTGAGACATCCTGTAAAGGGTGGAATATAAAGGTATTGGGGACTTTGTAAGGGGTAGAAATTTAAGAGGCAATCGGAATAAATAGTATGGTAATGATAATATCATCAATTACATAATTTTATGGATTCTTTAAACAGTCATGTCCTTTTCCTTTTTATCTTCAAAACAACTCCTCAGTACAGGCAGTGCAAGTTGAACCTTCACCCTCTATATCAGAGTTTCTCAGTCTCAGCACTATTGACATTTTGCGTTAGATAATTGTTTGTTATGGGGGCCGCTCCTGTGCATTGTAGACTGTTTAGCAGCATCCCTGGTCTCTGCCCACTAGATGCAAGTAGCAACCTCTCTCCCAAATTACAATAGCCAAAAATGTCTTTGCACATTGCCAAATGTCCCCTCTAGAGCAAAACCACTCCCAAATAAGAACCACTGGTCTACATAAAATAATTGAGATGTAGAGAGGCTATGACACTTGACGAAAATGACACAGCTGTTGAGTTAGGCTATTTGTTCGCAGTCTTTTTCTTTCCCTGTGCAATTTTTTTGAATAGAACCATTTCTCCTCTCCATATTTGGTTTACCCTTATATCTGATTGTGACAACAGTTACATCTCCAAATTGTACATGCCTCTTCCAGAAAATACAATTCTGAGAACTGTTTTTCTGAGACAAGAAAGCCCTGACAAGCAGGGGCAAATTTACACCAAGGATAGATTCAAGCATGAGCACTTCTTGCTTGAAGAAATATTTGCTGTAGAATTTAGCCTAGGGCTTCTGTGAGATGCTAGACTTGAAAGTTGATATATTTATAAAAGACATTCATTGATCCACTATTAATCCAGCTGTCTTGATGCCTCCTGTACGTTCCCTCTTTAATATTTTCTGTTGAATCTTTAACAGCCATTTAGAGAAATTAGCCATTAGTTTCTGAAAGCTCATCATAGTAATGAATTTCTATAACCAGCAACTGATATCATGGTCTATAATTTTGAACCTTGATTGGGCTGGTATTAGAAAAGGAATTTATTGCTTTGAAGAGTTATAGGATCAATACACTTGGAATAATGTGTTGGGTAACCATGCCAACACAACTTTCATACAAGGCTGGAGGGCCAAGTGGTTTTAAAATAATTGACAGAGAGATAATTAAGTCTAGTTGTGATAAGACATAAGATAAATGATGATTCATTTGAAGCCCTCTGGTATTTCTTTAGCTGGGGAAAAAAAAAAAAAAAAGGCTAGCACAGCAAACATTAAATCTAATAAATGATTGCCTAAATAAGATCTCCCAGAATATTTCCCTAAGAGGAGAATTTTCCTTTATTGTATGTTTCCCCTTTTACATTTAAGCTTATCTCATCCAATCTCTTCTCAAGGATTGCAAGAACTTACTTGTTTTCTATTTAAGAGTACAAAATGAATAAACATGCAGGAAAGTAGTGGCAGTCAGGGTCAAACATGGTAAAATTGTGATAATTGTTGAGCTTTTCTTTGACAAAACTTTATCCTGTTCAGTCCCTCTCTTTTCTGAAAAATTTTGTGTTTAATATGGTCTTCAATTAATATCAACCACTTCCAGCAAAAAATCTCCAAAATGCTTTCCTAGGTTGTACCTATGCCAGCAGTTCAAGCTGAGGGACCCCTATCCCTGGAAGTATATTAAAACTCTCTTAGGGGTACTCTGGCATGGATAAAAATAAGTGAACCAACTTCCAGAACTTCAATTTCCATATCTACTCTTTCCTAAAATTGATTTGCCTAAAGTATCTGTAATTGAGATGTCAATCAATTCTTATTTCCCACATTTCTTTTTCCCTTCCACCTCACCCATCCAGAATATTACTATGCTTCATTGCCCCAAGATTAAAAAAAAAAAAAAGGCACAAAATAAAGGGAAAATTTGAAATATTGGTGTCTAGGATATCTCCTTTAATCAAGATACCATAATCTCAATTTTCACCCATATCATTAAGAAAAATATTTTCAATTCTATTTTGGGGTTAAAAAGTATAATATATAATGTATTTATTTGTTTTGAATAATTGTATACTAACCATAATAGTAATAAAACTCAATCCAGATTAATTTTTATAACATCATAGAGCCTTAGGGTCAGAGGAAAATATATATAATTGTTGCAAAGAAATATGAAATATGCTCAATAAAACTTTCAAATATAAACAAATATTACATTATAATAAAAATTGGTGGAAGAAGTAAAGTAAAAATTTGATTTTGAGGTATATCAAATTACTATGCTATTTACATCCTATTGAAGACATTTAAAGGAATAATCCTATTACTTTAAAATATTTATAATATGATGAAAATTACATTTTTATGATGATGTATAACTAAAAATATTAATTATAGATGAAGTGTAATATACATTTGTCTTATAATGGCGTTTTAACCTGAACCTTGGAAATCTTATGATGACTTTGGCTGGCGGGTAAGGTGGGCATTTTGTTACTCTTCATATTACATATAATTAACTCACTAGACTGCCAATCCATGAAATTGTCTGTGAAGGACCAAATAACTCTTCAGAAAATGTGTCTATCCTAATTCTTACTTTTAATTTCAGGTATTGATTTTTTAGCTTTAAAGCATTACATTTATTTTAATATTAAGGCTTTCAAATATGTATGTATTTTATTACCTGAGCAAAGTAAGGTAAAAAGATACATCCCAATACTGTGTTTTCTGTTAATTCTTGAAGCAACTCTGCAATTAACAGGCCTTCTACTACAGAATAAAGACAGTGGGAGATTATGAATTGAAATGTTTCAGGGAAATGTATTTTGGATTTTAATTGTCCTAAATATGTCTGGGCAATGTGAAAGTTATTAACCCTTTCCAAACACAACTGGTAGTTCTAAATCACTTCTTAAATATAGTTAGGGCTTCATTTAGTTAACACACACTCAAATTACTGATATAATGAAGATGGCAATAAACATTTTTTCTGTTCTTTCAAGATGTTTTTGCCTCTGTGTTAAAAGGAGTACATGTCTTTAATTTTATGCACAGCAGTAAAATTTCCCTCTTTTCTTTAATCTATGGTCATGAACTATTAAAACTCATACTAGACTGTCTTTAAATTGCATTTTTCTATGACATCTCTAAGCATTTACTCTTGGGTATATGTGAAATATGGAATGGAGGACTTATATAAATAACCCAATAGACTCTGAGCTACTTGAAGAAAGGTAACATCTTCTAAATCTTTGTATTCCTAGTGTTTCACTCAGTAGCAATATCATAGTAGGCAATAAATAAAATTGTATTCAATTTCCTAAAGCAACATCTTCGCTCCCAGGACAAGTTTCAATATACCAAATACATGTCCACCAATACATAAACTACCAAAATAATTGATGAAAACTATCAGCATCATTTATGTAAGTGCTCCAGGATCCATTTTCAGCTTTACTGTATAGACTAACCCCTAAGTTCAAGATTATTACAAGGACAATTTACAGCTTCTTTTTAAAAAGTATTTAGTGACATATACAGCTCAGCTACTTAAATATATTCTATTTATCCAAACTGGCAAATAAAATAATTCACAGCCACAGACAATAAAAATAATCTAAAAGGTTTTAATCCTTACTATTCTCTCTGACACCATTTACAATGAGGCTGTGGTTTTCAGAAAGATAGAAGCAAATTATATGTTATGTGTCTTAGTCCCTGCTTGTTCCTAGTAAAAAAAAAAATGTATCTATTCTGACCAAATGTAAAGTTTGAGATGGTTGGGACAAGGGAGAAAATATTGTAGAATGTTTGCACTCTTATTGAGGAGAGGGATCCTGTTTGAATCTGCTTATTTTTTTAATAAAACCTTTGTTCATCAAAACTTATTTTCTTGAGTTGTCATAAATTATACTATATAATGGTTTTGGTCCCAAATTCAATTTGTAACCAGTATGCTCACAACTGGTAAATCTGTTACATTTTGCTTTTGGCTGGCAATGTTTTATTTTATTTAAGAATAACATCAGCTCAGAGCTAACACTGGAGTATAGACTTGAGAAACTTGGTACACCTAAGTACTTAAAACTACAACTTGAACTTATTAACCAGATATGCTGAGTTCTGAGTTTTGCTACACCTCCCCTCCCCATCCCACCTCTTTCCCTGCTACACACTTTTTCTTTCTCATATGGCCACATGATGGGCAAAGTTGACTCTTACAACTTAATGTTAGTCATTTACACTATAAAACCTAGTTTGATTTTCATTCTCCTTATTTATAAAAGCACACTACTTGTGCTGTAAACAATAACTAAGCACAACAAAAAATCTTGTGTAAGGAAGTTCTCTTTTATTGTAAGGGAACCAAAATGAGACGTCTGGAGGTTGAGACTCAGTCCTCAAGAACTAGGATCCAGAAGCTCAAAATCATTTTCAGGAGCCCAAATGAACAAGTGTTCTGTAAAGAAGGAGATTGTGAGTTCTCAAGTGATACCAAACATTATTAATAATGAAGTTTAAATTCTCTTATAGTTCCAAAAGATCATGATAATTTAAGCCCTATGGTTTGGTATGGCCCATTTTAGCCATCCTCAGTAGACACCTCGTCAGAGAGAACACATCCAGAGCAGTCTTCTCACATCTGGTGACTGAATTTAGTGCTGATATCCCAAAGTGGACCACTAAAAGATATCAGGTGTGGATATCATGT